>CM031242.1:728317763-728767763 GCA_018340775.1 Taxus wallichiana var. yunnanensis | reverse complement strand
TGAGGTTTTTGACGACAAGAACTAGGTGATCACATTCGTAGAATTGGATTTATATAAGGCATGAAATATTATTTTCGTACCCATTTCAAAATTGGTCAATGATTTTCGTACGCATTTGAAATTAGTCAAAAAAATTGTACCCATTTCAAAAATGGTCAATAATGGCATTTAATTCATGTATTGTGAGGTTAATTTGTCTTTATGCCTAGCCTTATCTCCCATCACCATACAAACCATAATTCTATAACACTTTAATTATTTCATATCTTTATATGATCTAGATAACCCTCTATTCTATGTAATTAGGTATGATTTATTTATGTTTATATGAATTAAACTTGATTACAATTAGATATGGTTAGTATATTGTAATTAGTTTGTAATCGTTAGTATAAACCCATTTTCATATCTACATGTGAATCTATCTTTTTATTTCACATGCTCAAATAGAGGGAAATGTAGACTATGAATTCGATTCTTTGCAAAATAATTGGGCCCTAAGACATGTGAATAGTATTTCAATACATGTGCAAAGCATATGTGGTACATTATGATTGACTCTTACATAGTATTGTTGAATATAAGTTGGACAATTATTAATAAACTTTATTTTAAATGAATACGTTTGTCCTAACATAATTATTAGGTATTATCATGGGTATTGGGTCTTATTCCCTAATAATATCTACTATAGAAATATAACAATAATTGTATCATCGATGCAAATGTTTTGGTCAATGATATTATGTGTTAATATCAACTAGACTCATATAATTTGTCAAAGAAAAGAAAAGAATGTTTATATGCATACCTTTTTACAAAATATGTTTGATTTGTCAAAAAAATTAGAAGTAAAGGAGCTTTCGCCTTAGTGAAGAATCATCCAAAAATGCACATCAAATAAGGCCATGATATGGGAAAATTTGTCAAAGAGGATCAATTTTGAAAAGATGATAAAAATGAAAGGTGAGATATGTAATGATATTTTAATACACATATTTGAATTTGCTAAAAGGATAAGAACTTGTAATATATTGATATATGTGTTGTATATTTAATAGGGTGTGTCTTGGAAGGGTTGTTGAATTATATTGCTTGTAGGTGTGATAATGAGATTAGGTTTAATCCATTATCTAATATTGGTGAAATAATTTGTGGAAAAAATATTGGCTTTGCTAACACTTGTAGGACTAGGTTCCTTCGCTTCAATATGGGGTGGCTCCCATTTATTGAAAATTGGAAACTATGTACACTAATTTTAACCTCGGGAGGTGGTCGGATGATGGAGAATGTGCATAAACACCCTTGTTGTAACTAAAAATAAATGAGAGAGTGGAGAGTTTGTGATTAAAAGGAGGGAAAGGTAGGGGAGAGTTATGTTAATAACATAAATGCATAATCCATTAACTAATAACTCGAACATTATTTAAACTCAATGATAAGAAGCAAACACACATATCGTAGACTCTAGGTTTTTGTCACCTTAGGTAACCTGCCTACACCCTGTATACACATAATTAAATCATTTAAACCTATTATTCCAAACATAACTTAAGTCACTAATCTCTCTCCTGTAAAAGTCACATTTTTACCTCCCATAAACCCGATTCAATAAAATCTAAGTTATTTTATTAAAATCAGAAATGTACAACTATGATAAATGACACATAAATGAAATGTAAATGCTAAGTAATTTATTTGATATTTTAAATGTAATAAAATGAAAGGGGAGGTACTTAGCTAAATTGGACTTACCTCACAGTGATCTGAGACCGAACAAAGTAATGGAATGATAGAACAAAGTGTCACAACGATCTTCAAAAAATTACAGCGGAGGTAGATCTGGCCAGACCGGGGAACCTGAAGAGGGATAGGGGCACTTGTGGGGACCTTGGTTTGAAATATGAGCACCCTGGTCTATGAAAAAACTCAAAAACTAATCCTGATATGGTCATTAGGTCTTCACAATACTTCACCTTTGGTCGGGTGAATGTTGCACTTGTTTTGTTGGTGTTGCCACAAACCTATAATGAAGATTCACTTGTAAAACCCCACACAAAGCATCAAACCCTAAAAAAAGAAAGATGTAAATGAAGGGGTTGGACTATCCTCAATTTCCAAATGGATGGACTTATGACTGAGCGTTGCACTACATCTCAAACCCAATGTAGTTTTGTGTGCTTATGTGTGCAATAATGTGCCTAGGTTGCCCTAACGCCAATGACACATAGATATTACGTAATAGCTAGATAAAATGTAAAATGGTGGATGAAATAAAAAGAATGATCCCCTTCTTATGCAGTGTGTAATGTAGAATAATGTCTAAATGCAGTCCCTTGCTCTATATAGATAGCTAGCCCTTGATAGTAATAGTTTTCCCATAAGGTAGTATATATGTTGTGTTTATATAGGGATCTCTTGTTCAAATTTCGACACTAATGACCCAACATGCCAACTAGTACCTAGGAGATGAGAGAAAAAATTGAAAATACCAACCTCAAACAACAAAAATAAAATCAAGTGTGACATGGACCAAGATGCCTAGAATCAGGACCAGGGCGCCCCCACACCCTAATCCCTCTCTAGGCACCCTAGTCAAAGACTAGTGATAACAACTAAGTGACTACTGATTGATAGGAATTCCTGAGACTTGACGAGAACTGTGCAAATGAGTGACAACTATACAAGACCAACATTAGTAAAGACTAACAAGATAGATGACATGATCATGAAATAGGTCATTAGTGAATTCTTTTCTTATACAAGATATATATATATATATAATAACATACTTGGTGGTATAATAATAGTAGTAAGTGCGTGATTTTGTGACTACATTTTCCCCCACTTTATGTTGGTGAGTGAAATCTTGGTAACATAAAGTAGTTAGAGATGCATACCTAAGAGAAATATGGAGAAGCCCATGTTATAGAAGAATGCATAGATGTGGTAGAAGAGCATGTTGAACAAAAACATATAGCATGACAAACCATGGATCAATGTGTTGATCCATACGGCGTAATGAGAGATGTAAGACCATGATGAAGTGCACTAAATGAGACTAATGTTTGTGATGTGGAATGATTTTTGGTTTTGAATTTTGTATATGGCGACGATGTGATAGGGTAGAGAGTGATCGGCTCCCTCCCTAATTGTGTGTGTATGAAAAACCGGAGGATTTGGGTGTCCTGCCACCAAAGGAATAGTTTAGGGAGAAAGGTTTGTTATTTTCCAACCTTTAATTACATCCTCAAAAGATCTATCCGTTGTAGACTCGACACATATCAAATTTTTAGTGATTTTGGATCCAAATATTTTGATCAAACATGTTGACCCATATAGGAGTAGTATAGGAAAGGAAATGATATCTCATTGCCCCCACTCCAAGGGTGTCACCATAATGTGTGGTGGCTTCCAAGTTAGGTCATTTGGAAGTAAACACAAAATGTAGAATAACTTCCCATGTTAGGTTATCTAGGAAAGTAACGAATGTAACGCCCAAGTTAGGTCATCTGGGAGGCCGAATGTGTTGTATTATATTGATTGAATGGTATGATTTTGATTTTTAGACTCTTGAATGTATTTGATTGATTATTTTACTCATAGATATATTTTATGCTTATTTCCCCCATGTTAGGTCATTAGGGGGATCGATAGAATGATGAAATATCGCATGGTGTATTAGTAAATGTTCAAAAATGATGAATTAGAAGTGTTGAATGATCACATAGTGGTGTAAGGGGAATTATAGGATGACCCCAATTGTATGCCCCTTTCGGTGAAAGGGAAGTGATAATGAGAATGAATGTTGAGCTGAAAGTAAACACATTAATAGACAATGTATGATAGATATCACAAAAATGTGTGTAGATCGAGTGAAATATAATGTTGAGGAGAAATAACATGTGTGTCATGTGTATGATACGATGGTAGGAAAAATTATGAAGAGAATGCTGCAAATGGGATAGAAATCAAAGTAAAAACGCTCAAGATATTAACAAAATCATGTGACGTGTATTAGTTGAGTAGTGAATGTAAAGTATGACCATAGTAGAGTGAATAATGAAAAGTGACTATAAATAGTAAGGTGAAAGAGTGATTAGTTAACTCATTTGCATTTTTTGCAAGTGTGAGAGTGAGCTCTAAGTTTGTAAGGATGCCACAAGTTAGAGTATCATGACATAGCCAATTTGAAATGGTAGTGACTATCATGGCATCGTGTATGATGATGGAGTTGGTAAGTGTGATTCTTTTTTTGAAAAATGCATGTGTAGTAGTCTTTTTTAGTGATTTTTTTCAAAAAAATTATTTATATTTTTCTCGGTGTTTGGGACCTAGAAAAGAGTGGTGAACTAGTGGCCTTTGAGATAGGAGTTCCCTGACATGGGCGCTAGTGTCTCACTTTGGCGCCCGATCCCCTTTCGGGCACCCATGTCCAGAAAGTTTGATTTTTGTCCTAAGTAATTGAAATGTGAAATTTGATGTGTAGTGATGTCGTAAGTGGTTATGTTTACATATGGATAGTGTCTTAACATGTTGCTTTTTGTTTTGTAGAGAGATATCCATTTGAGGAGTTTCCTGGTGGTCTCCACTTGCTTGGGTTGGGTTTTTCAGACAATGATTGAGAGGTTATGGACCGTGTCGTCTCGCTGCACATATCAAGGATGGGGGATGTGCCCCATAATATGCCGATGTTGACAAATTTTGTGAGAGATGGTGTGTGAACACTTGTATGTTTTGGCTACCTATAGGTGAGATGATAGTTACATTAGAGGATGTATATCACATACTACGATTACCTATTGTTGGCGAGAGGGTACAAGTCATGGCTATGGAGAATATGGAGAGATAGATGAGGGCCACTAGGTGATTTTTTTTTTTGGGGACTCAAGTGCCTACCGAGGCCCATATGATCAGGGTTTTACACTTGCGGAAGTTTATAGACATGGTTATTGCATCATTGATTACAATGGAGGGAGGTAGTGTGGGCATCTTATATAAGATGCATGATATTTTCCATCGAGATAGAGGAGGAGGGTACTAGGTATGCTTGGGCACGATGTGTGTTGGCCCACCTATATAGAGATATTTACATATTTACAGAAGGAGCATGGAGGTGGGATCGGAGCTACTACATTATTACATGTATGGGCCTACGAGAATATAATAGTATTGAGGCCAGTTGGTGGTCCGCGAGAAGATTGGGCTAGGCCAGGACACATATTTCTAGGAGATGGATTGGTGTGCATGGGTGAAAGATGGATACTGACACCTATAGAGCCTTGATAGATCGGATGGGGCCAGAGGAAGTGATATGGAGGCCATGCCAAGATTATGGAGGATGACTAGAGGATATGATAGAGTTATGATGTATACGGAGGATGATGTGGTTGGAGGATCGGTTTCCAAATGTGAAATAGAGTTTAACCAAATAGAGCGGGTATCTTGATAGTTTGGTATGGCCCAGGATGTGCCCCTAGAGCCATATGTGTGGGTTAGAGATGTTAGAGCACCGAGGAGGTTGGAGCTAGAGTAGAGTAGGGCCCATATGAGAGAAACTAGTACCTCTTGGGCCAAATGAGGTGGATGAGCCAATAAATGCAGATGATGCGGGGTGTATGGAGGCATACCATGCATGGTGGACAACACATTGATGGGTGTTTTTATTTCCATTATTTACAGATGTAGTGGGATTACCACAGGGAGGAGGAGTGGAGGGGTAAGCACATTCCCCCAATAACGTAGTGGTGGCGATAACAAAGTGTGAGTATTTGTATAGCTATGTTGTATGATTGGTTACTTGCTTATGTGATGGTTATGGTTGTCTAATGTGTTGTTCTATTGATTGTAGGTGATGTATATTAGAGCTTGATTATGGACACATCTATCCACACATTGATGTAAAATGTGCCCACCGACATACTTACGGGTGGAGGAATGTTAAAGCATGTGGAAGACATTATGGGAGAACATGCCCATTTATTTGAGCCAGGCGCCATAACACTTGATAGCGACGTGTACCTTGATCCTGAGCAAGATGGATGAGGCATGCGAGGAGACATTGTAGACACCTCTAATTTAACCCGAGTAATTTAAATACTTAAATTGCGCTAATTATCATCTTTCCTACAAATTGACGACATATCGTCAATATAACATACTTCCTCTTCTATCACCGTTAATTAGCTACATTACACTAGTTAATTAACTCTTCTATCCAACAAATACACCAATTAACGACCTTCCATTAATCAGCTCCCCTTTCTATCTAGATTAATTAATTATTTCTAATTAATTAATCTCCCCTTTCTATCTATATTAATTAATTATTTCTAATTAATTAATCCCCCTTTCTATCTAGACTAATTAATTATTATTAATTAATTAGCTTCCTCTTCCATTAAATCAATAAATCATCATTTATTTGATTAAATCCCTCTCATAGTCTAAATCATGCTAATTATTCCTCTAAAAAGATTCTATAAGCTTGCACACCTATTAATTAATCACTTGGATTAATTAATAAAGCCCCTCAAACCCCATGGGTCACTAAAGGACAAACTAAACTCTCCTAAGGTTGACTCAACCCTTTCTAAACCTCTCTTATCCACAACTAACCCAACCTCTCCATTTATCCCACATGAAGGAGGATGTAGAGATTCTTCTATCCATTGGGCTATATAAAGAGCCCTCCTCCTACCTTTACACTTACACCTTTACACACCTAAATGAGCATAGAGCCTAAGCTATAGCCATTTTATCATCTTGGAGCATTCTTCATTGGAGAAGCTAGCTACTTTCATTTCTTGTATTCATCCATCCAAGTTTTGAAATCATATGGGGATATGTCAAATGGTCTTGTAGCCATGGATTGAAAAGACTCCATTCTTGAAAACCTTAGGATTCAAACATACAATCAAACATTTGATTGCTAAGGATCTAAATAGGTTCATTTCATTTGATTAGCATTCAATAGAGATAGATATTAATGGATTAACATGTTAGTTTGAATATTTGTTCATGTTCTAATGCAAGGATGTTAGTAGATTAGTCTTGCTTAAGCTCTAAGCATGATGGTGCATTGATTTTGATTTAGCTTTGTTTTAGGACTACTAGGTGTTAGTTCTAATTCTTTTTGCATTGCTAACAAATTCATGTTCATAGACATGACGAGCCGAGCCAGAGAGGCGATAGGTGCCGATCCTTTAGCGTAGGATGTGTTTGCACAATTCATCACATTACAAAGTTGTTTTACAGAGCATTCTATAGAGGTGACACTACTATGGAGATAGGTGGAGAGGTATTGACGCCGTGATCCGCGGCGTAGAGTTAGTGGTGAGGCTTGAGTTCTAGAGCACTTGCAATACCAGATAGTGACAACAATGATGATATATGATTTTTATTGATGTATTCAATGTAGGGAGTTTCCCCAATGATGAGATGCTTTGTAACTATGATTGTAATATATATATATATATATATATATATATATATATATATATATGGATTTATTGGCATATGATGATTGTATTTGGTGTGTATTGATGTTATGATGTGATGATGATGTACAATTTATTTGATTGTCATGTATGATGCTTTGATGTGTTGAGTATTGTTTATGTTTTTGAGTTGACTTGTAATGCGTAATTAGTGTGATGATGATAGTATAATGTATGTGATGATAGAAAATGTATGATTGAAAAATAACCTTTTGTGATGAATGCTTGGTGATGTGTAAAAGTGTGATATAGTCGTAATATGTTAGTATGATAAGGATAGGGGGAATATTAGCGATGCCCCCAACATATAGATGATGAGGTTAATTTAGATAAGACCCCTCCTCAAGAATGAACCATAAAGCAAGAGTGCATCATTGGGAAATGATTTGATAGGGTGCTTATTAATGAACCATAAAGCGTGAAGAGTACATCATTGGGAAATGATTTGCATCATCGGGGTGGTAGAAATGAATCGATAGAGCACGTGAAGTGGAGGTATTTTATTATAATATATCCCTCAAAGCAATAATGTAAGAACCATAAGAAAAGAGTGCATCATCGGGGGTATGGTGAAATCAATCACATATCACGAGACCAAGGCAAATATAGTAGTGTCATTATAAACCAGGGTTGTGTCCTAGGTTGTATGCAATGGAGCTTTATGTAACCAGTTCCTGTTGGGATTTCTGTTGGGGGTGTTGTGAGATCTTTTAAGTTGGTTACTAATCTATGGAAACCTAATGTAAATCTATGGAATTCATCTACTATAATGAAAGGAAGTCTAAAAGCTACACTTCTAATTGAAATTGAAATACACACACAATACTCAAACAAATGGAATTGCAACTACACAATTGAAGCTAGAACTTAGTAAAAGTAAGATCACATGTTAATTAGACTTTGCATAAAAGAAAACACATATTCTAGATAAAAGTGTTGGTAAGGAAAACAAATACATTCAACCAAATATTGCATGAAATATACTGAAACAAGGATTGTAAGTAAGACTTATCAGAAAACCGTATGCATATGTGAACATAAAACAACCTCTTGTCTCCTCGGTGAGTGGGCCCTTGCTCTCCCTTGGGACAGAGGAATTACCAACAACTTTAGATCTCAAAATGATGTTTACTTCTATTAATTTAAATAAGTTCCATATCATAGACAACATATGAAGTTGAAATTTTTGAATACCATGATGATATATTGCAAAGTATCTCCAAAAATAATAGCTAACCATGTTCTTAAGAAGGTGTCTTAATATAGACACAAATGGTTACAAAATTCACCATAATAGGTGGCACTAACATCTTCCACTAATCAATATTAACTAAAACTCATAAATTCCTATGGGACAGTTAGAAACAAGTCCCATACTAATAGGTCGATTGGTGGAAAAAGTCTTCTGCTCCCGTATTCTAGCTCCAAACTTCGGACTTTGTAATTACATCAACAACAAATGTTCATCATTTCCCTACACACATCATCACATTTTCCTCACAAAAAGACAAGTTAGTAGGAAGTTTATATGGTAATCAGTTTTCATGAACAAAAGCAAGGAAAATGCATCAAACTCACTATGATATAACTATACAAAGCATCCCCATGCATTAGCAAATCATATCTAAGTGGCAATTTACTGATCGTAGGAATGATATAAATGAGCCAAATAATGCACTCATCATTTCCCCCTTACTTTACCTATTGCATGTCCCAATGCAACCTATCTACGTCTTGCTCTGTGACCAAGCTGTTGAGCCATGTCATACTCTTTGAACTGATCAACATATTGCTTCCTCATACCTTTACATCCCTGAGTATTTGAAGTGACCTCGACCCAAGTTGTAAAACTCTCGTTTGATTGTGCAACATTGTTTTCCAAGTGGTAGTAGGACTCAAGAGGAGGGGTGGATGCACTGAAGTCCTGCCCATTCATCATTGTATTGCTTGCTGGTTTTTTTGATGATTGTCTTATAATTGTAATGAGGGCATCACCCCGATGCATACTCCAACTCAAGTTTTGAGGGGAAATAACCTTCCTGCGTTTCAATGGCAAGCTCAAAGTGTCCCATCTCCTATCACAGGCCTACCTGGCTGCCCCAAAGTGTTGCTTGACTATAGGTTTCAAAATCCTCTACACATTTAGTAGGATTTTTGAAGTATTCTCTCCAATACCTACTTGGTAGTAGAGAGATCTGAAGTTTTTCCACAAAGCCACATCAAGTATGATGTGTAGGATGGATATAGAAACCTATTGTTTGAGCCGTGTGATTGAAAATATCCATTTTCTCACCCCATATGATCTGATTTCACAACAAGGACTGAAAGGATTTTAATTGAAAATCCCCCACAAATAAGTTAATTAAAAAGTCAGGGACATTGGTAACTAACATATTATGGAGGTAAAACTCACAGAGCAAGTTTTGAATTTTAGGTGTACTGGACTTGTAAATAGATAAGAAAATATTTCCATCAGGAGCTTTGTAAGGCACCTGACAACACAACTGAAACAACTACCAAGAATAAAACTACTCAATAAACATGTTGTAAACTGAGGAGGGTTTCCTATAGGATAAGAGCTTAAAAGCCAAAGGACAGACAAAGTCCAAAAGAGAGAGCAATTTTTGTTTTTCATCTTGGATAATTTCCATCTCCCCTTTTAATTTCTTATTTTCCTTTTTTAATTCTACATTCTGAAGAGATATTTGGTGGAAATCATTCAAAATGCTAAGACCTTTATCCTTCTATCGCTTTAAGCTACTAACTTCAATTTGTAAAGTAATTATTTCTCTAACTTTCTCCACTGTGCATTGGGTAAATTAGTTTGTAAAGACAAGTTTGTTTCCTCCATACCTTTCAATTGGGCCTTAAGGAGTGTGATTTCTTCTAGATAATTGTGAGGATTGGGAAGCTTGACATGACCGAGATGATCAATGTCCATTACAACAGGTGTTGGAATGGGATTCTGGGCTTCAGTACCGAAGTAGTTTTGGAGCTGTGGAGTGAACTTCTGAAGATGTAGGCATGGCTGAATACTGGGGAAAAGGATGAGCGGTAGTGAAGATGGTGTCTGGTGATTTGTCAGTGGGGACAACCTCATTGTCTCCCTCATTCCCCACTTCCCACACAGGGAAGAAACATCAATGAATCCCTCCGACCTGGAGCTTCCAATTTTATGCAATGTACAAGACCGTCGTGGTGGGGGCACATAGAAGAAGATGGAGTAGAGGTATTCCTACCTCTAGAACTAGAAGTGGTCAAAGATGGACTTACTTGAGCACTGATTTGTCCATGTGCTCTGGAGTGCCAAGTTCCTCCTTTTTCTTGTGTGCAGGGTGAGAGGCTTGGTGTGGGAATGGACCGAGGTGTGGAAGATGGCCCTGATTTTAACTATTTTGGCTTGGAACCCTCCCCCACAAGTAATCCTTTTGAGCCTCCACTTTGGCTTAAAAATACTTGATGTGAGCACAATAAATGAATTAGCCTGGGTGTTTCAACACCACTTTTCCTCCTCCAAACTTGTATTTTTGGCCAACTTTGATAATGACGTCCACCAAGTATTCAGGTAAATTTACCCTGAGGGCTGGGTTGATGCATCCTTTCTTCAAATGAATAAGAATCTTGAGTGCATCACCACCCAACACAGAGGGTTGGCCATCACATATAAAATACCTATTAACCCATTTGGCCATCTCTCTCCAAATGTTGGGCAGGCTATCCCACTTAATGCCTTTCTGAACACCCTGGGGGTAAGGATAACCTCGGGAATGCCTCACCCTCCTCATGAAATAGAGAAAGAAAGTCTTTGAGGGGAGCATTCGTCATTACTTTCAAACCAAAATTTAGCAAGCGGATAGTTCAGAAACTACCTGGTTGGTAATCTCAACTGTTTCCCTCCAACACGTGAATGAGCAAGTAGCTCAAAATTTTCCAGGAACTCCTCCATGACACCCTCATCAAAACCTTCAAATTTCTAGATGAATTCAAGCCAACCTGAATCATAAAACACCTACAAAAGTGTAGCATTCTGAGTAATGGGTCTAGAGAATCAGGCTCGGATTTCTTCTTTTGTCCCATGCTGAAGGTGAATGAATCCAGATAGTAGAGAAACAAAGAACAAGACATGCTCAAATTCACTGTGTGATGGTAGGTAGAATGATATGCTCAATACTCATGAAGCAACAACAGGAAGTAACTTGGAACTATTAATTTGAATTGCACTTGAATCCTTGAATTACGTAAAATCAGAGTGAATTTGGTGGCGTAAAAAGGTGGGCAAGACCAGCCATCCATGAGAGTTTATGATATGTGAGATGGTGCACATCCCATCATTTGAAACCTGAATTGACACTGTCCTTCTTCATAGAATGTGATGCATATGATGTGTGTGAAAATCATGACTCATTACACCCTTATGCCATCATACCGTAGTGTCGGATTTGGAAGGATATCCACAATAAATATATTGAACATTGCATGATGGATGTAATTATGACAAGTGCATGCATGGGGGATTGCTTTATAAGGAAATATCCGTAGTGAGTTAGGATGCACTTACCCATGCCAAGTTCAAGCGCATCGATATCCGTAGATTCCCACATCCTGTAGTTCGAGATTAAATGTGATTAGTGGCTTCTAAATAATGAAGATTTCTGCATTTATTGAAAACAAAACAACTAACTAAGGGAAGAAGATCGAAGTCATGACCATCCTCCTTTATTGAAATTAATAGGAAACAATTACTCCAGGCTCGAGGGGTGAAGAGCCACCTCAAGCATGCATGTCCTCACTCAACATAATGTCCTGGTGAAAGTTTTCTTGTCAAGAGGTCATTGGTAAATCCTGAGTCTGTGTCCATTCACAAGAAGAGTCCATTTGTCACCATCGATTGGTAATAGCCACACAGAGCCATTATCAAACACTCTATCGATCTGATAGGGGCCCAACCAGCATGTTCAGTAACTTACCTTTAAATTGTTGATATCTAGAATCAAAGAGTAAGACCCAGTCCCCTTCATGAAATGTCTTGGATTTGATATGAGCATCGTGTCAAGTCTTCCTCTGATATTGAAGAATTTCCATCTATTGTTGTGCCTCCATCCACATTTCATCTAATTCATTCAAGTTGCATCACTCATTCGTGTTGTGCTTCATCCAAATCGATTCCAACTTCTAGTGTTGTTCTCTAGGTGTGCAATTCAAACTCAATAGGTAACAATGGCTTCTTCCCAAATACCAACTCATAGGGGAAAAACTAGTAGTGGTTTTCCAGGTCGTGTTATAGGCCCAGACTTGCCTCGGGAAGTTTTGGTACCCAATTCTTTCTATCAACACTTGACCACTTTAGTCAAGAATATTCTCAAGTTCTCGATTGGTTACTTCCACCTGCCCATTGGATTGGGGGTGATAGGGTGATGATTTTGGTGCTTAATTTGGTAGATTTCCAAAAAATCCTCAATCATGTTTGAAACAAATTGAGGACCTTGATCTAGATACAATGGCCCTGGGTGCACCAAATCATAGCAATATCGATTGTATAGAAAATCAGCAACAACATCCTCATTGGTAGATGCCAATGCTTGAACTTCAGCCCATTTAGTGACGTAGTCCATGCATACCAAGAGGTATTCCTTCCCGAAAGATGGGGATCAAAAGGTCCAATGAAATCAATTCCCCATTTCTCAAATGGTCCTAAGACCAGTTGAGGATTAAGAGGCATTTCCATTGAAAGTGTGGGCTTCCCCATTCGTTGGCATGCATCACACTGCCATACATACTTTTTGACAGTCTTGTGGAGGGAAGGCCAATAGTACCCTGCTCCAAGGACTTTGTGAATTGTCCATTTTATTGAATAATGTCCCCTCTGGCTCATCATGACAAGCTCACAATATGTCATGTACTTCATCTTCTCGAATGCACCTGTGAAGAACCATATCAGGACAACATTTGAATAAAATTCCATTACACCATTTATACGTTGCACTATTTTTAACCAGTCTTTGTTTCTCCTTATGAGTGAAATAGGTAGGAAACTTCCTGTTGTTAAATAATTCACAAGATTCGGAACCACATGGAGTCTTAGTTGATATAGAAAACAAATGTTCATTGGGAAATTGATCCTGGACTGCTTCATCATTACCTGAAACATTCAATCTTGAAAGGAAATCAACAACAACGTTAGATTTTCTGGCTTATCAATAATGGTAAGATTGAATTCCTGTAACAAGAGTAACCATCGAATAATCCTACCTCCAACCACTGGTTTATTCATCAAATATCGAATGGAAGAGTGGTCAAGTATAAACAAATATTTTATACCAGTGATGTAATGATGAAATTTATTCAAGGAGTATACAACAACCAAGAATTCCTTTTCCATAGTAGTGTAATTTCTTTTCCGTAGGAGTCAGGTTCTTGTTGATAAAGTAAATGGCATACATGTGATCTTTTGCATCTTTTTCCCAAGGACAACACCCATGGTTGTATTAGAGGCATCAGTGTGGATATGGAAAGGTTTCCCCAATCAGGGCCTCGTAAGACTGGGGCAGTGGTCAACTTCTCTTTGATAGAATCAAATGCCTCTTGCACTGAGGGGACCATTCAAAAACACAATATTTTGTTAGCAATGAGAACATAGGTGCAACAATTTTACTAAAATATTTTATGAACCACCGATAATACCCTGCATGACCAAGGAAACTTTTGATGTTAGTCTGATTAGTTGGTGTAGGTAGCTGAGTGATGACTGATATCTTTTTGGGGTCAACCTGTATACCTTTGGTAGAAACATGGTGACCTAAGACAATTCCCTGATCGACCATCATCAGACATTTTTCATGACTCAGAGATAATTGGTGTTGCTCACATCTACTCAATACTTTCTCAAGGTTATTCAGAGATTCATCAAAAGTGGATCCGTGGATAGTGAAGTCGTCCATGTAAACTTCAACACAGTCGTTAGTAAGATCTCTACAAAGATGGCCAAGACTACTCTCTGAAACGTAGCGGGTGCATTACAAAGTCCAAAAGGTAAGACTTGATAAGAAAATGTACCCCAGGGGAAAGTAAAGGTAGTTTTATCTTGATCAGTAGGGGAAATACTAATTTGGTTATACCCACTAAACCCATCCAAGAAAGAAAAATATTTCTTACCAGCAAGATTGTCAGAACCTGGTCAATAAAAGGCAGGGGAAAATAATATTTCTTGGTGGCTTTGTTAAGTTCCTGTAGTCAACACATATTCTCCATTTACCATTTTTCTTGGGAACTATAACTAATGGGGAGACCCACTGACTATCAGATATAGGGTAGATGAATCCTACCTTTAGCAATTTTTCTATCTCACCTTTGACTATGTCTCTGAGCGTTGGGTTAATTCTCCATTGTGGCTGCCTTATAGGTTTGACATCCTCAGTGTAGATATGGTGAGTAAAAATGTTAGGATGAATTCCCTTCATATCAGTGTAATCCCTAGGAAAAAGCATGGGAATGTTTCTTCAAAACTTTGAGAACCTGGCTTCTTGATTGGCCTCTAAATCATTACCAATGGTCAGCTCTTTTCCTATGCCGATAGGCACCTGCTTGGTATCATTCAAAAGAGTGAGCTCTGCATTGGTGATTAAGGAATTCAATGGGAAAACATGGGGTTGAAGCATGTGTAGAATGGGTATATTGTCAAGAGACAAAATCTTGGTCAAAGGACAATAGAAATCAGGGACTGAATATTCTAAATTATAAGCATAGATTTCTTTACAAGACTCATCAGAAGTATTACTTACCAAGGAAATAACATGGACATGTCTAGAGAAAATGGGTCTATAGTCAGAGTTCTGATTTTGTAGCTAGAGTGTTGATTTCCATAGTCACAGAGCCCTCTGCATCAGCCTAGTGTATGTGACTCAACAACTTCCGCCATATGGTTTTGCACTGCAATGGTGGCCAAATAAGAAGAACTCAGAGAGTTAGTATCCAAAGAATCTACCCATACATGGTCACAAGCATTCACATAAGGCTGGGAAGGAGGGTATAATGAAATATGTTTGGATTTCTACCCATTTAGAATGGTCATTTTCCTGACCTACAGTCAATATATGCAGCAACAATGGCTAACCAGGGTCTTCCCAAGATAACTGGATATCCCAATTTCAAGCTTTAGGTTGTAAGACCATAAAATCTACATAGGATACTCCTAGGATTCAATGGTGACCATTATATCCTCGACCACACCATCTGGTACAACAATGGATTGATCTGCTAGTTGAAGAACAATATTGGTAGGTTGTAGTCCTGTTAAGGACAACAGATTAAACATTTCTGTTGTGATGACATTAATGGCAACACCAAGATCCACCAAAACATTAGATATTGACTGATTGTTTATACAAATAGTAATAACTGGACTCTCGGATCCCCATATTTTGGTGAAATAAGGTTTCAGCTACTAAATCAGCCAAATTTCCTTCCACCCTAACAATTTTTGGGTATTTATCTTTTTCCTCCCTGGTGTTTTTATACACTCATTTCTAATGGTTTGGTTTAATTTAGGAATGTCCCTTATTGCTCACAGAAGTGGGACCTCAATGTGCACTTTTTTCAATTCTTGTACTAGCATTGTTTCATCTGTAGTTTGAGTGTCTATAACCACTCAGGGAAAGGAGCTTTATGGGTATTCTGGTTAAGTTCTTGACTATTCTAAGTGTTTTGTGTCTGTGGAGAAGGTGCAGGTCTGTATTGTCCTCAAGTGTCTCTTCTTTATCAGTGTCTATAGGAATTTCCATGATAACAATAGGAGGATTCAATGTTTTTCAGACCTCAGTCACAAATTACCAATAGTATTAACCTGCATTGTGTTACTTGGTCTGCTTCATCAATTGAAGTTGTCTGCTGATTTTTAGGATTTTCTACTATGGTTGGGTTGGAAGTTGTGTTTGTGTTTCTTGTCCATGTGTTGTTGGTAGGCTTGTGGTGGGGCCATTAAAGCTTGTTGTGGTTCTTTGGAATCTCCATTGTTGATTAATGTTTTGTGGTGGTGTCCATGGCTGGTTTTGGTTAGGATTTTGTTGAGGACCCCATTGTTGGTTGTGTCATGGACTTGTTGGGGTTGGTGGTGTCCAACCTGGCTGAGTGTAGGGATTCATCCAAGGTGGTGGATGTGGATAAGTCATCCAATTTGATGTTGTCCACTCAGGTTGTCCCCAAGTAGGTTGAGGGGCCTGATTAGGCCATGACATCCTCCAGGGGTTCTGAGCAGGTCGAGGTGGAAATCAGCTGATTATTTGGCCTTTGAACAAAGTTTAACTCTACATCAACTTGAGAGACAACATTCAAGCCTCCTTTCAATTGTGGTAAGAAGGTGCAATGCTTAGTGTCGTGGTTAGCCACTTCACAGATTAAACACATGTCTGTGACATCCAAAGGACATTCTCTCAGGGGGTGTCTCTTCCTACACTTAGGGAAATATATGTCCAGAGGTTCTTTGGTAGGACTGGTTTTGGCCTTGAGTCCATCTATGGTTGATGTTAACTACATAGAAAAATGTTTGTTTTCATGTTAGCCATTTCCTCCAAAAGTTCAGAGGTACCCAGAGTAAGTTTGGATGTCTTTTTTTTCTTATACCCCTCGTGTTCTGGAGTAACTTCTGCATAGCTCAGTGATTTGTTCCATGGTAAGTTTATGCACATCTCCTCCTCCCATGAGATGGAGGGAATCCTTGGTTTCCTCATCAAGTCCTTTAAGAAAAACTGTTTTAGTAATGTCTGCATGTAACTCATAACCACTTCGTCGGTGGAGAAAGAGAAATCTATCTAGATAATCCTCTAGATTTTCATCTTCTTTTTTGCCATATCTGGAAGAACTCTTCTTTCTATCCCTTCCCCTATAGTAGTCTTGATATTTATCCAAAAAGGTTGTCTCCATGGCTTCCCAAGAATTAATGGAGTTAGAGGAAACCCCATGAACCATCTCATAGTAGAGTCTTTGAGAGTGGAAGGAAAAGTTTGAGTTTTTGATTGTCCATTTTGTAGTCATATGTCTGGCACAAAACTTTGAATTCAAACAAGAACTGATCAGGGTCTTCCATAGACATGCCTCGAAAGATAGGGAGGATGGATGGTGAGATATTTTTCATGGGTGCATCCTCATCCTCATCCAAGACAATGGGGTAAGTAAAGGTCTGACCCAAGGGGTGGTCTCCATTATTCCCATGGTCCCCATTTTTGAGTGTTGGGAGGATACAAAATGCTCAGAAATGATTCTAGGTGTTGTATTGGAGGTAGTGTCACTCATGGTGTTTTCTATGTGTAAATTATCTAGAGAGATTTGTTGAATGTTGCGTGTTGTAAATCTCCCTTGATCATCCCGTGGCCTATGCATCAAAGGTGGTTATTGAAACAAGGCCCAAGACATCTACTGGTTGCATATATGAACTCCATTAACACCCATAAGCATGTGAAGTGAAAAAATGACATAGTGTGCTTATGGTGTCCCAGAAATGGTGCCAAAAATGATGGGTCATTGTGTTCTCCAATCATTTAACTAACATGATCTCTTGTTAGTGTCATTATAAACTAGGGTTGTGTCCTAGGTTGTATGCAATGGAGCTTTATGTAACTAGTTCTGTTGGGATTTCTGTTGGGGGTGTTGTGAGATCTTTTAAGTTGGTTACTAATCTATGGAAACCTAATGTAAATCTATGGAATTCATCTACTGTAATGAAAGGAAGTCTAAAAGCTACACTTCTAATTGAAATTGAAATACACACACAATACTCAAACAAATGGAATTACAACTGCACAATTGAAGCTAGAACTTAGTAAAAGTAAGATCACATGTTAATTAGACTTTGCATAAAAGAAAACACATATTCCTAGATAAAGTTTTGGTAAGGAAAACAAATACATTCAACCAAAGATTGCATGAAATATACTGAAACAAGGATTGCAGTAAGACTTATCAGAAAACCGTATGCATATGTGAACATAAAACAACCTCTTGTCTCCTCGGTCGAGTGGGCCCTTGCTCTCCCTTGGGACAGAGGAATTACCAACACTTTAGATCTCCAAAATGATGTTTACTTCTATTAATTTAAATAAGTTCCATATCGTAGACAACATATGAAGTTGAAAGTTCTGAATACCACAGACGATATATTGCAAAGTATCTCAAAAAAATAACTAACCATGTTCTTAAGAAGGTGTCTTAATATAGACACAAATGGTTACAAAATTCACCATAATAGGTGCACTAACATCTTCCACTAATCAATATTAACTAAAACTCATAAATTCCTATGGGACAGTTAGAAACAAGTCCCATACTGATAGGTCGACTGGTGGAAAAAGTCTTTTTCTCTTCGTATTCCAGCTCCAAACTCGGACTTTGTAATTACATCAAGCAACAAACGTTCATCATTTCTCTACACACATCATCACATTTTCCTCACAAAGACAAGTTAGTAGGAATTTTATACGGTAATCAATTTTCATGAACAAAAGCAAGGAAAATGCATCAAACTCACTATGATATAACTATACAAAGCATCCCCATGCATTAGCAAATCATATCTAAGTGGAAATTTATTGATCGTAGGAATGATATAAATGAGCCAAATAATTAGACATATGGTAATGTTTGAGATGCAAGTAGGGGTTTCAAAGTACCATTAAAACATGAAAAGGCAGCAATATAAATCCTTAAGAAATTTCAAGTTATGAATATTCTTAGGAATAAGGTTTCCATGCAATGAATTGTTATCAATGGAAGCATAATAGGCTTTGATTTCTAATGTGAGTGATTGAACCTAAGATTGTAAATGACCCACAACATGCATGAGAGATAAGATATCTTGTGAAATAACAATAGAGGATGGAAATAATGTATTAAGTAGTTGTAATTTTCCATTGTGAGGAATCATATGGATGGAGGAGATGTAGGAGAATCCGATACTAAAGGTACACTAAGTGTAGGTGCTGAAGAGCAATAGGTGATGAAGGACATGAAACATCCATAGAAGTGGTAGGACTAACATCAAAACATCCCTAGGAGATGGAGTGTTAGATGGAGATGTAATGATAGGAGGAGACGAACTAATAGATGGAGATGGAGTGATAAGAGGGATGAACTAATAGATGGAGATGAGTCATGCATAGTAGTAGATACAACCTCAGAAGAAGATGAAAATGGAGTAGGAGATTCACACTCAATTGTATGTAAAGTAGTAGACTCATGACTATCAATTGTTTCATCAAAATCAGAGAGAGACTCAAATATGAAAATGTCATTAAGTGTATCATCAATTGGATCATCAACATAGTATGAATGAGCATGTGAACGAGTATGTGATGGATCATGAGAAACATTATCAGAAATAGGAGAAGCATGAGATACAACTATAGTAGTGGTCTGACTAAGAGGAGAATCATTATGCACATGTGTACTAGTGTCAAGAACAAACATGAAATCAATAAAGAGTCATCTAGAATTCTTTGGAAATGTCAAAAAGGGGATCATGGCTAATTATATAACAAGGTTGAAAACCAGAAAATCTAGCCAGATCCGAAATGATGCTAAAAGAAGAATTTTCAAATCTAGTAGGTATATTGCATTCGTTAGCTAAGAGTTGTTGTTGAATATCATCCGACATAGTAACATCACGATATAGATTCGTAAGCTCAATTATAGTTGCCTTATAATAGATAGGATTGATACTAACATGAGGCATGATGAGATGAGAAGGAGAAGAGCTATCCTTAGCCATTAAGGTTTTAGTGGATCCTAGGGAAAAATGTTCTAAGCTACGGGTTCACCAAAATGATTCAATAAAATCTAAGTTATTTTTGTTCAAGAAACCTTGTTCTCATGCAAGTGAATGCCGATCTTTGGAAGTCACTAACAACTTAGAATGATGGAGGGTTTAGGACCTCAGATGTGGATATGAATCTACAGTGCAAAGAAGATAGATCTGTGATAATATTTGTAAAAATAGAAACAAATGTGTTTAGATAACATTATGTGGAGATTTCCCAGATAATACCGGTTCTAAGAGGCTATAAAATCCCTTGGAGGATGTCAACCCCCATGTCTAGAAAGATAACAATAAATGATGAAGAGTAGATATCATGTAGAAACAATGAAATACAAAATGTAAAGTAACTAGAATGAAGAGGGGACTTTTCTGGTGTTCTGTATCGAGATGAAATGGGCATCATGATGGTAAGATGACGGGCAATGTAAAATCTTTCTCCAACACTCCTCACCTCTAACTTCTAATAATGGAAAAAGTTTTCCATTGTCCTGAAACTTGTAGAACTTAATTCAACACTTTCTTCTCCTCTCCTAAAAACTTCAATATGAAGAGATTTCATACTGATTCTTCCTCATTTTTTCCTCCCTTTGAAATAAAGGGGAAGGCCCATATTTATATCTTGGAGGTGAGGTTAGATTTGGATTAATGAGTAACCGAGGTTTGATAAATTAACCACAGTCGTGTGAGTGGGGGACATGATTTGACATGATTGGGTAGGTGAGATAATAGATTTGATTTGATTGAGTGGGGAAATGTGATTTAATTGGAATATTTAGACATTATTATAACATAATGATGTTTAGGGATTTAAAGGAGATTAATTGACTAATCAAATATGTCAGTTTGGTGGGAAATGGACTAAGTCTAGTGGGGGTGATACCAAAATTTAGTGTCTACATTTGCCCCTTTTTGTTGAGTGGTTTGTGATAGCAAGCCATGAGACAAAAACAAAAAGGGTTGGATGAAATCATGTGTCTATAAAAGGGATGGGGATAGATAAAAACATGACCAAAGGCAAGATGCCCTAGGTGAAAAAGGATCGCAATAACAATGAAAAATATGGCGGTGACTCCAATATCACATCGGTAGAGGACAATTACGGTCTCAACGAAGACAAGCGAAAATGTTCTATGGACCAGTGAGTGGGTGGAGACCACTGCAATATGGATGTAAACTGCGATGACCAATGGGTCATAGGAAAACATCAAAATATGTACAACTGAATGCGAAGAGTATGCGAGAATCCTTCGTACGTGAGGAATTGAGAGAAAAATCATGTGTTTGTAAAAGGGATGAGGATGCAAATAAGGATGCCCCAACACAGGGAATGATCTAGAAGGTAGACATGTAAATAATATGCCCCAAGGGGAATGAATGTAATCATAAATATGAACATGATGAGTAGACATGATAGAAGGGTGAGATAAAATGTCATGAAAGGGTGATACATATGGTGATGAAAACATGTTTCATAAGCAATACACGTCATGACAAGAAAATTTGGGGAGAAGAAAGTAGAAAAAGTTTGATTATGGAAATGGGGAAAGATTACGATCAACGCTTTTCAAGAAAAAAGTAGAGCAGGCACTCGTGAGGGAAAAAGGTGATAGGTGATAGTTATCATGGTATCCTCGAAGACAAAAATACCATGGGAAAAAATTCTTAGAAACGGATATGATGATGCCCCTATGAGAGGACTGATGAAGATAAAATATGTGATAGATTTCTCAAAAGAGAAGAAGTCAATGCTGCAGAGAGAAGAACGAGAATGAGATGTAATGAAAGGGATCAACGGTAATGCATAAATGGAGAAACATCAGAATTTATTGTGAATTCTAGGTGTGAGGGATGTGTTGAAGGATGTAATGAGAAAGAGAAAAGGGAATGGAAAGGAGTGGTTGATTATGAGAAGAGCAAGAAAGGTCAAAGGTGAAGGTGATAGGGGTATGGAATAGAGGGATGAAGATGGAGGAGGAGAAAAGAAGGAATGAAAGGGGAGGAAGAAGATAACAAAGAAGGATTATAGAGGAAGGGGTAAATGATGGAAGAAAAGGAGAAGACAAGAAAATGATAGAGCATAGGGTGAAATTATGAAAAAGGGAGAGAGTTATTTAAAATAAAAGGTGTGAAGGAGGGTGAAGCAGATGAAGGTAGAGAGGTAATGTAAAATGAAAGAGATGATAGAGAAAAGAAAATTGAAGGACCCAAATCATAGTGAGGAAATCCAAGGCAAATAATATGGAACTAAGCGCATGAAAATGCATGTGCACTGGTGGGATGATAAAAAGATGGGACAACATTGAAGAGCCGAGGTTATCGATGGGGAAGTAAGAAAGAAGCACGAGGTAATATGGGAAGAAAATTACATAGAGGAAGTAAAATAAGATGAGGATCAGAAAGGAGGAGAGGACAATAGAGAAAATTATGCAGATGGAAGGGAAGAAAGAACAAATATATTCAATAAAGAGTGAGTAGCATAAGGAATGTAAAAAGAAGCTGGAGGGGAGGAATGAAAGCAGATTGGAAACTATGCAGAGATATGTGAGATGAGGATAATTTGATGACAAGAAAATAGAGAGAGGGTCTATGATGAAGACAGTGAAGAAATTGGCAAGAAAGAATGGAAGATGGAGAGGTGGTGAAGAAAAAGAGAGGAAGGGATAGGAGAGGCAATGCCAGTGAATGGATGTTAGGATAAATCCACCGATAATGATCAGTAGGGAAGGATGAAACAAAAGGTGAGAAGAGGGGGAAAGTAAATGAGTAATGAAAGGGGAATGCCAATAAAGGGACGTTAGGAGAATTCCCTTGATAATGATCAGAGGGCATAGAGGAAGGAAGGAATGAAGATAGAATGGAGGAGGTCAAAGAGAAGGATCCATGTTGTGCAGAATGGGGATGAGTGATTTTAGGAGAATTCCACCGATAATTATTAGCACGAAATGGAAGATGATGATGAAATAATGTTAGGAGATGATCAATGACAATGACGGGTAAGTATGGGGGTAGATATGTGGGAGAACTCTAGAAGATGGAGTGGAAAGAGTAAAGAAAGGAGGGATAACGATGTGTGCAAAGATGAAGGTGAGGAGAGGATGCCGTGGATGAGAATGAATGAGAGAAAGATGAAGAAATAAGACACAAAATGAATGGGGAAGCAATGGTTAAGTAAGATTACCAAGCAAGGGATGATGGAGATGAACAGGGGCAAGTAGGAAGTGGTGTTTGCGAGAATGGAAGAGGAGGTGAGAGGATGTGATGATGGGGAATGATGAGAAAATGTAGATGGTGAGAATGTGGAGTGGTGGGTGAGTGCAAGATGATAGATCATCCTTAAGAGGGACTCTTAAGTAAGATCGCCAAGCCGTAGGAGGAGTTAAGTAAGATCACCAAACTAGCAATGATGATATGGAAGGAGAAATAAAACATTGTATTGGGTACAGGTGTGGAATGATTGATTGGAGTAGATGATTATGATGAGAGAAGGGAGACATAAGATGAGGGAAGTATGATGGGATGTGGAAGGGTTAGATGGCAAACCATTCTTAAGAGGGAATCTTAAGTAATATTTCCATGCGGCTGAGGGGATGGTTAAGTAGGATCTCCAAGACGAAGAAGAAGAAGGATGATGAAAAGACCGAGCGGTGTATATATAAATGGAACAAGAGAAAGGAGGTGAAAGAAAGTGATAATAAGAAAACAAAGGGGCATGACATGAGTGGAAGGAGGAACATATGTAGTGTAGATGGAGAGTGTAAGGGCAATCCTTAATTGGGATGTGCACGTGGTGGGAGTGATGATGTAAGAGTGTTAAGCGAAAAGAGAGTGGAAAGACATTTATGGTGGTGATTGTTGCCTAGTAAAAGAGGAAATGGTGGAGAAGATTCTACGGTGGGAGGATCCAAGGAAGAAGATATACCTTAACTAAGATTCTCGGTCCTATGGATGATTAAGTAAGATTTTCAAATTGAAAGCGAGAAGAATGGAAGTGAAACTCAAGAAGAAAGGCAAGTAAGATATCCGACGTGGTGAAAGGTACATAAGAATTGGTGAATGATGATGGAAGAAAAATTATTTTTGGGGACAAGGACATCCTTAGGTCTATAGATCATGTGACATGTCTTGGAAGGAGGGACCTCAGTTGGAAGAGCATAAATGGTCCCTTCATGTTCATATTTGATACATCGATGGAGAGTAGATGGGACACAATGCATGGCATGAATCCAAGGATGTCCAAGTAAAATATTGTATTGGAATTCTCCTTGATCCAAGTAATAGACTCACAAGATTTCAATTAATTAATGATAGAGATTTAAATTAATTAATGAGATAAATGAAACATAGTTATAGCAAGGGTATATATGGAAACTATGCTTCGAACTAGATTGGAGATAAACAAGAAAGGTTACCACTCAAGGCATTACACTTGCAGCCAATAGCAGGTGTTAACACATAACCAATGATAGTTAGTTATACCAAAAGACCATGAGGGAAATATGGATGAAATATTCTCATAAACCTAATGTTGACATGACAAAGGATTTGAGATGTAACTTGTATGCAGGAAGAAGGTTATCCAAAGGTGGTGTTCCTTAAGTCTATGCCCTAACTCATGGGAAAGGGAAAGAACAATAGAAGAAAGATGATCAATGCGAGAAGATTTCTGAAAATGTTGATAAAAGGAAGGTTGATCAATGTGGAAACCTTCCAAATGCCATAATAACAGAGTAGCCATCCTTCGAGGGTATGGTATACTTTATATATAATATGGATGGAAAGAATAATATTTATGATAGCCATCCTTCAAGGATCGGTCTATTTCTTGTGATTATTTTTCTTTTGACTTTGATTTGCATGATTTTATTTTTATTTTCCTTTTTCTTTTTCTTTCTTTTTTGCACGAACAGTTTTCCTTCGAGGGATCAATCTATTTTTGATAACTTTGATTTTTCCTTTTGCATACATGAATTTTAGCTTCACATGGGGGAGAGCTGGGAATAGCTAAGTAGACCACTTAGGAGGGGATGATGATCATACAAGTGACACCCTGTGGACCCTTTGCATGGCTCCAACAGGCGAATGAGAGGGTGATGGATGTAACGATCGTGGAGCTCTCACCAAATGGGAGAACTTATCCATAATGAATATGTTATGAGTAGAGTCATGGTACTCATATTCAAGGTCATATCAAAGTAGTGATGGTAGACCACATAATTCATATCATTACCTTGATAGATGAAGGGGATAATGGTGGAATGATCTAAGGATATAACTAAGTGCTCATTGGTAGATATGCTAACAATAGATTGGTCTGCAAGTGTAATGCATTAAGAGGTTATGTCTCTGGTTTACCACCAAGAGAGGGAAGACATTAAGTTGTGACAGGATGAGATGATAGTTTGCAAAGGATTAGATGTGATAGACAAGTGAGAAATAAAACTATGTCCTTAAGGAAGCAAAAATATGACCACGACGGTGGATTTGGATGAAAATAAATGATGCCCCGAGAGAGACACAAATATGGCAGAAAAAAATGGCCACAAATGTGGACTTGATGAAATAGATGGTGCCCCAAAAGAGACATAAATATGGCCATAATGGTGGACTTTGGTAAGAAAAATAACAATAATGGTCCCTCACAGAAGGACAAAAATGGCCACAATGGTGGACTTAGAATGAGATGAGGATTTGGACAAAATTAGTTTAGATTGGATGAATTTGGAGGAGGTAAATAAAACAATGTCAAGGAGTGAAGTCCCCTAGTGTCAAGGGAGTTGTACAGATGATATGCTCAAGGGAAAGGGAAGGATGCTCCCCCAATGAATTAAATGTGAAGGAGTTAAAGGATGTCGAAAGAGTTTAGATGAGATTGTTTTAGATTTGGATGGGATAAACGGTCGGAGACCACAAGTGTGCTTGGCAAGATAAGCGATATTGATGAACAATGGAGGACCTTCCTTAGGAGGAATGTCATGTGCAGGAGGGATGTTAAGGGATGATATGGATGGAGGAATCATGGGAAACCTGAGATGAGATACAAATTGGATTAGATGTAGATGGAGAAGGATGTTCCCCTTGAATGCAAAAATCATCTTTCTCAATGAGGTTATGGATGATTGTTTGAAAGGCCTTACAATGTTCAATGTCATGGCCTAGGGTGTGATGGTAAGTGCAACTGCAATTAGGATTGAACCATGATGGATTTGGACCATAGGGATTAAAGGATTTAATGGGAGGAAGTGTGATGGTGGAAATTTGAGTTAAATGTCGAAGGATATCTGCATAGGACCCCATCGAAGTGTCACGAGGAAGATAAATCTCATGATGTTTTGTCTTGGATTTGGATATAGATCGAGATGGGTAAATTATGTGTTTTGGAAGAAAAATTAAATTTGGTTGAAGGATTGTATTGTTTGGATTCAGACTTAGGTAAGGACATACATTGGATGGGTAGATTATACGTCGTAGACAAAAAATAAAATTTGATTGGAGGATTGTATTGTTTGGCTATAAATTTATCATTGCGAGATGTTGTAGATGGAAGGAATGATCTTAAAATAGATGTGGTCGCCTTGGATTGTTGAAAAGAGGGAAAATATGAATGTTTTCGAGGATGTGCAGGGTATTGTCAGGGATGTTTTCCACGAACCTTATACTTTAATCGAGAAAATTTACTCTTAGCAGGGATGATACTAATCTCAACCAGAGAATCTGACGATGGTAGCGTGGTTATTAATGGAGAAAATTTCCTAAAACAAGAAGAGGATGTTAATGGAGAAATATGTGTTTTTATGATGTAATTAATGAGATCTATGTGACATGTGGATTGTTTAGGTTTTGGCATGGTGTTGTCCCCCAAATTCCCTCCATTTTCTAGGTCGAAATTGTAGAATTTTGAGTTGGTGCCCTTAGAATGTGCTTAAAAAGAAGTATTTTGAAATCTGGTACTTTCCAAGGACTGGTAGACTCATGAAAACAACTTCATCAGATGGGAAATTTCTTCCCCTTTCCAGAAAGGTAAAGAAATCTTCCTAACTCTTTGTAATTTTCAAGTTATGATTTGGCGGACTTAACTTGACAAATTTTCCCTTTAGATCGGTGGAGCTATGGAGGTATTCAAGAACATTTCTCTTTTTGCTCAAAATTCAAGTTGGAGAGTTTTGGCCTGTGAACCCGCGGGAAGAATTAAAACAAAAAATCTCCTAAGGACCGCAACCAATCACATGCTGCCACGTGTCCAAAGGGGAGTATCGGATCTACGGGAAGATGGAGGAGTTCAAGGTTTTGAACCTTTTTTGGCGAAAGGTTTAAAAAATGTTAAGGTAAGCCATTTTCCCACAACCTGCAGCCAATCAAATGACACCACATGTCCAAGCGGAGTAGCGAGGTTGGCGGAGGAAAACAAGTTTTTGTGCTTTTTTTTTTCCAAAAAGGTGAAAATGATGCAACAAGAGCCGCGCACCCATTTCCAATCAACTAATGCCACATGTCCACACTGAATCAAAGCTGCGGGCTAGTGGAGGTAAATGAGATTTTGCATTTTTGCAAAATAGGTCAAAATGTTCAGAATTGCACCGCGACCCCATTTCCAATTCTGACCGCCATATGTCTAAGTTAAAAAGTCAAGGCGGGGCTTCGGGGCAATTTGTTCCAAAGTGCCAAAACATAGAAAATCATGAAAATGGAAAGGGGATTTCGCGCCTGCTCCAATCTTCTCCTTCCACGTGGACGACCCGATTTGAATGTTTTAACAACAAATCGATGGTTCATATTGAAACTGGAAAATAAAATGAAATGTCTGTGTATTTGTGCAAATTGGTTTTCCGTCATGGTTTTTCTTCACGATTGGATGATTTTTTTTTGAGGGCATGAGCGATGAAATCTGTTTTGCAAACCGTTTTTATCTCTGGAGGAAGTTGTAACCACTTTTGACAAGCTATTTGATGGGATTTTTGAAGCCATTATGGGGGGAATTTCTGAAATGTCGAGACTGTAATTTCGGATCGAAAAAACTAATACAAGAGCTTCTTTCTCTTTTTCCTCTTTTTCCCTCTCTCCTTTTGTTTTTTTATGAATCATTCAATCAATAACATGCTAAGAAACTTTGAGTTCTTCAAAGTGCAATTATGAGAACTTTGTGTCTATGTGATCGCACCTAGTAAAAACGTGAATGATTCTTCTTTGTAATTCATTTATCCAATGCAATTAGGGGTTCTCTCTGCAATATCTTTTCCCCAAAAGTATTACCTTCTTCGCCTTCTATTTCCCTTTCATTCTTCCATTCTCTTGTCTTTGGTGTTTTCCTTGAGAAAATGCATTTTCCATATGTCAGAAGACCACAAATTAATGAAAGTTTTATATTTGTAAATAGTCTTGTTTTTGGCTTTCAATAAGGGAACCTCTCCCATCAAAGAGGAGGGAATTGTTTGTCCCCTGACTGTGGTTTCACCTAAAGTGCAAATTTGAAACCCAACAGTTTTTGGCGACTCTGCTAGGGATTTGTTTTCAATGGATTCTATTTTTCAAAGAACAATTTCTTGATCATTTTCTGATCTGGCAACTCTAAGGTTTACCCATGGCAGGAGGGCTCTTAGAATCAAAGATTCTCAGTTTCAAATCTTGGAGCAATAAGGTTTTCCTCTTCCTTTAATAGGGAGAAATAGAAGAGCTCATTCTACAAGCACACCCCCTATTGAAGACAAAACCCTTGGGAATGGAATCCCTCAAAAGCAACTCAACCCTAATCTATGTGCTTTGATTCTTACTGGTGTTTCAGTTCCTCTTCAAGTAGTTTTTCCAAGGATGGTAGTTCCATTACCTTGCGGCCATCGAGTTGGTCCCTTGGCTCTTCCACAACCTTTGCATGAGTTACCTCGAGGTAACCAAAAGAATTTTCCCAAATTCAGAGGTGATGGGAAAGTGCATCCTGATGAACACATTGTAGCCTTCATTGTTGCATGTGGAGTCCTTGGTGTGGAACATGAAGATGTCTCTATTAGGCTATTTGTGGAGACCTTACAAGACAATGCAAGCAGATTGGTTTTACCATCTTCCTGCTGGAGCAATCACAAATTGGACAACCATGAGGACTCAGTTTGAAGGTTGGTTCAAACCTACGAGAGGATGTACATGCCTTGCTTGCCCAAATTTCTCAAATCAAAAGGATCCACAAGGGCCCATGAGAGAATTTGTGGCCAAATTTAACAAACTGATCAAAAAAATTCCACAAAATACCAGGCCTGTTGATCAGATCCAAAAATGTTTCTTTTTGAATGCACAACTACCTGAAGTAAGTTATGATTTGAGGAGAGCCAATCTAGCAACTTTGGATGATGATCAGAGGCTGGAAATCAGCATGGAAGATGACTTGATCATGTCAGGTAAACTAAAAATAGAATCCCATAAATCCAAGACATCATCTTCTTCCTCTTCTCCTGGAGGTAATTCGGATCAGTTGGTACAAAAGCTGGCCAATGACCTCATTGTAATAAGAAAACAATTGGCTCAGCCTGCTCCATACCAAGATGTTCCAAGGAAGAATTTTCAGCCTAGGAATAGGCGCCTTCTTCTCAAACTAGGTTGGTAATTGAAGGTCCACCTCTCAAAGTGCTACTCGTCAATGCAACATGTGAAGTCCTTGAGCCTGATGATGAAGAAGAGAATGAATTTTATGATGATCAAGAAGAAGATGCTAATGAAGAGTTGGAGCAGCCTGACGGTTCTAGATTCAACTTCCTCACCAGTAAAGGTGTTGATGATGAGGATGATTATAATGATATAGTGGCTGACATGAACAATGAGTCATATCTTTGTCATGACTCGAGAAAAGACCGAGTAAAAAGGAGAAAGTTGTGTAGCACAGTAAAGAAATCAAAGGAGTCTTCCAATACCATCCCGGTGCTTGCAAAGAGAGGTTCTCCTATCCCCACTACCTCCACACAAAAAGGTAAGCTCTTGGTTTTTCTCCCTCCAATTCTACCTCTAAACACATTGTGTCAAATGATAAAGTTGATAGCTCTAAGGTCTCTTCCATTCCTTGTAATGATACCCCATCCACATCTGCATCATTTGATATTATTGATCACATAAAGAGAACTAAGGTTGAGATTTCGAGGTGAGTTTTATCAAACCCATCCCAAAGCCTTTGCCAAAATGATTCATTTTGTCAACTCCAAATCTAAAATCCTGTCTCATGCTTCTAAAGGCCTTTTTCCCACTCCTTCCTCTTCTCAGCCATGCCTTGTGGCTACTGTCACACTACCCAATGATAAAATCATACCTTTCTATGTGACTCTCCTTATCATAGGCCATAAACTTAGTAATTGTGTCATAGATTCGAGCATCAAACAATGTGATGCCTGCCAAAGTGGCTCATGCCTTGGGCTTAACTCTCACCCGCACATATGGTTCTTGTTATTCCATGGAGAGTAGGGAAGTACCTTTGGTTGGGAGGATCAAAGACGCACAAGTAGCTTTCGATGCTTGGCTAGAGAAGAAAGTCTTGGCTACCATCTTGGTTGCTGATATTCCTCCTTATGGCATGCTATTGAGTAGGAAATTTTGCAAAGATGTGGGAGGAGAAATCCAAATGGATTGGTCACATGCCATTATTCTAGTTAATGGTAAGATGAAGAAGTTGTTTCCTGAGAAGCCAACTAAGTATATTGTGTAAAAATGGATGATCCAAAAGCACAAATTATGTATGAAGACATTGGGCATGGGAATTACATGATTATGTCACCGGATGAAGAATGTGCACCCAAAGAAGTATTACATGATCCTAATGACGTTTGGACATTGGAGTTTGATGGAAGCTACTCCTCAGCTAGTCTAGAGCTGGTATAGTGTTGATCTCTCCCGAGGGTAAGATTCACCCTTTTGCTTTCAAGTTTTAGTTTGAGAATACCAATAATACTGCTGAATATGAAGCCCTCATTCTTGGGTTGAATATGGTAAAGGAGATGGGAGTTAAGAACCTTTTTGCTCATGGTGATGCTGAGCTTATTGTAAAGTAGGTTTGAGACCTTTATCAGGTAAAAAATAGAAGATTGAAGCACTATAGAAATCTAGTTTGGGATTCTATTGAATTCCTCAATGCTTTCTCCATTGCAGTAGTACCAAGAGAAGAGAATACTAGGGCTGATTCCCTGGCAGTCTCTGGATCTTTGTTAATTCCTCATCCTGACTTCTCTCAGGACAAATTCTCCATTGAAATGATTCACAGGCCTAGTGTTCCTGACAATGTAAACAATTGGTAGGTCTTCAATGATGACCAACATCTACTCTCTTTCTTGGAATTGAGAGATAACTTTGATCAGTTGTATTTTGAAGGTAGCAATAACTTTCTAGAGAGGGAATTTCTTCAAATGAGGAAGGTGTTAAAGAAGAGATGGATCATGATGGATGTATCAGACTGAAAGGAAACAAAATTCCTAAAGGTTTGGTGAGTTTAGAGGATATTTTGATAAACATGATAGATATGTTAAGTCCAAGGCTTCTCAAGGAAATCAGCAGTTTGCTGAAACTAAAAAAATAAATATTGGAAGTATGGAGGAACCTAAAATGGTGAACGTTGGAAAGTGTTGTACTCGGAAGAAAGGGAAAAGGTGGTAAATATTTTGAAAAGGTATGTTGATGTGCTTGCTTATTCCTATGAAGATCTCAAAGATTTCAAACCAAAATAAATGCAACATTCCATACCTCTTAAGCCTGACATTAAGCCTTTCAAACAAAAGCAAAGGTAGTATAATCCAAAGATTGCTGACACTATCTTTCAAGAAATACAAAAGATTTTAAAGGCTCGAGATCATCTTTCCCATTCATCATTCCACTTGGATTGCTAACATAGTGCCTGTTAGAAAGAAAAATGGCGAGATTAGAATCTGTGTTGACTTTAGAAATCTAAATCAAGCTTCCTTGAAGGATAATTATCCTCTTCCCATGATGGACCAAGTGCTACAAGATGTCACAGGCTCAGATATGCTATCCATGTTGGATGGATTCTTAGGATACAACCAAGTAGAGGTGAACAACGTAGTGCTTAGCACAAGACCACCTCACTCAACTTACCATAAGCATTGCTCATATAATGAAGGATAAACAAAACTTTGGCTGGTCTCTTGAAGGAAAGCTCACATTTGAAAATATTAAGAGAGCCATTGCAAATACTCCTACTTTGGCGTGCCCAGATTTTAGTAAAGATTTCATCATATATTGCTACGCTAATGAAAACACTTTAGCTCGCGGTTTTGACCCAAAGGAATGTGGAAGATCATGAGTTTCCCATAGCATTCATGAGCTATGTTTTGAAAACCCATGAGCTAAAATACACAATGATGGAGAAACACGCTTTTGCTATTGTAAAAGTGGTTAAATAGTTCAAATTTTATATTTTAAATTCTCACTCGGTGGTGTTTGTGCCTGATACAAGTGTCAAATCAATTCTTACACAACAAGAATTTAGGACCAAGAGGTGTAATTGGGTGGCTAAAGTGCAAGAGTACAATCTGGATATCAAACCAACCAAGCTGGTTTGTGGTAAGGGCCTGTGTGAGCTCATTGCGGAAGGTGTTGATGAAACATTGTCCAAAGATGAAGTTGACCTCACGGTTGTTTTGTTTCTCAGCTCAACGAATGTATGGTATGCTGATATTGCTCATTTTCTGACCTACGGTGAGTGTCCATCACACTTGACTACTAAAGAAAAAAGAGCCATCAAACTTAGATCTGCACAATATGTTCTTTGGTAAAATGCTCTTTTCAAACGAGGTGTAGATGGGAGGTTTTTGAAATGTGTGGATAAGGAGCAGCAAAAAAATTGTTTTCTGCCTTTAATGATCAAGCTTGTGGGGGTCACTTTTCCTCTGCTGTAACAACACACAAAATCCTTCTGCTGGCTATTGTTGGCCCGCTCTATTTAAAGATGCATCAGAATGGGTGAGCAAATGTGAAGCATGCCAAATGTTTGTTGGAAGACCTAGGTTGGCTGCTTTGCCTCTTAAGCCAGTGATGATTGAGGAACCCTTTCAACAATGGGGTTTGGATTTCATTGGAGCACTCAATCCATATTCTAGTGCTAGGCATACCCATGTGTTGACCACCACATATTACTTCACTAAGTGGGTGGAAGCCATCCTGGTCAAGAGTACTACTTACGAGGTAGTATGTAATTTTAAAAAAGAAAACATATTGATAAGATTTGGAATTCCAAGAAAAATTGTGACTGATAATGCTTCTAACTTCTCTTCTACTTGAGATGATGGAATTTTGTTATGGATATGGAATATATCTTGCTCATTCTTCAGACTATTATCCCCAAGGGAATGGGCAAGCTGAATCAACGAACAAGAATTTGGTAACTATTGTCAGGAAACTTGTGAATGATTCTCAAAGAAATTGGCACAAGAGATTATATGATGCACTATGGGCTGATAGGATTACACCTAAGAGAGCCATTGGAATGTCTCCTTTCCAAGTGGTGTATGGTGTGGAATCTCAACTACCAGTGATGGTGGAGTTGTCAGCTTTGCATTTGATGAAAACTATTGAAGATTCAAGCTTTAACAGTGCTCTAGACAAGAGAATCATGTACCTTGAAGCTTGATGAATATAGATTATAGGTGGTTAATAGAATAATAGCCCATCAGTTGAAAGTTAAGGTTTTGTTTGATAAGAAAGCCAAATCCGAGTTTTATAGGTGGGAGACATTGTGTTCTTTGTGGGACAAGAGACATGAGCCTCGTGGAAGCCATGGTAAGTTTGACTCACTTTGGCTTGGCCCCTTCGGAATCAGACATTTTGCTAGTGAGAACTCTTATTATTTGAGTGACATGGATGGATCTCCTCTCCCACTCCCTTATAGCAGGAAATACCTAAAGTTTTTCAAGTCCTAGGTGATTAGGAAGTCCCTTTATACATCATGTATAGTTTTTGTTTTTTTTGGTTCATTTTCTTTCTTGTCTTTTGTGTGTGCCTTGTATTGGTTTTTACTTTGACTCCTTTTTCCCAATGGATAAGGCATTGGTCTTCATTTCCCGAGTTGGTCTGTTGTTATTGATGTTGCCTTGTGTCCTTGTTTGAAGCCAAGTCATCCCCAGAAAGAGCCAAGCTGTTGTCCCCCAAATTCCCTCAATTTTCCGAGTCCAAATTGTAGAATTTTTAGTTAGTTCCCTTAGAATGTACTTAAAAAGAAGTATTTAGAAATATGGTACTTTCCAAGGACTGCTAGACTCATGAAAACAACTTCACGGATGGGAAATTTCTTCCCCTTTCCGAAAGGTAAAGAAATCTTCCTAACTCTTTGTAATTTTCAAGTTATGATTCGGCGAACTTAACTTGACAAATTTTCCCTTTGGCGGATTGGCGGAGTCGCAGAGATATTCGAGAACGTTGCTCTTTTTGCTCAAAATTCAAGTTGGTGAGTTTTGGCCCATGAACCCATGGGAAGAATTAAAACAAAAAAGCTCCTAAGGACCGTAACCAATCACAGGCTGCCACGTATCCAAAGGGGAGTATCAGATCTGTGGGAAGATGGAGGAGTTCAAGGTTTTGAACCTTTTTTACTAAAAGGTTAAAAAAATGTTAAGGTAAGCTGTTTTCCCATAACCCACAGCCAATTAAACGATGCCATGTGTCCAAGCGGAGTAGCGGGTCAGCAGAGGAAAACAAGTTTTTGTGGCTTTTTTTTTCCAAAAAGGTTAAAATGATGAGCGAGATCCGTGTACTGTTTCCAATCAACTCATGCCATGTGTCCACGTTGAATCGGAGCTATGGGTTGGCGAAGGTAAATGAGATTTTGCATGTTTTACAAAATAGGTCAAAATGTTTGGAATTACACCGCGACCCCATTTCCAATCACATGCCCGCCACGTGTCCAAGTCAAAAGGCAAGGCGGGGCTTCGGGGTAATTTGTTCCAAAGTGCCAAAACACATAAAATCATGAAAATGGAAAGGGATTTCCTCGTGCTCACTCCAATCTTCTCCTTCCACGTGGATGGCCTGATTTGAACATTTTAACAGAAAATCGATGGTTCATATTGAAACTGGCAAATAAAATGAAATGTTTGTGTATTTGCACAAATTGGTTTTCCGTCATGGTTTTTCTTCACAATTGGATGATTTTTGAAGGGCATGAACGATTAAATCCGTTTGCAAACTGTTTTTCTCACCTAGAGGAAGTTGTAACCACTTTTGGTGAGCTATTTGATAGGCTTTTTGAAGCCATTGTGGGGGAATTTCTGAAATGTCGAGACTATAATTTCGGATTGAAAAAACTAATACAAGAGCTTCTTTCTCTTTTTCCTCTTTTTCCCTCTCTCCTTCTATTTTTGTTTATGAATCATTCAATCAATAACATGCTAAGAAACTTTGAGTTCTTCAAAGTGTAATTCTGAGAACTTTGTGTCTGTGTGATCACACCTGGTAAAAATGTGAATGATTCTTCTCTGTAATTCATTTATCCAATGCAATTAGGGGTTCTCTCTGCAATCTCTTTTCCCTGAAAGTATTGCCTTCTTCTACCTTCTCTTTCCCCTTCATTCTTCCATTCTCTTGTGCTGGTGTTTTTCCTTGGAGAAAATGCATTTTCCATATGTCAGAAGACCACAAATTAATGAAAGTTGTATATTTGTAAATAGTCTCGTTTCTGGCTTTCAATAAGGGAACCTCTCCCATCAAAGAGGAGGGACTTGTTTGTCCCTTGACTGTGGTTTCACCTAAAGTGCAAATTTTAAACCCAACACATGGAAAGAGTTGATTTAGTAGAGGGAGAATGTAAACCATCTTTATTTGACTTAGGTGGAGGTGTTTTCTCAATAGATGTTTCAAAGGGTATCTTTGATAGGGTTGCAGATCAAGAAGATTTGTTCATTGTGATAGACAAATTAGGTAAAGAGTATTGGGGTAGACCGGGTGATGTGGCCATGGGCAAGGATATAGGTAAAGATGTCAAGGTAGGGATAGGTGGATTTTTAATATGATAAATATAGGGGTAGTTGGGATAGATAGGGATGTAGGCATATTTGGGATATTTGGAGATGTGGGTGATGTGATAACCGATGGAGTAGACATTATGGGTAATGCAACAAATGTAGGAGTATTTTGGGTGTAGAAGTAGGTGGGACTGGTTGTTTCATATATATTTTTGAGGGTAAGAATGATATGCTTACTAATGGGGTTGATGTTGGAGGTGGGGTTGTAAAGGTACATGTGGTAGAAATGAGTTTAGTTGGGATGGTTATAGAAATGAGTAATGTAGATGTAGTAATAGGTGTGTTTGATGCTAGATGTGGGTGAAGGCATAGATGTGAGAGATGTAGGGATATGTGTGGATATCAATGGGGCTGAAATAGGTGTTAAGGATGAATCTGATGTGGTATATTGGGGCATGATCAAAGTGGATGAAGTGGATGGTATAGTCAAATTTGATGTGGATGTGATAAGGATAGGAGAAGGTGTAGGTTCAGGACAAGTAGTAAAAGTTGACATAGGTGTGTTAGGTTCTGAATATGGAGTGGGAATAATATCTAAGGTGGGAACATGCAGAGTTATTGATGAGATAAGTTCTTGATTGATGGTGTGAATCATATAAGCATTTGATAGTTGAGATGTAAAGGGCATGGCTTGATTTTTAGTGGTTGAGTAGGTAAAGTTTGAGTAGTGGAACTATCGATTTGGATATCCCCTTGATTTATGAGTTGTTGGACATGATATTTGAAGGAATGACATTTCTCAATGTTGCGACCTTTGAATCAATGATATTTACAATAGTGGGCTTCGTGATACCAAATAGGCTTGGCTTGTGAATTGTCCACGGGTCATATGGGTGGAAGTTGGATGGAGTTTACGGCCACCAACTTATCAAATATAGAGCTATATGATTCTCCCAAGGGTATATTTGATTGTCGGTTGGGGATCATTATTGAGGCCGTGTGCTTGTTATTACTGAGACGAGGAATTAATGTCCACAACATTGGCCACACCCTTAAATTTTTTGTTATGTGTAAATGGTTTAGTATATTCAACCTTAGGTTTCGTTGGTCGATTTTAAAATGACCTTGTTGATGACACGAGTTTTGAGTTTGTGAGCCATTGTGAAAACTTCATCAAAGGTCGAATGATTGGATTTGGAAAGTAGATGATATATGTTTTACACATGAATGCGAGAAGATTTCAATGAGTTTGGTTTGTGGAAGAGTGAAGGACAGTTGGTTTATAACACCACGCCATCGTGTGATGAAGTCGGTGATGAGATTGTCTTCAAACTGTCGGATGGTGTATAGGTCAACGATAGTGGTTTTACGTGCAATATTGATAGAAAAGTGTTCTAAGAACAAATGCACAAGTTAGGTGAAAGAGAATATGGAATATTTATGAATCTTTGTTGTACCCCGGTCAAAGCGAGGACAGGACGAGGACATGGGGAAAGTGTGAAGCAGTAGATCGTGATCATGTGCAATAAGACAACATGTATGTTTAAATGCACAAAGATTACATTGGAGATCTTCCTTCTTGTTGGATTTAGTAAACTCGGAAATTTCCAATGAGGAGGGTAGGGTTTGATTGGAACCGATAGATGAATCGAGTTCGTTACAAATTTGTTCATAGGATAATGTATCCTTGGGTGCCAAGGTAATGGTTTCTAAATTGGCCAATCAATTCATCAAAGCGTGAATAAGATCATTTGACATGATGTTAGGTTGGGATTGGATTGGTTGTGTGGTATGAAATGTAGCTTGATAAGGTGAATGATACATTTGTGGATGTGTGGGTGTTTGGGGAATTGTTTGATAAGGTGGTTGATAAACTTGCGGGTGGGATGTTTGTGAAATCGTTTTGATAAACTTGTGGGTGTGCAGTGTGTGGGGAACTATTTGGTAAGGATTAATAGGTGTCATGGGTTGAGATTGTTGCATAGGATAAATTTGAATAATAGGGACATGATGTGTTCGTTGAATTTGAGTAGGTTGTTGTAGTAAGCGATAAGCATGGATATGAGTGTTAAGGGGTTGAGACGGTTGGAGCATACGATGGGTAGGAATGTAAGTGTGAAGAGGTTGAGATGGTTGGACATGCATATTAGTAGCGAGATGAAATAAAATTTATAAAAATAGATGTGGGTGGAATGTGATCCTCGATTTAGGATATTGGGAGGATTGAAAGATTGTGGAAGATTTTCGAGTAAGAAATCATATATGGGGTTAGGAGGAAGCTTGAATTTTTCTAGAGGAGTGGAAGATGGTGGTGCAGTTGGTTTAGGAATATTGGCTTGATGAGGGATATGAGGATTAGTTTTAAGATAGGGATAATCTTGGATGACATGGTTCTCATGAAGTGAGGCCATAGAGACAGGGGGTTGGGTAACTGAAGGCGTGGTTTCGAGTTTAGAATCTTGTTGGAAAATATCATTAGGGGGAGTGATGTCATTGGATGAAGTAGATTGTTGTGTTGTTTTGATTTGAGAGAGAGTGAAAATAGACGTGAAATAAATAAACATTTGTTTATGAATTTTGTTAACAAACAAATCAAGCAACACATTTTTTTATCATCATGATTAATTTAGAGGATGTGAAAAGAAAAGTGGATAACAAGGTGCAAAGGAATGATCATTTAAGGTTGGTTTCGGGTAGTTTTGGCTTAGGAGATGTCTGAAATGGTTTCATGTTGGGTGTTAAAATCCCAATCAGTGAACCAGGTGAAAGGAATGTTTCGATGTGTTGATTTAGTTCATGAAGTTTTAGGCAGTGTGTGGTAAAATGTGTGATGCAGAGAGTTAAAATCCTTCTTAAGCTATGTGATCAGGCATGGTGTAGAAAAGAAAGGTTCTTTTTAAGTGAAAACGAAATATGATGTTCGTCTGAGACAATCAATCATAAAATGGAAATTACAATGCAAAAAGGAGAAAATAGGGAAATGAGTAAAACATGGAGAACACTTTTCCTATTATTTGATCACATGTGATAGTGATGTATTTTGAAAGTGCCAATCAGTGGCCTGGAATGCCCGGGTACCCTAAAATGGCACCGTTTATGACTGTAGGAGGGGTCTAGTGAAAGATATTTTAGGTGTGTTTTTGTTTCGATGGTTATCTTTGACAGGCGTAATTTCGTGGTCTCAAGGTCATAGATGTTACCCTGCAAAAAGAAAAGAAATGTAATTAGTTGATGTGATTAAGAAAAATGATATAAGTGTCGTAAATATTTTGTGTACAAAAAGTACTTTCATAAAAATAAAATAAAATAAATTAATCTAATGGATTAATAAAAGTTGGAATTCAATTAGGGTAAAGAAAACTTATTGACTATAAAATAAACTATGAAATAAACAATTAAATAAGCGATGAAATAGATTGTGAAATAAAATTATGAGAATATGTGACACAAATTATTAATGATGAGGTGATACGAAACTATTAAATGAATTACGTTATGATAAATAACATAACCTATAAATGACAAGACATTAACATGTGCATTTTGTTTTTGTTTCATTTCTTTACGTGAACTATAAATAAGAATAACCATATAAAATGACTGAATGTGGACTTTAAGAGGTAACGATGAAAAGTGGGTGGGGAGAGTGGAATTTTATGTTAATAATAAAGACTTTGGGGAGGATGAAAGCAATTTGATTTGAAATTTGTAATGGAGATGGGAGAAAATAATGGACCTAAGTTGTGGAATTAGTTGAATAAAGGAGGCAGAGATAGGTTGACGTACCGAAAGTGAACGTGAAAGTTGACGATATGCCAAATCTGATGTGATAAGTCGACGACGTACATGAACATGGATTTTCACATGGATGATGATATAATGAGAATCATAAAAATATAAAAGAGAAATTTTTAATTGGATGTGGTGCACTATTTATGACTATGTCATTTAAAACTATGTTGTAGAGAATTACGAGCCTATTGCTTTGAAGCGATCATGATCCTTTGCCCGCAAAGCTTGCATGATTTTTAAAATTGAGCCGGATACAAAGGCGGAAGTGTTAAACATTGAAATCTTGTGATTTTGCATAGATATTCACTTAGAATTGTAAGCCAATCACTTATAGAAATACTTTATAGTTATTTGGGTTGGAGTGGCGAGTGGACATAAATTTGTGTGGTATTAGGAATGCAAGGCTCAGATTTTGAGGATAGAGCTTGGTGGGGGAATGTGAGTCAAATTGGGTAGGTAGGGAGTTGAATGGGGAATGATTGGAGTTGAAGGGAGTAAGGTAGAGGAGACTAGTTAGGTGGGAGATGAGGCGAGTTGGTAGGGAGTTGATGAGGGAGTAGCCGAGTGAGAATGGGGAAGGTGAGTTGTATGGGTAGAGGGTCGAGGTGAGAGAAATAAATTGAGCGAGGATGGGTGGAGAGGATGGTGGTGAGGGGCAGGGTGTTGTGTCGAGTTAGTGAGGAAGTTCGGTGAAGAAAGGGAGGTGGTGTATTGGGTTGTATGGGTAGATAGGTAGGGTCGGGTGTGGTAAAGTAGAGAGCTGAGTGATAGCTAGGGGGATGGGTAGTCGGGTCAATAAATATATATATATATATATATATATATATATATATATATATATATATATATATATTAAATTTAATTTAGTATATATATATATATATATAGAAATATTTGTTTTTATTTTAAGTTTTAATTTATGATTAATATTACTTATGTAATAATAAAAACATGATGTGAATTATAAATAATCAAATGAATTTGTTATGAAAACAACAAAGTTACCTACCTTAAAGATGAATGGAACAGGATACTTATAAACACTAAAATAATGAAAATACCATCACCGCGAGAAGGATACTTGTTGAGCGCAGAGACAAAGTGTGACACATAAACGAAGGCACACAGAAGGTTCGCGCATGGAAACATGGTGCATTCAAAGGTGTGAAAGAATGGGAAAGGAAACACACGTGAAAGATAAGGAAAAATTCGAGACTCATCCATTTTCAGGATTATGGGCTATTTTGGAGATAGCATGTAGAGAACACAAATCGAGATAAAGACTTATGCGACATGCTTGGGATATTTTGGAAGAGTGTCTACTAAGCACTTTCAATGGGTTTGAGTTAATAATAGAATTATTACTGCCAGTTAACCAGAAGAGATATATTATTAGTGCACTTGCATGTGTGTTTATTACTGTAAAAATGCATGGCTATTTTCAGCATGTGACCTATCCTATTTTGGGAATTATGTAAGCGAAGTAAGAGGCAAGTCCCCACCCTTATAAGTATGTAGTGATCTACATATTATAGGAGGACTGAATATGAGCTATTGTGAAGTTATGCTGCTAGATCTGATGCACACATGAACTTATGGTACTACTTATTGTAAGGAGCTTCTGTGTATTTATTGTGTTTAATATAATGGAAGTGTATTGGCTGATTCAAGGTGTTAAACATGATTATAACTAGATATTGCATGGTTGAATTCATTATGGCTATTGTTTGAATCCATTACTCTTTAGATTTAGATCTGGAATATGCTCTGTAGAATGTTATACTATTTATGAATCTGAATGCATCAACTCTTCATCTTACTGACATCTTGGACAAACAATCCTAAAGAGGGGCCTGGTACCTTTGCGCACTTTGAGTGAGCACTCAGTCTAGACTGAGTGATGTGCCAATGCACCTGGGTTATTTCTGGTAAATTCTAGGTTACATCATTGGTTAAGATTCTTTGGGACCTCTTTTTTGGTTGTTTTTAGGATGGTTCGTGATGAAGACATACCGGTTGACCCTAACAAGTGTTGAGGATTTGATACAAGATCTAGAAGAAGAATACACATAGAGGTTCAACACCGAGATATGAGTTTAACACACGTGCATGGGTGGAACAAAATATGTATGACAGTTTGTATGAGATATTCTTCACTATTTTTCTGGTAGAACTGTATGAGTGGCTAGTTGCTTATGCATCTAAAAGGGATTGGAGGTATCACACACTTGTTTGGATGCAGAAAGAATTTCAGGCCCTTTACGATGCTGATTTGATTTGGACACGTGTTGTGGATACTTGGTTTCATGGTGTTCCGAACAATTATATTTTGGAGTACTCAATTTCCACTTATTCTTGCCCAGAGGTAGCGAGAATTCCATTTTTATGATATCCCAGGGGAACTTACTTGCAAGGAATTCCACTGGTGATCAAAATCTTGATGGTGACCCTGAACTTGGAAAGAAAATTGATGGCTAACTAAACCCCACCACACGTGGGGCGATAGAAGGTTTGGTGAAAGATGGTAGACCTAGTGGTAGAAAGGAAGAGAGAAGAAATGTGACTTAATTATAATGAGGTGTGCGAGAGGGATATAGAGAAAAATCGGGATGTTGCAGAGTGAATTTCATTGAGGAGAGAGATGGCTCATGAAGGATTTGGAGCTCACAGAAGGCATGGAGCTGGAGCATCAGGAACTCCCCCATTTGGGAAAGCATGACAGGGAACCCTCCTCGGCCTCACATGGAAGTGCACAACAGAGACGACCTGGGTCGCAGGCGCACATCTCAATCTACTTGGCAACCTAGCCCTTGCGCTTGGTTTTCTAGTATCTAGTACGACAAATAGTCAGCAAGCTAATTTAGGTAGTGGAGAGCAGGAATAAGTCATATAGAAAGTACATCGATGACAAGGTAAATGTCTTCATTGTTATTTGGAGGTACCTTTACAGTGCATCATCTACACAAAATTCAAGCGCACATAATTTTGGACTCACTTTTGGGAGTGGTAACACTTCACAGACTATAGGGGTTCAGTTCAGTACTACTATTGGGACATAGGGAAGTACATCTTCTAGTGCCTTCGGCTATAGGTGGAGGATCAAGAGGTACAAGTGGTTCTAGTTCTAGTGGATCTGGTGGTTCTGGAGGTAGAGGAAACACAAGAGGTTTTGGATTAGGTGGGACAGGTCCGCACCAACCCCATAATATATACATGGAGACATCTCTTCATCTGCCATAATATAGGGGCATAAAAGATGCTACTGAACATGTGCACATGTGTGAAATATTGTGGCTCGTAAAAGGGATCATGACTTCGAGTGCGAGGAAAGTTAATTTTCCACTATGTTACAAGAGCGTGCACACACGGCTGAGTACAGAAAGTTTGACCCCGATCAAAATTACATGCAGACTATATAGCATTAAAAGATGCTCTCCTTAAAGAGTTTCACATCCCTAAGTTCGAGTAGAAAAGTATAAGCATGTTCAAGTATAATCTTGTTTCAAAACACTTTTATCTAAAATTTCGATGATATTCACGCAAGCCAAACATGTGCAATGGCTCGTTAGAGGTCCGATTACACCTTTTAGAAGGGCGCTATCACATAAGACATACATAGATCCATGTGAAGCAATTGAAGAAGCTTTACATGCTGAGGTAGTAAGAAGTATAGACATTGGAGTCAACCCATTCTTGGAAGCACGAGATCATAGCTATAACAAAGCGATTGGAGAAAGCTGTTGGTGAACTCAACACATGAGATGCACACGGGAATTTGGTGTGCAAATTATGAAGTGGATTGTCACACCGAGGATAGCTCTCCCCACGATCCATGCATTCACTCTTTTATATCCTGTGAGATATGTCATTTGAACCATGATGCTAGCCACTGCCCATTATTGCAACTCACAAGAAGGAATAACGTCTCTTGCTATTGTAAAATTTGTAGGTCCACGACTCACGATACGAAAGACTATCGGTTGATTGGTCAAATCCATGATGCTATAGATATTGGTGTATGATAGATAGGAGTGTAAGATAACTCTAAGGGTAAGGGTGAGCATCGTGGTCGGGATCATAATCTATCACGCTATGATCAGAATGAAGGTCGTTTTGAAGGAGGTCATGGCAAAGGTCAAGGATCTTTGTGGTGGATTCGGAGGCCAAGATTGTGGTGGTGGACGAGGTGAGTTTCCTCAAGGAACACATTATACATGTAGATCTCCGACCACTATAGGCATGAATGTCCTCAGAATATTACATTTTATTTTTGTGGAAAGAATCATAACTATGAGGAATGCCTAAACTTATATGAGCATCTTAGTAAGCATCATGAATAAGAACACAAAGCACGAGAACTCCTGATCAAGACAAAGATCACCACGACTCTCTCCACTAGAAAGAGACAACTGAGAAAAGAAGGAGAAAGTTGAAACTGAATGAGGAGGTGGAGGAGTCTGCAGAGAGTGCACCTGGAACTCCTGTACCACCAGAGGATGTGGAAGAACCCAAGGATGAAGAAATGAAGGATGAAGAAGGAGTAAAGAAGCTAGGAGAAATAGAAAGATACTTCTCAGGACATAGAGGATCCAACTCCAAACCTTGGTGCTCAAGTTCCTAAGGGGCCAAGAACAAAAAGGGAAAGTGGGGAGTATGCTGCACTAATCATGGGCTATGAAGAGGACACAAGTAAAATTATCTACACATGATTCCAAAATATAGTGGGCCTCAAGGACTTGTATGGATGGGAGTTGATGGACCCTGACATGGCTACTGCATGCACAAGGAAACAATTTTCGTGGTCCATGCACACTCACATGGATGAGCCTAATTTTGATGTATGTGAAGAATCCTATGTGTCAAGAAGAATGAGAAAGGCACCACATAATAGGCACATAACCATCAAACCCACAGTTATGTTTGATGAACAGGTGAGTAATGCCTTAGTGAAAGTATCTACAAAGGTGGCGCGTAGGAATGTGGATAAAGCTGCAACTATTAGAGCGCTAAGAGAAGATATCAAAGCTAAAGATGTAGAAATAGCACGTCTAAAAGGAGAAAAGGACCTAGAGAAAAAGAAGAATGGGGTTCTCATCACCATGGCAGAGGAGATTGATGATCATTTCTGCCAAAGAAGACCGCACTTGGAGCACAAGGTACCTAAGGTACCCAAAAGTTTCCTTCGACTATGCATTATGTGCATACCTTAGTTGATTTGGTGCTTGAGGATGGAATGGTTTGAATGCCAATGCCAAAGGACCCTGAGCAGGAAGAAGAGAGAGCAAGGGCTTCAGTGGTTAGAAATATTTCATCTTATGAAGCATTACTCCAAACCTTGCAGGAGGAGCTGAAGAAAGTAGACCAGAATTGAATATATGTGCAGCTCCAGAGGTAGTAATAAGAATCAAGACCATGGTAGAAGACAATGAATTCCTAAAGTCCATGAAGGATGAGACTTTGGGGCATGCAAAATGATTGGAACTAGTAAAGAAAAAGCATGGGACCCTTGCAGCATCTCAAGACCCCCATAAAAAGGCTGGATGAAATTGGAAAACTTATAGTGCAGAAGATGGATCTTCTGGAAGGAAGGGTGAATGCAATGTCCAACATTGTTATAGTATTACAGAATGAGAAGGAAGATATTTTACAAGAAGAGTTAGACTCTATTACATCAGATATTCCGAGAAAGGTAGAAGCCGCACTAAGTGATTGGCAAGCTTTAAAGGCTGAAATCAAAGAAGAATATCCAAAGTTGATTCTTCCAATTGAAATAGAGGACGTTGCAGGGTGAAAGTTCATTATTTGTACAATGATTCTTTAATTTCCTTTCATTCCCATTCTTTATTATTTAAAAGTATCAAGAGGTAACCATTCTTTGAGGCAACAATGCGATTTTGTGTGGGGTAATGTTGAGCAGATAAAGTGTGACACCTAGCAGAAGGAACACAAAAGGTTCACGCGTGGAAACATGGAACATTTAAAGGCACAAAAGAATAGGAAAGGAAATGCATACGAAAGACAAGGAAAAATTTGAGACTTATCCATTTTCAGGATTATGGGCTATTTTTGGAGATAGCGTGCAGAGCACACAAACCAGATAAAGACTTGCGCGACACACATGGGCTATTTTTGGAAGAGCGTATACTAAGTGCTTTACATGGGTTTGAGTTAATAATAGAATTATTACTACCAGTTAACCATAAGAGATCTATTATTAGTGCACTTGCATGTGTGTCTATTATTGTAAAGGCGCATGGCTATTTTCAGCATGTGACCTATTTTGGGAATTATGTAAGCGGTGAAGGGAAAGTCCCCACCCTTATAAATATGTAGTGATCTGCATAGTATAGGAGGACTGGATATGAGCTATTGTGAAGTTATGCTTTGCTAGATCTGATGTGCGCATGAACTTATGGTACTAATTATTGTAAGAAGCTTTTGTGTATTTACTATGTTTAATATAATGGAGTGTATTGACTAATTCAAGGTGTTAAACATGATTATAACTAGATCTTGCATGGTTGAATTCATTATGGCTATTGTTTGAATCCATTACTCTTTAGATTTAGATCTGGAATATGCTCTGTAGAATGTTATACTATTAATGAATGCAGAATGCATCAACTCCAAACCCTAAAGAGGGGCTGGAAATGCGTTTGTGCACTTCGGGTGAGTGCTCGATCTAAGTGAGTAATGTGCCGGCGATGCGGGTTATTTCTAGTAAATTATAGGCTGCATTGGATATGAGAACTAACACCTATAAAAGATGAGCAAAGGAATAAACACAAATGACTAGATCTTGGTTCTTGTCCCACTAGGTGTGCCAAAATGTTGTATAGGAAACCTCATTCGAAGTCACCGAAACTTGAATGATGGAGGGTTTAGGACCTCAGATGTGGATATGAATCTATAGGCACAAATAAGATAGATCTATGATAATATATGCAAAAATAGAAACAAACGTGATTAGATAACAATATGCAGTGGTTACCCAGACAATACTGGTTCTAAGAGGCTATAAAATCCCTTGGAGGATGTGAACCCCCATGTCTAGAAAGATAGTAATAAATGATGAACAGTAGATATCATGCAGAAACAATGAAATACAAAATGCCAAGTAACTGGAATGATGAGGGGACTTAGCTGGTGCTCTGGTATGGAGATGAAATGGGCATCATGATGGTAAGATGATAAGCAATGTCAAAACTTTCTCCAACACTGCTCACCTCTAACTTATAACAATGGCAAAGGTTTGCCATTGTCCTCAAACTTGCAAAACTTAATTAAACACTTTCTTCTCCTCTCTAAAAATTCAATAAGCGAGATATTTCATACCGATTCTTCCTCTTTTTACTCCCTTCGAAAGAAGGGGGAAGACCCATATTTGTAGCTTGGAGGTGAGGTTAGATTGGGGTTAATGTGTAACCGGGGTTTGATAAATTAACCCTGGTCAGGTGAGTTAGGGGGACATGATTTGAATGGGTAGGTGAGATAATGGATTTGATTGAGTGGGGTGATGTGATTTAATTGGAATATTTGGACATTATTATCACATAATGATGTTTAGGGATTTAAAGGAGATTAATTGATTAATCAAACATGTAGGTTTGGTGGGAAATGGACTAAGTCTGTTGTGGGGTGATACCAAAATTTCGTGTCTACAGTTATTTTATTAAGATCGAAATGTGCAACTATGATAAATGACACATGAATGAAATGTAAATGCTAAGAAATTTATTTGATATTTAAAATGTAATAAAATGAAAGGGGGAGGTACTTTCCTAAATTAGAATTCCTTTGTAATGATTTGGGACCAAACAAAGTGATAGAATGACAAAACATAGTGTCATAATGATCTTTAGAAAACTATAGAGGAGGTAGATCGACAAGATTGGGGTGCACGAAGAGGGATAGGGGCACCTGTGGGCACCATGGTCTAAAATATGGGTGCCCTAGTCTACAAAATAGCTCATAATCTAATTCGATATGGTTGTTAGGTCTTTGCAGTACTTTTCCTTTGGTCGGGTGAATGTCACACTTATTTCACCGATGTCACGACAAAACCACAATGAAGAATCACCTGTAAAACCTCACATAAAGCATCAAACCCTGAAAAGAAAGATGCAAATGAAGGGTTCAAACTGTCCTCAGTTGCCAAATAGATGGAATTATGATTGAGCGTTGCACTACATCTCAGACCCAATGTAGTTCTATGTGTTTGTGTGTGCAATAATGTGCCTAGGTTGCCCTAGCGCTAATGATGCAAAGATATCGGGAAGTAGCTAGATAAAATGTAAAATGGTGGATGTAATAGAATGAATACTCCCCTTCCTATGTAGTGTGTGATGTAGAATAATGCCTAAATGCAGTCCCTTGCTCTATGTAGATAGCTATCCCTTGATAGTAATAGTTCGCCCATAAGGTAGTATGTATGTTTTGTTTATATAGGGATCTCTTGTTCAAATTTTGACACTAATGACCCGACATGCCGACTAGTACCTAGGGAGATGAGAGGAAAAAATGAAAATACCAACCTCAAATAACAAAAATAAAATTAAGTATGAAGTGGATTAGGATGCCTAGAATCGGGACTAGGGCACCCGGGGCTCTAAATTCTCTCTGGATGCCCTAGTCAAAGACTAGTGACGACAATTGAGTGACTAATAACTGATAGGAATTCCTGAGACTTGATAGGAACTGTGCAAATAAGTGATAACTGTACAAGACCAACAACAATAAAGACCAACAAGATAAATGCCCGAACCATGAAATAGGTCATTAGTGAATACCTTTCTTATGCAAGATCTATATATAAAACAACATACTTGGCGGTATAATAATAGTAGTAAGTGCATGATTTTGATACTACAAAACCTTATTTACCCACCCTTACTTACCCTAACCTTCCTAAAACCTCCTAATCACTTGTAACCCATCCTAACCCTTTTCATCCTAACCATCTAACTCCCCTAACCCCACCTAACCTCTTCCATAACCATTTCCCCTCGTCCCCATACCCGAAAATCCCATTTTAGAAGTGGTTGAAACCACTTCCAAATGAATTTCCCGACTTATTCGATCATCAAAGATTCTAAAAATCACCAGTGATTATAAATAGAAGCTTAAAGCTCCTATTTCAGGATCCGAAAGGTTTTAGCGAAGCCCTATTACGTTAGAGATCAAAACGATGTTATCACCAGCCCCTAAATGCCCTTATCACTCTAGTCAAGCTATCAAACATCCACATACTTCATACCAACACTTGCAAGTCTTTCCATTTTACTTATACGTCCAAAGTAAGTAATTTAATCATTCCATTTGTTTTCATTTTGTTTACATACTAAATAACAATCCAAATCAATCATCTATAAGATCAGTTTTTGTCAAATATCTCGCTATCGAAACTATCAAATTTTTATAGGGACCGTTAATGATCGCACGATTGCTAGCAATCTGTCTCGATCAACCATGATCCTTTTGGATCATTGACGATCTTTGTAAATTATAATCATTTATCAGTTATTTTCATATTTAGCACTTTTATCAAATCTATCCTAGTTTAATCAATTGTTTGTAAGAATGTTTATACTTGTAGTTGACTGTTCCAATTCATTCACACCCTATCACTAGTATTTACGACCTTCCAATCATCCAACAACCGTTCGTGTGGGAGCGAGTTAGACATCCTCCACAAAATCACCTTACACGCCATCAATTTACACCGACCTTTGAGCATATTAAAGAACAATTCAAGATACATAACGAGATACGAGAATAAAATGAGTATTGGTACGATTACTTTGAAGACTTCGAGCTAGCCACAACCCTAGCCTAGGTAACATATAAAGTTGAACATGACCCTCTATCCATCTCGAATTATAGTTTTATTGTATTTTATCATTTATATTATCTTTATCAATTAACTTAATTGTATCAACGAGTTGACACCCTTCAAGGAAGTCCCTTTAGATTCCTGGGATTGGCCTTTTGCTTGCAGGTATCTTTACTCGATGAGAGGAGGATAATTATCACATTGTCCACCTTCCATCATCGACATTATGGTATTGCACGTAGGTATTAGTAAACCCTTCTCATTTTGAGTTTTAGGTACTTTCTACATTTGATAACACTAACCGAAAACTAACTAATACATTCTGGCACGCCCAGTGGGACCATTTCCCTTTGTTTCTTCCAATTTTTTATTTATTTTCTTATTTGCTCTATAATAACCAATGATTACAGTAAATCTCTAGTGATTCTGGTTAATCACCCAGGATTTCCTTAATAATGAGACAATTTTCGTGGATTGTTCTTGATTACTCAGTCAGTTTCCATCTTTATTAGTTTGTTGCTCTATTTTTCTGCTTTCTGTTTTCATATAACCCCGTAGGCTCTTTGCTTTGGGTTTGCTATTTATGGATTCAAAAATTAGAAATTAAAAATTAAAAATAAAAAATATTAAAAAGGGAAAAGCGATCACATGTACGCTTTTCATCGCCTTTCTTTTTCAGCATTGCATTTATTTGTTTGTCCTTGTCGAATCAACATTTCCTTTGGAATTTAAAACAAACACTTATTTTCCTGATCACATAGTTTAATTAGAAGTCAAAGAATTGCATTCACATTACTCTCCTCACACACAACCTGAACCAAATCAAATATAACCTACATCAAAACATTTCTTCCCAGGTGGACCCACTTGGATTTCATCACCAAGAGAATAAGTCGACTCAGTGTTTCGGCTGAGTATAAAAAATCTAGTGGGTAGTATATTAGCTAAGCACCTAAAACCCTTATCGCCGCGAGACTATGAAGTGAGGGGGTAGGCCCCAATAACATGCCTCAGATTGACACCAACACAAATTTGGGTCTTATGTACCTTTGGTTATATTGAGGACTTCATCCTTTAACATTACTTGAAGCCAACCTTAGATTTCCATTTCTTAGTACCCTCTCAACCATTTTTTCACATTTCATCTTTTCTTTAATTTAATCAAGATAATTAAAAATTATCTTGTGTGAATTGTTTGTGTTGTAGTGATCAACCATCTAGATTCTTTTTCTTTTAGTGATTGCTTGTTTATTTCATGGTCCTAACTAGACAATAGTCCCGCTTGTAAAAATTTGACAACATGATTGAGCATTTCCAACAGTCCTTAGAAAATGTCTAGTCTCACCTTTATGACATTCCAATTGTAATTGACCAATATCGATCATCTTCATCACCTATAACAGTTGATCAAGAACCCCCACACTCTCCTAGTAGTCAATCGGCCACATCAGAAATCCTCGATCCACCTAGCCCCCGCTTCTTCAACAAAGTGGTGATCTAGTATTCACATAGGTTATGGAATCAAACCGTGTGGCCTTAAATGTATATCTCGCCGCTTGAGGAGTTTTCCTCTAGCAACCCACACCTGAAAAATGACCTCCCATATCCAATGTCACTTTTGACCTTTCCCGCCTGTATTGGCCCTAACCATGAGTTGGTCATCCAACAACTCCATCTTTTCTCGCTACCAATGGGCCCGGGAACATCAAATATGACATCATCAACCCCTATTATAACTTTTAATATCGGTGTTGTTTCATCACAAGATACAACCAATCAACAACCATCTTCCTCATCAGATCCCTCATTAGGCTCATCATCTTCACAAAACAATACAAACACATCTCCTTCCACATCTAGCCCCATAGCTTCTAGTGTCTCTTCTACACCTTATGTAAGCTCGGCTACTATCCCTAGCTCAATCCCTCTTATGTAATCACAAAAACCCACCTCTTTAGTTAAGAGTTTCATTACGTCCATCCCCACATCACTACCCCTTATCAATACGAGATACTATTTTCTTTAAAGCTATTATGACTAACTCTAAGTATGCCTAAATTATTCTAGTCCTATTTTCACACAAAACTTATTATTGGGATTAATTCAAAAAATTTCAAGAAAAACAAATAATAGTTATAGATACCCTTTCTTGGTTTTGTGCTTCGTTCAAAATTTCAAGTCTCAAATCTTAAGGTAAATATCTCAAATGAACTCTTCATCGTTTGAACTAGCCCACCTTTAGTCCATCTCAGGTCTTCTTAATCGAGTTACCAAATTTATAATGCCTTCTATATAGGTCGCATACCTATAAATCAACATAACCATTTTAAAACCACTTCTTTTAAGTCCCCCCCATCACAAAATCAAGATTCAATTGGTATGAAGGACAAGTTTTAGGTATTATGTCATTTTCTTCTTTAAACTTTCCAAAACCGATATTTTCATGCACACGTACGCTGAGTTTTTCTCATAATTTTTCCCATGTATGAATTTTATCCCAAAATTTGAGAGCACATTTTTAAGCCCTTATGAGATTCTACGGTCAAAGTTTTAGAAGCACCCGAGTTGATAAAACAAAAATTATGGAGTTTTTAGAAATTTTTCTTAGACATGGATCATCACAAGGCAACAAGATACATAAATTCATATCTTGACTTTTATAAAATTTCAAAATCTCATTCCACTTGAAAAAGTTCCATTTTTAAGAGAATAATATTTTCCCTTTAGTTATTTAATATTTTATGCCTCCTTCAATTAGATCCATAAAATTTTGTGATTAATTTCTTACATAAATAGGAGTTAATGATTGTGTTTCTTGTTTTTAGCTATATAAACTTAGTTCTTCCTTCTAAAACTTTTTTCACCTCCATTAGGTCTCCATACATCTCCTCTAATCATATTTGACATGGTATAAAATTGTTTGTAAAGTTCTTACCTTTCAACGACTCCTCATCTTGTTTCTTCATTGTTCAAATCAATAAGAAGTACATCAAACAATTTACTTACCTCCTCTAATTGCACTAGATCAACTCTCCATGGGATTTATAGCTTTGAAACCATGTTTTAATTCTTTTGAATGACATTGTAAACTCCTCTAATAACCTGCATAGTCATAGTCTATCCAAAATACATAAATTCCTCCCACAAACCCGAGAACATGGGTTATTCATCACCTAGTTTCAACAAGAAAAAATCACTCATGATTACTATCATTCCATCACTCTCAAAATCTCATTAATATTAACAACATCATATCATACAAACAAGAGAGCCATCATATACACAACTATTCTATCATGCATTCAACATATTTACAATAATTATCAAGCTTCTTTAATTCAAAATATTTTATACAAAGTAATCATGATGTCATGCAGATCATTTTTGAGCCTCTAGGGCTCTCTAACACCCACCACCAGCTTGTTTTTCTTTATTCAAAACATATAACCTCTTACCTCATTGTAATACCTCCTTTAAAGGATCAAAATGAGGTAGTTAGGTCACAATATTACCTAACTCAACTATGGTGAGAGTTACCATAGTTAGGAAAACCTATCAAGAAGCATGTAAACATATGGATTGACTTGTATCCAAACACAGATTGTAATAGGAGTAAGAAACACAAATTGAAACCATTCCGAAACATAAGTGTATGCAAATTTTCCAAGAGACAACACAAAATAATCCAAAAATGATCAAATTTACTAGTAGGGGAATGTTTTAAGAACAATCTAAGAGCTTGTTGATGGCTTTACAACTGAAAATAAATCAAAATGATACAAATATGATGCAAAAAGGAATTAGAAATGGTTCTCAGGTGGTTTCTCAGAGAATGGGCTTCTTCCTAGATTTTCCGTGAAATTTTTAGTTTCCCAGGATTCTTTTAAACTCTTCCAACCCTTTGCATGACAAATTCATGCAATATATAACATTCCATTACAATTGATCCTTCTTTCCCAAGAAAAGAATATCCTATGGCATCTTAGTTTGTTACAAATTCACTCATGACTCGCAGAAAGGGACATCTAATAGAAAAACGTTCAAAAAGTTGCCAGGTGCCTCAAAAAAGGTGAATCATTGCAAAATTCACATCATAGTTTCAACTGGGAGCACATTTTTCCTCCTCAAAGCATGCAGACCCCCTTCCTTTCATTATTTCATCCTTATCCCTCCAAAATTTGACTCTGCTAACTTTTGGATCTGATATTTCACATTTTTGCTCAAGCCCGAACAAAATTTCATTTCAAAAGTACCTCAGATCTGCAAATTGAATTTTCAAATTGATTCCATTGATCCTTGAAGGAAAAAATGACATGGATTCACCAAAAATTCAATCAAAATCGATGCAAAAAACACATTTCCACACTTCCTGGAGCAAAAATGGCGGCCAAATTGAAAAATGCATAGTTACCATTGATTTGCCTTTCTCCCTTCAATCTGAGCCCTCCACATGTCAAAATGCGATTGGAAATGGGTTTGGGATCACTTTTGATATTTTAACATTTTTGAATCGTGGCTCGATTATGGAATTTTAACACCTTTTTGGAAAAAGGAAAAATTCTACTTTTCCTCTCGCATGCTCGCTCCTCCACATCTCCTTCCTGACGTGGGTCCCAACGGGACCTCGCTTCATTTTTTCATTTTATCCATTTTTGCAACCTTGAAAAAAATCTTAAATTGTCCCCACGGGCCCACACCTCTGTGCTGATTATTTAATGCAATTTAATTTTGACCCTAGTGGATTCACACCTACTTTCAAACTTTCACTCCCATTTTGCACAAAAAGGAAAAATGTTTCAAACATCCCCAAATCTACACACTTCCACCTTGACCCTTCAACGCTGGATTCATTTATTCTTTGGTGGGGTAGCGCTCATTTTTGGGACTTTACTCCATTTAAAAAAATCTCAAACCCTCCCAAACAACCCATGCTCGCTCTTTTCTCGACCTTCATACTTTGAAATTGCACACATGTCGCTTTTGATTTGTTGGCGGGATTGCACCCAATTTGAAAATGTTTCCTTCTACTCCAAAAGGCAAAAGGTTTCAGAAGCCTCCGATGGCCCGCTAGTTCTCCTTTGATCCAAACACTACCACATATTAGCTAGAGGGAGGGACAAGATTTTGATGGGTAAAAGATGCTCGTATGACAGTAAAAAATGCAAAAATTGCTAGAGATGCTCGAATTCAATTTTTTCTTTGCGGATGAAGAATTTTTGGAACAAAAGATAGATGAAACATATTTTCAAACATTTTATGACCATGGAAAAGGATTGTCGAATGCATAAAAGTAAAAATTGATTAATTTTGAGCCTTCATGGTCAAGAAAAATGGCAGAGCCCACAAACTTGAAACATTTAGGGAAAAAACAAGCAAACTCAGGATTTCTCTTAGAAAGGGGCAAGGAAAATGAGTTTTGCAAACAATTCAAGGCATAAAAATGGAGACAAAACATTATATCATCCATCTCAAAAAGGAAAAACATTTCAGGGCATGCAGAGAAAAGGGAAAAACATTGCAAAACAATGGAGGGTCAAAATGGGCACCAACATCGGCTCCTTCTTGGGGATGGGCATTCCCAGTGAGTGCCACAAGAACAACGTAGACCAAGTGCCAAAAGAATCCATTGGGCAAAGGAGTCATGAGCTAAAGCCACCAAAAACCAGCTGAGAAACTGACAAAAATGGCTGCCACACACCAAAGCAAACCACAAACCGACAAAACACCAAAAACAGAGCAAAAGCCAAACACTATACACTGTATAAGTGGTGCATACCTCAAATCTGGGGATTAATCCAAGAAATTCTTTAGATTCCTACCATTAATAGGTAGTTCAAGCAATTCCCCATCTAAGTCCTTAAGAAAAAAGGTATTCTCACCAATTCTGATATCAATGGAGCAAGAGCTCATCCACAATGCATCAAATTTACCATGTTTGCCCTTATCCTCATTTCTGCTATCCCACAACAAAACCAAATCTCCAATATTGAAAGCCCTAGGAGTGACCTTCTTGTCAAACAACCTCTTCAACTTCTCTTAAATCTGACATGCCTTTGGTGGGAGGCTCTTCTTTCTTCATCCATCTCAACAATCTAATTAATCCTTGCTTCATATGGGTGACCTCTTGATCTTCAAGTTGTTGAACAAACTGAAATGAAGATAATTGTAGATGTAAGGGTAGTAGAGCTTGAGTTCCATACACCAACTCAAATGGGCTCTTACCAGTAGCTCTTTTGGCAGTAATTCTATCAGCCCAAACTACAAATTTCAGTTGTTCACCCCATTTTCTCTTGTTCAACTCCAAGGTTCTCCTAATGATCTTTAATAAGTTCTTATTATTGGACTCAACTTGTCCATTTCCTTGAGGGTTATAGTTTGAAGCATAAGTTATATTGGTTCCATACTCCTTGCACATTGCCATCAAGGGTTTAGCTCTGAAGCACATGGCATTATCAGTAAGAATTTTTAATGGTACACCAAATCTGCATATGATATGATTCAACAAGAAGTCCATAACAACTTGGTGTGTTGCTTTCTTGGTGGGGATTGCCTCTACCCACTTGGTGAAGTAATCTATGGCTACAAGAATCCACTTATGTCTAGCACTAGAAGGGTCTGAAATCTCACCAATGAAGTCTATTCCCCATTGTTTGAAAGGAGCTTCAATTGATACAAGCTACAAAGGAAGGGAGCCTGAAGCTTTCATTCTTCAGAGAAACGCTGACAACTTTCACATCTTCTAACCAGTAGGGTTGCATCTTTAAAAAGAGTTGGCCACCAATAACCAACCCTCAAAATTTTGTGTGCTATAACCCTTCCAACAAAGTGTCCTCCACAAAATCCCCCATGGAAATCAACAACTATTTTGGGAGCTTCATTTTCAGTTACACATTTCAAGAGGACACCTTAAGGTTCTTCCAAGCCAGCCCAAAGTCAGTGATGATGTATCTTTGAGAAGCCAACTTGAGGTCTCTTTTCTGATTTTTATTTAAATGATCAGGGCAGCATAGGTGTCTGAGGTAAAATATTACATCCTTATACCACTCATAAACTTATCAACTTCTCAAAAACATTTTCCCTTTCTTCCTCTACTTCATTCACTTCAATTATCTGTAGGTTGCTCTCAGCCATGAGCTTAACAAGACCCAAACCTCTTACCAACTTTTTGGTTTGGATGTCCATGTCATACTCCTGTAGTTTGTTCACCCATCTACATCTTTTTCTTGAGATCTCCAACTCTCGATAAGATGTCTTTTACCATGGTGTGGGGAACATAAGAAAAAACTTTTGAACTTAAGATATAAGGCACGAAAACCTTTTTTTGCTTTCACCAAGGTAAATGCTTGTTTTTCCATAATTTTGTAATCTAACTCAAGTAACTTGTAAAGCCTTGCTAAAGAAGGCAATAGGCCTCTCAACCCCATCTTCATCCTTTTGGAACAAAACAGATGCAATAGTATTTTCAAAAGAAAAAGAGAAGATTTGGAAAGGCTTCTTGTAATTTGGAGCTGCCAAGACAGGTGCATGCTTAAGTGCTTCTTTGATTCCTTCAAAATCCTAAATAGCAGCCTCCTCCCACTTGATAACTTGGTCTTTCTTTAACATGCATGTAATAGGAAGAGTCAATTCAACAAAATTTGACACAAACCTTCTAATGAAATTGATCTTCCCAAAGAAGGATTGGATGCCCTTCTTTGTTCTTGGAATTGGAACTTTGTTGATTGCTTCTACCCTCTCAGGGTCAATCATGACACCAACCTTTGAAACAATATGACCAAGCAGCTTGGACTTTTGCACCCCAAAATGGCACTTCTTTGGGTTGAGATAAATGCCATATTCTCTACATCTGATCAACATTCTTTCCAAGTGCTGCAAGTGATCTTTTCTACTCCTTGAAAACACAGTCACATCATCCTGATAAATTGTAATGAATTAATTTATGTAACCAGAAAAAGCAACATCCATTGCTCTTTGGAAGGTAGCCCCAACATTCATGAGTCCAAAAGGCATTCTTACATAAACGTATGTCCCCCAAGGAGTGGTAAAGGTAGTTTTAAATCTTTTCGACTCCTTGAAAACCACTTGATTGTAACCAGAGAAACCATCTAAGGTGGAAAACAATTCAGATCTAGTCACTATCTACAACAAGTTTTCCATGTTTGGTAAAGGATAATTGTCCTTCAATGAAGCACTATTCAAATTTTTGAAGTCTACACAAATTCGATATCTCCATTTTCTTTCGATCGGCACAAGGTTTGTAACCCAAGATGAATACCTTGTGGGTTGAATGATCCCTCCCTCTTTTAGTTTCTTCAATTCAACTTGCATTTTCATGGAGAAGATTGGATTAATTGGCCTTTACTTTTGTCTGAAGGTCTTGGCATTTGTTTTAAGAGGAATCTCATGCTGAAACAAGTCCTCTCTGTATAAATTTAGCTCGAATAAGACCAAGACAGACAGTCCTAATATTTCTTCAATAGTTGAACATAGGATTTTTTTCTTCTTTGTTTAGATTTCTGCCCAACCAAAATTTTCTTGGTTTATCATTAGTGCCCAAGTTATGCTATTCCACATCCCTTGAGGTAGACATGTTTTTATTGATGATGCAATCAACATTGTTGAAATTTGACTCAAGTGCGACAAGACCTCTAGGAATGGTGTTAGTTTTCAATTGGATAATATCCTTTCCAAACAAAGTCTCTCTTCCTTCAGTCACACATACCATTGGTTCCCAATCAACATTCTGATCTACAAACTTACGTTGATTTTGTAAGAACCTTTACACTTGAGCATCATCATTAAACACTTGCCAATGCTTGATGTTGTCAAGGACAACTGACCTAGTTAACACTTCAATATTATACTCACAATAAGGTGAAATGGTGAAATTTCCAAATCTTGACCCAACACTGCCAACTTGTCAAAGAACAACATTGAAACTTCTGTCATGATGCACAATGTTGAAGGAATCAAACATCTCAATTAGATCCCAAACTACATGTTTGTATTGTTTCATCCACTGATTTTTTATAGCATACTGATTTTCTTATTTGTTTGACAACTAGCTCTAAATCTCCTTTTGCAATGATGTCCTTAACACCATACTTCCATGCAATTCTCAGACCCAACAACAAGGCTTCATAATCAGCAATGTTGTTAGTACATTCAAAATTAAGCTTGAAGGAAAAAACAAACTCTTCCAAGCTAGGAGAAATTAGAATTATACCAGCACCATTTCCAAATTTGGAGCAAGCTCCATCAAATAGAAAGGTCAAGGAGAACCTACCTGTTCAAGGCACTTTGATTGATCCATTAGTGTTCTCTTTGCCATCAACAAACCCCACAAAGTTATCAACATCAACATCAGCAAATAATACTTCATAAGAAGCATTGTTTGGATCCTCAATTAGATGCAACATCTTCTTCTCTCCATAGAGCTTGATAAGGATTCCTTTAATGGGAATAGTGGCAAAAGACATGTCCATTTGAATAGTCCCACCAACATTTGCAGCCCACTTTCTTGATAATAGAATACCCCATTTGGCAGGGCAATCAACAATCACAACATCCAATTTTAAATTCTTACCCAGATAAACATGCAAGTTGTAACACCAAACCCTTCACACAACCAACTACTGGAACTTCTCTTGAGTCCATGGTAGTAAAATTTCCATAGGTGTCTGTCACTTTGATATCCAACTCATTCATGACTTCTAGAGGCATGACATTGCATGATGCACTAGAATCAAACATACAATTGTGAAGTAGTCTATCCTTTATGATCAAAGTTGTAAAGAATGGATAAAAATTTAATTGGGAATCAACCAAGGATGTCCCCAAGCACACCTCAGGTGTTCCTACAAGATCCTCTAATGTTGGTGGTGTTTCAAGGTCTGCAATGATCTGAGGAGGAGTTTCAACAATGTTTACATTTTTTCTTGGGGTACTCTTCTCCTCTTTCAATCCCAAGTACTCAAATGTTCTCTCCTCTTGTGCTCAATACAATACTGGGCTATGTTATATGGAACACTCTTTGGCAAGGAAGCATTGGAAGGGAGACAAGCATATTCATCAGATGGCATGGGATTCTTGGTAGCTTGGGCATGAGGAGGACTGTAATTTTTGCTTGGGATAGCTAGAGATTTTGGCAGGTGTTTCTCTTCTAGGAGCTTCTTTGGGAATACTTGTAAGCAAGGGTGTTTTAGGTTTGGCTTGAGGCCCAACTCCCTTAACAACCTTGCTCCTAGTGTTATACTCTTTCTCTTGAGCCACAACAACATTCATTAACAATTATCTATCTTCCTCCGAAGGGATACCACCATCATACTTCTTAATCATCAAAGCTCTTAAGTATTCAAAGTCATTGTTAGGAATCTCAAAAGCTTGCACTACATCTACCTCAAGAGTATGAGGGGGAAGAAAGACTTGTACCCATTTGATGCAATCCCAAAAGGTTGTAGCTATCCTTGCACTTATTACCTCAGTTGATGTTGCTCCTTCTTGTGAGCTTGAAGAACAACCCACCATGCAGATATCATCATCAGTACCATCATCATTATTAGCTTCACCATCTTGCTGGTCCACTTCACATGGAGGATGGGGCAGAAAACACCTATCACACCAATCAATATTAGCAACTTCCTCAACAACAACAACCCTAGCAGTTAGGGGATCAGGTAACACTCTTCCTTCACGTGCTTGAGGATGTCTATTTGTAGACCCCATGGGTCCTTTCCCTCTATCATCTACCCTTTGATCACCTCTAGGATGATTGGAAAATCTGTCATGGTTTTGTGCTCTTTGTTGACCTTGTGAAGTCTACCCAATTCCCTTCTCAGCTCTTGCCAACTTGTAGGAAATTTCTTTGACAACCCTTACCAAATTTTTCACCACTTCCTCCAAGTCTACACTCTTGCTAGCTTGAGGTTTTTCAAGATTTATGAGATTTACACCATCTCTCTTGAGAGGTTTCCCAATAGCCTTGATATTGTTCTCAATTTGTAGTGCCATAGTAAAGGCCTGCCTTAAATTGGTAGGGTTATTTTCTCTTAGGTAATAGTCTGCCTTCTTATCAAATGCATCTATATATTTGATCAAGCATGACTGATCACATGGCCCCAAATTAACTAGTAGCATTCTCAAAGTTTTGTTAAACCTTGTGTTGAAGTCATGAACTGATTCATTGGGGTTCTTCTTGATATTTTCAAATTCAGACAATAGAAACCTAGGATCAGTTTTGTCACCATATTGTAATTTGAATGCATTCTACATTTCAGTCCATGAATCAATAGAATTATCAGGTAGAGCCTTGTACCAATCCCTTGCATCCTCTTCTAGTGTATGAATGAACAATTTAATGTACACATCTTCATGCTCAATATCAAAGTCCTCCATCATGTTAACAAAAAGTTTTAGGTGTTGATCACCAGTTATTGCATTGTTACCTTGGAACTTTAACAACCTATTCCTCACATCTTATGGGACAACATTTGGGTAACCATCCATTCCTCTAAAGTTTATAGGACCAAAGGTGTTAACAACAAATGGAGGTCTAGGGGGAGGTTGAGCCATATGATTTTGAGGTGGTGATCTTGGGGGAGAAATAGAATGATGAGGAGTGAGAGGTCTTTAGGGCTCAAGAATGTGGTTCACAAGATTGGTATTCTCTAGGTGCTGATTTTCTTGGAAAGTTTTACTAGAATTGAAACACACAGGTGTAGTTTGAAAAAGGAACTTACCAGGTACAATAGAAGGACCTTTACTAGTTGAAGTAAACAAGTTTATGAGAGGATTGCTTGAATCAGAATCACTAGAAGAAGAGTGATAATCCTCTACTAAAGGCTGATCTCTCTCACCAATGGATATTCCTTTGCTTGATGTCTGACCTTCAACAACCTTCCAAACTTTTCTTTCCTCTGAAACTATTTTTCCCAATTCTTGAAATAACTTTTTACTTGGGTCCCTCCTGAAGAGAGATCTTCTTCCTTCCATTTTTGCAGAGATTAACAACACAAAAATAAATGACAGAAAGCTAAGACACTGGTATTTATCAAGATCAAATCAGCATGGAGTCGCCACTAAGGACTTTCACCCTAGTTGTGCAAATGCACTAAAATACTTTGTCAAATATCTACCAGATCTTGAAAATCTTGTAAAAATTTATAGATCAGACCTTCCCTTTCTTGAATTTATCAACCACAAATGCCAATGAAGTGCAACTACTACTGTATACTAATAAAATTTCAGGCAAAATTTATATCTTCACTTAATCCTTACAAATCTAAATATAAAATGATGCTTCAACAATGTAATTGCATGTAGAACTTGCAAGAGACATTACCAGGGTTTAATATGCATTCAAATACCTCAAATATGTATGCACATGGATCAGATTGAACCAAGAATGTCCCCAAAAATGATGCCACTGGTGTTGGTACCCAAGTTTGTTCTCCTTTTCATCCTGAGAAGCATCAAAGATATGGCATGAAGCTTGAAGGTAGATAGATCATGATGTATGTCGTTTTGTAGCTGGGGATATGATCTAACTGACACTCAGATTTGTGGAGAGATGGATAACACTCAAATAGGACTTGATCTTGTCCTAACTGTTTTAGGTTGTGCCTTTCAACCAAGGTAAGAGAACCTATATTGCAGCCTCTGTTTTGTGAAGGAGGTGAAAATATCCTTGTAATGTGTAGGTTATATGGAGATGGCCTTGAGAAAACATGATCAATTTCCCATTATTCAAACTCAATAGTTATCACTACTAAATGATGGAAATGCTTTCAAGACAAGGCTGAGGCTACTAGAGACATGGTATGATCCTGATTTGCTTTGTGCATTTCTGTAAATGGATTGTATTCTTTTGTTGACACACAATATAATGCAGGGGTAGTATGGGTAGGATTAGTTTGTTTGAATGAATTTTGGGTGGGAGATTTTAGACAAGACTAACCAAAATTTGCCAAATTCTTTGAGGACCTTTGCAAAAAACTTGTAAGACCTAAACAACAGAATGCTTCAAAGAGGTTAATGTATTCCTTCAACTAGGATATGTGCACCAAATGGATGCCCAGATTTGCACTCTTCCACACAATATTTGACAACCTGCAACAAAATCTTGAAGTAGATGAACCAACAAAGTATCTAGAAATTTCTATTTAATCATGACCTAAGGTGCACCCAAAGGTTTACAGACAATCTCTGAAGTCAAGGAAGGTAAAGTGATTTTAAATTTGTTTATCTCTTTATCAGATGAAAGCTCTTCTGAATGTGAGATTGCAAATGCCACTAAACTATCACAAGAAATGAGACCATTGTATGATCAAAAGAAACTCCAAACACTAGATTGCAATAGGAGCAAGAAACACAAATTGAAAACATTCTGAAACATAAGTGTATGCAAATTTTGCCAAGAGACAACACAAAATAATCCAGAAATGATCAAATTTATCAGTAGGGGAATGTTTCAAGAACAATCTCAAAGCTTGTTGATGGCTTTACAACTGAAACCAACTCAACATGATACAAATCTGATGCAAAAAGGAATTAGAAATGGTTCTCAGGCGGTTTCTCAGAGAATGGGCTTCTTCCTAGATTTTCCTGTGAAATTTTTAGTTTCCCAGGCTTCTTTTAAACTCTTCCAACCCTTTGCATGAAAAATTCATGCAATATATAGCATTCCATTACAATTGATCCTTCTTTCCCAAGAAAAAGAATATCCTGTGGCATCTTAGTTTGTTATAAATTCACTCATGACTCACGAAAGGGACATCCAATAGAAAAACATTCAAAAAGTTGCCAAGTGCCTCAAAAAGGTGAATCATTACAAAATTCGCATCATAGTTTCAATTGGGAGCACGTTTTTCCTCCTCAGAGCATGTAGACCCCCTTCCTTTCATTATTTCATCCTTATCCCTTCAAAATTTGACTCTGCAACATTTGGATCTGATATTTCATGTTTTTTGCTTGAGCCCGAACAAAACTTCATTTCAAAAGTACCTCAGATCCACAAATTGAATTTTCAAATTGATTCCATTGATTCTTGAAGGCAAAAACGGCATGGATTCACCAAAAATTTGATCAAAATCAATGTAAAAAATGTATTTCCACACTTCCTAGAGAAAAAATGGCGGCCAAATTGAAAAATGTACAGTTGTCATCAATTTTCCTTTCTCCCTTCAATCTGATCCCTCCACGTGTCAAAATGCGATTGGAAATGGGTTTGGGATCACTTTTTGATATTTTAACATTTTTGGAAAAATGTAAAAATTTGACATTTTTCTCCGCCCCTTCGAGCTTGACACGTGTCCCAAGGTGGGCCCCATTGGAATCGTGGCTCGATTTTGGAATTTTAACACTTTTTGGAAAAAGGAAAAAATTCTACTTTTCCTCTGCATGCCCACTCCTCCACCTCTCCTTCCTGACGTGGGTCCCAGCGGGACCTCGCTTCATTTTTTTTCCATTTTACAACCTTGGGAAAAAAAATTAAATTGTCCCCACGGGCCCGCACCTCCGTGCTGATTATTTAATGTAATTTAATTTGACCCTGGCGGAGTCGCACTTGCTTTTCAAACTTTCACTCCCATTTTGCACAAAAAGGAAAAATGTTTCAAACATCCCCGAATCTCCGCACTTCCACCTTGACCCTTCAACGCTGGATTCATTTATTCTTTGCGGGGCAATGCTCATTTTTGGGACTTTACTCCATTTTTAAAAAAATCTCAAACCCTCCCGAAAACCCGCCAACCCACTCTTTCTCTGACCTTCATACTTTGAAACTGCCACGTGTTTGCTTTTGATTTGTTGGCGGGATTACGCCCCAATTTGAAAATGTTTCCTTCTACTCCAAAAGGCAAAAGGTTTCAGAAGCCTTTTATGGCCCATTGGTTCTCCTTTGATCCAAACACTTGCCATGTATTAGCAGAGGGAGGGACACAATTTTGACAGGTAAAAGACACCCGGATAACCGTAAAAAAATGCAAAAATTGCTAGAGATGCCGAATTCAATTTTTCTTTGTGGATGAAGAATTTTTGGAACAAAGGATAGATGAAACATGTTTTCAAACATTTTACGACCATGGAAAAGGATTGTTAAATGCATACAAGTAAAAATTGATTAATTTCGAGCCTCCATGGTCGGGAAAAATGACAGAGCCTGCAAACTTGAAACATTTAGGGAAAAAACAAGAAAACTCAGGATTTCTCTTAGAAAGGGGCAAGGCAAATGAGTTTGTGAACAATTCAAGGCATAAAAATGGAGACAAAACATTATATCATCCATCTCAAAAGGGAAAAATGTTTTAGGGCATGCAGAGCAAAGGGAAAAACATTACAAAATGATGGAGGGTCAAAATGGGCACCAACAGATCCTATCCCTAAACATGTTCCTAATGCAATTTTAAAACATGTCTCGGTGTGTAAATAAATTTAATAAAGCTCATCAGATGATTCAGTGAAGTTTGGAGGAAGACAAGTCTTGCTTTGGAAGCTTAAAAAGGCTAATTTTGGCCATTTATGAGCCTATGTGTAAGCCCCATGAGAGTTACGAAAATGTATAAAGTATCAGAGGTGGTATTGGGTAGTCTTGAAGGTTTAGGAAGAAATTTAGGAAGATTTAGGATTTGTTTGGTCATTCAGGGATAGTTTGCTCATCAACGGGTTTTGGTGTAAGGAATGAGTAATCTTATTATGAAACAAAAATTCTATGGATGATTTTGAGAGCTTTGCAAGGAGTTATAAAGCAAATAAGTAGGAAACAAAAATATTGAAGAATTATATACATGGTGGGAATATCCATTTTGATCTAAGGTATGAAGGTTTCTTGAGATAGTCCAAATAATGCAATTACTCCTCACGATTCGAACCAAAAGGGGAAAATTTTTGATATGAAAGGAATATTAAAGTTATAAAACTAGTTCCATTGATATTATAATGTGTTTTTAGTCAAAATCCTATACAATTTGACCCCAAAACATCATCATAAGCCTCAGGATGAAAGAAGTAAATTTTTAGGCTATTTTTGGTTAGCTAGTGTAAAATCAAGCTTTCCATTAATGGAAAGGCACAATTTTGACCTCCTCTTATCCCTATTATCCCCTCATGGACATGGGGGACATGAGGGAAAAAAAAATTCACACCCATCCTCCTCCCATAGGATTACTTTAGAGCACCGGTGTCCTAGGTGTCTGTGTGTCCGTTTGTCCCCGAGATAAGGAGGAAAAAAAAGTGTGAACTCACTCCCTCGCCATGGGAAAAATTTTGTGTTCCTTATGTCCTTGATTTACCCATGGGGAAAGAAGGGAAAATAAAGTGTGCCCCTTACTCAATCCACCCCCTGGACTTCTATGTGACCTTTTACTTGCTCCATAGGTGGTTTTTCAGGCTCCTTTTATCATTTACACTAGCTGAATTTCTTCCACTTGCATCTATCCTTCACCATGGGAAAAATTTTGTGTCCCCATTTTTCCCATTTTTAAGGGATAGAGGGGACAAGAAAATATGACCATGACCAAGCTAGAGCCCCTGGACCTCCATACGCCCTCTCCCGACTTTGCAAGTGGTTTTACTAGCCCCTCCATCTCATCCTCACTTGCTCATGTGTTACCATTTGTCTCTATACTACTCCAAGGAAAAATTTGGGGCCCTCACTATCCCTTATGTCCCCATTTCACCATTAAAACCTGATTTTAACCTCACATGAACTCAATTTTAACCCGGATCCCAACATGAGTTAGTAGGGTGAAATAAAACATTATTTTGGCTTATTTTCTCGCACATTTCTCCATTATTCCATTTTTATGCTGTCACACCTTCAAAAACTTCATTTTTTACCAAAGGTGCTACCCAAATTTCCTCGTAGAAAACCATATCATCACAAACAAGAATTGTTTGTATCTTTCAAATTGTGCATCCGATTAGGTTGAAATTTTGCAGTGGTTTCTCTCCGAACACCTTTTGGAAGAATATGATATAAAATCCATTGATTCCCTATAATTTTTATAGTATCAATCTGATATTCTAAACCCTAAATATATATTTTGATTTCCAAGAGTTTTAGCAGACGAAAAATGATTAAAATTGGAGTAGGAGATCCTTGTGCAAAACATAACACAATGATGGTGGTTTCATTACAATCTGACACCAGTAAGTCCACTTAATAAAAATAACATGTGCTCTTAACAATGAGACTCTAAGAATAATTTTTTTCCAAAAGTAGCAAACTTTCAATATTAGGAACATCCCAGAATAGTAAGAAACTTTAAAAAGGGTTAATGGGGCAATAGTCTAAAAATAACATGTTGGGAAAAAGTAGATGTCTAAAAATATAAACTTTCTAAAAATAGAAAATCCTCATTAGTGGAAATATCCTAAGTGGATTATGAGCTTGATAGAACAAGGTTGTGTAAAATTTCTAAAATTTCCAAAAATTCCAAAAATTCCAAAATAGCAATTTCCGATCCCACGTGTTAAAAAGAGGAGTTCTAGTTTTTTGGTGTCGAAAGTTATTGATAGATTTGTTTTCACTCATATTTTTACTTTTTTCTATCATCACAAGGTCAATATGTTGTTTTGTGGTCTAAACAAGTAAGGAAATCCTCTTTAAAATCTTAAAGCATCATTTCGAGAGGAAATTTCTTACTTGTTTGTGGTCCAAACAAGTAAGAAACTTCAAAAAACGTTAATTGGGAAACTTTCTAAAAATAAAAGGATGGGAAAAATTAGATGTATAAAAATAGAAACTTTATAAAAATATAAAATCCTCATCAGTGGAAATATCCTAAGTGGATTAGGAGCTTCAGAGAACAAGGATTGTGTAAAATTTCCAAAAATTCCAAAAAAGCAGTTTATGATCCACTGTTAAAAATAGAAATTTCTAGTTTTTCGGTGCAAAAAGTTGCTAGTAGCTCTGTTTTCACTCATATTGTTGCTTTTTTCAATCATTGTAAGGTCAATATATTGTTTTGCTTTTGACACGAAATGTCAGATTTTTTAAAATACTACACGGTATTCCAAACAAATCTCTCAAGTAATGAACTGTGAAAATCTCATAAATTCAAGAAAGGAACTCCTCTGTAAAATCTCAAAGAATCATTTCGAGAGGCATAACTCGATGTAAAAAGCTGAAATGATGAGAAAATATCATCGTGAGTGAGACTAGCAATCATCTCAAGCTCACCAACAATACATACCCCTTGAGAGTGTTTCTAAACACTTAATCAAGCCTTGGTGATGAGCTCAGTGCAATTTGAAGGTCAAAATAGGTGATTCTTCCTCAAGTTCCATTTAGAGGTCAATCCTTCCATATGGAGAAGGAAGTCTATTTCCATGAGGAGAAATTGAGCAATGGTGTTCAAATGTTATAGGCATATTTCCACTCAAGTGAGATCTTGGTCAAAGAAATGAATTGTGTAGTGAAAATGGGTGTCATCACGATCAAAAGTGAAATGGGAAGCTCATGGAACAAGTTGAGGGTCGTCATATCTTGAATTTTCCATCATCTCTCCGAGAAACAAGTCAAAGTGGGTTAATCAAGTCATCAAAGTATTCAAGCCATCATGTGTGAAAAATCAATAAATTACTCTTTTCCATGGGAACCATATGATAAATACATTACGTAAGCATCCCCAAATCTGATTTCATTAAAATAGTACTCTAAAATCAATAGATAAATGGGTAACCTCCATGTGAATCACCATGTATGCAAGAATGAGAAACCATCCCAGTTTCACTTGATGTCATTCACAATAGTGTTCTTAAACACTCAATGAAACACTTGGTAGTGTGGTCACTCCTCAAAGAAAGAGACATTACAACCAAATCTCACTTAAGTGTCACAAAGGGCCATTGAATAAGAACCTTAAAAAATAAAAAGGATGAAAACAAGGCACACAGAGGTTGCTTATTCTAGGAAGTTTCATAAGAAGGTGAGAATCATCAAAATCCCATAAATTATCTTGAGCCATGTAGGATGAATCCATCACATGCCCCCTGTTCTTCATTAGCATCCAAATGTGTATTTCTCAATGGTAGAACCTTCCCATAAGAGGCATTTGAGCAATAAAGTGCATGAACATTCTAAGGATGATTCCATTCAAAGAATATTTTGGAGACAAGAAAGAAAAAAGGTATGATCTTCATTCGAAGCATCATATTTACAAGAATGGGAAATCATATTTATTTCATTTTCTGCCATCCACTTAGTAGTGTTCTTAAACACTCACCTAAAACCTTGTAATGTGATCATACCTTAAAAGGAAAGAAATTTCCATCACCTCATTCCATTCCAACAGGTGGCCACATGACAAGAATTTCACTCAAGGGTAATCCTTTCACCCACATGATGAAGACCCATCTCGGTAAGAGAAGGACAAGCACCAAAAAGTTTGAGCATCATGGAGTTGGCTCTTGGTCACAAAAGTGAATTGTGAAGGTCTAAAGAAATGAGAAAGTGATCCTTATGTCCTAATTCTGCTATTGAAACCATCATGTTTTTGCCATAGTGCAGATATCATAACAATGTTCTTCAACACTAATTCAATGTCTTGGATTGTTTCTACATCTCATCAGAGGAGTAATTTTGGTGTTCTAACTCCACATATGGTCACTTAGGAAACAAGTGAAATCAAGAACATCATGAAGCCTATGCGGGTGTTGAAACATCAAAATTCAGGTCATTAAGGCAATAGTCATGAGAAGCATGACATGAGAGGATCATCATGGGTGATGTCAGTGGTCATCCCAGGTTCACTTTGCAATGCCTCACAATAGTGTTTCTAAACACTTATTCAGCACTTTGGAGTGTTCTTGCATCTCATAGCAAGAGGAAGCATATGCAATATCCATGTTTGATTAATTTGGTGGTTAGAGATCAAGATACTCATGCATGAGGCATTTCCTCAAAATACAGGAGCTCATTCTAGAAACTATCACTCAAAGATCATGAATGGCCAACTCTTCATAAAAAAACTTCACCTCCATTAGATTAGTCAACCCTTCTTTCTCTCTCTATCTTTATCCTTCTTCTCTCTTCGTATTCTAATTTTCCATTAAGAAGGTGATGTTTGTTATTTCATCCTATTCACTTAAGTGACCCTCAATATTAACATTGTAAGAGTCATTTTTCACTAATAAGAAAAATACTCACCTCCTAGGAATGTGAAAGGTCACAAGTGATGGGGATAGGTGAAAAGTCATGTGGGGGTAGATGAAGAGACATTTTTTTATAGTATAAATTGGAACGAATTCTCCATTCCAAGGGATGGAAATTATTTATTGATTGTATGTTGTTGAGATTTACCACTACTACATCAAGCAATAAAATTTGCATTTCTTCTATTCCTTTGTTTATGTTCCTCTACACTCTCTCTATACTTTCCAACTTTGTAAACATGATAATCTTGTAAAACCAAGAAATGTGTTTGTGCCTTTGGTAAATGAATTGATGGAATTCTATGTCTATGATTTTTTAGTATTATTGTTATTAGCATTGTTGTATTATTTTAATTAATGTGGACCTACTCTGGTTATTGTGTGTGAACTCTGTAAGCCTATTCACAAGAGTAACCCTCTTTTTCTTATTTCCATAACTCCCCTTTACCTTTCCTCACTACAAATTCCTCCCTTGTACTCCATATAAGCACTTTCCCATAGGTTTAGTGGAGTATTTCTATGTGATCCCTAGCCTAATGACCACCCACAACTTTTAGTTCATTTACGTTCAATAATGGGAGCCTCTCCATACACAAGAAGGAGGGGCTTAGCCCCAGAACATTGGTGAAAACTCAATAATTTGTAACATGACTAATTATTTTTCCAACAAGATCTTAACAAAAATACGTTCGAGAAAGGAGGTGGCGAGAAGAATACAACAATAGTGTAAAATCTTGGATCCAATTCAAAGCGATGAGACCAAGATCACAAATATGGATTTGCAATGGTCATCTTATTACTATTCTATCACTAATTCTCATACTTCTAATTCTAAATCTATGCATGAAAATAAAATAAATATGATTTTCCACATTAGATTAATCTCTAAAAATACTAAAATTGATACTATTTTTATAGTGGATATCAAGATAATCTCATTTCTAAATAAGTTATTAATAAATTGGGAATTAAGACTAAACCACATCTAAAGCCTTACCCTTTGGGTTGGGTATGTGATGATGCTAAACTGCAAGTCACTAAAACATGCAAACTTAGATTTGCAATCACCTCTAAATTCATTAATGAGGTAGAATTAGATGTGGTTCCACTTGATATTTGTGGCATTATTATTGGGAGTCCTTATTTGTTTGATAGAAAAAAATCTTCTATAGGGAAGATAATAAATATTTTCTTGTAAAATATGGGATTGAATACATTGTAAGATCTCATCGGATAAAGGAAAACTTATCACTTGTGTTTTGCAGGACAAATGAAAAGGCTTGTTAATGCAAGAAAAAAATTTGTGCTCATGATTGTAAAATATAAGGATGATGATAAATCCAAGGATTTGGAAGGTTGTGATCCTAAACATAATAATGAGATAGTTAAAGTTATTTCTAACTATGATTATGTATCTCAAGAGACACAATAATTACCTCCTAAAAGATATATAAAACATGAGATTCATCTATAATGAGATGTGACTATTCCTAATATTTGCACGTATAGGTCTGTCCATGGTAAATAATGAAGAAATAAAGAAGCAAGTTCTAAAGTTTCTTGAGAAAGGATCATTCAGCCAAGTACTTCTTTGTGTGGTTCACTAATTGTGTTGGTACCCAAGAAATATGACACTTGATGGATGTGTGTGGATTAACCAACACTAAATAAAATAACGGTGAAAACTGATACCCTCTTTGTCATATTGATGATTTGTTAGATTAGTTGAATATGTTTTTATTTAACTAAATTAGACTTGAGAAGTGGTTATCACCAAGTTAGTATCAACAATGGTGATATTTGGAAAACTACTTTTAAAACTAAGTAAAGGTCTCTGTTTGAGTGGTTTGTTTTTCCTTTGAGCTTTGTAATGCTCCCACCACATTTATATAGTTTATGAATGATGTATTAAGGCAATTCATAGATGATTATGTTATTGTATATTTAGATGATATTTTGATCTTCGGTAAAATTTGGGAATATCGTGTTGAACATATTAACAAAGTCTTGGAAACTTTATCGAAGGATAAATTATATTAAAAGATGTAAAATGTGAATTTAATAAAATATCTACGATTTACTTAGGATTTTTAGTTGGTGGTGGTGAATTAAAAATTGATCGCTCTAAATTCGTATCCATAATGAAGTGGCCTAATCTTGATAATGTAATGAAGTTAAAAGATTCTGGAGGAAATATAGTGTTGGTAGAAGTTTATTGCTAACTTTTCATTCATTGCAGCTCCTTTGCATTCCTTGACAAGTACTAAATAGGTCTTTCAATGGGGAGGAAAGTAGCAGAAATCCTTTGACATGCTAAAGGAAAATATAAGAACAACCCCAATGTTAGCACTACCTGATTTACAACAACCATTTGAGATTGAAACCAATGTAAGTGATTATGTCATGGGTGTTGTATTGATGTAGAAGAGAAAACCTATGTGTTACCATTCAAAGACCTTCACAAGTGTGGTAAGGAATTATCTTACTTATGATAAGGATTTGTATGATTTGGTGCAAAGTGTGAAAAAATAAAAACATTACTTGATGGGAAAAGAGACAATAATCCATATGGATCACCAACCTTTGCAATATCTTTAGTCATATCAAAGCTACAACAATCATGGAAATTTATTTGGATAGGATTTTTGCAATAATTTCATCTTGTGATCTGGTATAAAAAAGTACACATAGTAAGGTTATTCATATGCTTTATATACCTTACATTATTGTATCTATTATTTTGTAACATAGTCCTTTGATGCATAAAAGTTAATAGGAATAATGTGTTAGAGATGTTGATTTTAAGAATATTTATGAAGATTTAATTCATGATAAACAAGTGGAAGAATTAGACTATGTTTGAATCCATTATTTTTAGATATTTCTGAAGGTTTTGAGGTAGAGGGATGGATCTATATAACCATTGTAGGAGATGGTAGGGAAAATCTCTCCCAAGTTCGTGACAACAATGTAAAGAGTTGAAGGCTCATTTTGGATAGTTTGTAACATTTTTCTCCAAATTAGTGGAGGAATAGGATTCTTGTGTGCATCCATCAATGGGGGTATAAGAGGGTAAGTGAAACACCACATTTTGAGATGCTATTTACAACACATGAATTTGCATCGGAGCATGTTAGCGGTGATGATAGCTTGGGATAAGGCCATTTGATCTAGGAGCTTAACTATTACCATGTTAGGATCCATAGAAGAAGAATGACCTTTGTTTGTGGGTGCTTGTTCATGATTATCATGTTCATTAGTGGGGGGTTTTGGGATATTCATTCTTATCAGTATTATAGGGAGGAATCGATCATCGTATGATAATCCTTGGTTAAGACAAGTCAATAGATATCTTTAGAAAATCTTCGTATTTATCAGGGGTGAAGTACTAATTGTTGTTGAGAATTTTAATGATGGATATGGGATCTATATTCTCAATCTCAACCACATTACATTCTGTTGAGTGACCATGCTTTGATTGATTAGAGGGAGAGGGTTACGGCAACAAAGTTTCACAGGAGAGGTTAGAGTGGCTAGGTAAATTAGTGCTTTTAGGATGAGAGATAAAATGCTTAGAAGTATGGAGAGGATATGTAGGAATAAAGGAATATCCCATAGAGAATTTTAGGGGGTTTAGTTGTGCCAAAAATATCCTTAGAGGTGACATCTTCATAACTTTGAAGTTGAAAACTAGGCTTTGGAAATCTTCACTGTGGACAAAATTGGCCCTATAGAATGTTCACACAAGGGAAGATAGTGTAAGGAAATAAACTCACAAGAAAATATACATAATTGGCTTTGTCAGAAAGCTCAAATAGGGGCGAGATAGTTTCTAGTAAATGATATAACAACAACGAACAAGATTGGCTATGTAATAGGGTATACAAAGGGTTGATGATATCTGAAAATAGTCATGAATGAAAGCAGAAATAATTGCCCCAGGAGATGGTGTCTGTGTAAACACATTTTTATGGTTTCTAAGATTTTTGGCTGCTTAGATGAATTCAAAATTGAAGATGAATGAATTTAATGAGTTGTGATTAATCGGAAGGTCCGTAAGATTCACATTATGTTCACGGAGTATGTACACAAGAAAATATGTGTCTTAATAACATGCACTCCTAAATAATCCATTCTATAAGGGTATCGAGGCAATGAGTAGGAAACACACATGTACCGACATATAAGGGGATAGAATTAAAGGGGCTATAATGAGTGATAGAGTGGCATATCTACAGGGTAGTAATCCTTACACTAGGTCAACCTAGGGTTTCCAAGGCCCACAGTCAAGATAGAGGAAGGAACCTGTTTGGGATATCGGTAGTTAGGTGTGGACATTATGTGCAACATAATTACATTCACATGTTATGTGAAACATGATTAAAACCATGCCATACATTCTTATACATAGAATTCTCATTTTGAGACTTGTTTTAGTTATTTTCTTAATTATCCTTTGGAATTTTCCTTTGGACAAGATTCAATAGCGGTGGAAATGATGATGCTAATAAGGATAAAATGTTTATTCAAAAGATAAATATAGTTCATTAAATTTTCTAAGAGCAATTGGAAAAGATCCAGGCCAAGTCAAGGCTAGGCATGACCAAAATTGTGTTGATAATCACATTCAAGTTGGTGATCAATTTTGGCTACATATCAATAAGGAAAGACATACAAGTGAAGGTAAAAATGTTAAACCAATTAGGTTGGCCCATTTAAATATTGGAGAATATTGGTAATAATGAATGCCAATTGGAATTAACTCCATATATGCAGATGTATTCCAATGTAAATGTTGAAAACTTGAAATTGTATAAGTCATCTATAGACATTGATTAAGATGATACTATTCAAGTACCTTCTATTGAAGATTTTACTCCTAAATATCTTGATGATTTGTAAAAATATGTTATTCTTGATAAGAGGGTGAGGAATTCATAAAGAGGTGATGTGGAATATCTTCACGTGGGTCTAAATGGAATGCATCCAAACAAGGTAAAATGGATGGAAATCTGGAAGAGTGAGAGAACTATACCCTCACTTATTGTCAAAATAAAACCAAAATTTTGGGGGTCAAAAGATTATCAATGGGATGGAGTGATCCAAGAGGATCACTATAATGAATCAATCAAATGATTTGTAAATTTGATAAATTCCTTCTACACGAGAAGATCTTGTTGAGAGCTTTCCAATGCACTTTTAATGGAGTAAAATGAATGTTGTATAAGGAAGATACAATCACTGAAGATTTTTCCATGTCACCAAATAATGGGATAGGTTGGATAGAGATTATGTAACGTGATCAAAGTTTTACAAGTAGATGAATGAGGTGTAAAAATTGGTAGGGTGTGCTTGAGAAAAATATGGTTTAAAATCTGGTCTTTGATGGTCAATTTGGGGCCCATACTAGGTGTCAGTGGGGCCCAACATCTAGTGGGGTTCACTTTTTTTTCAAGAGGGGATCACCTATTCTTCACATTACATAGTGAGGGTTTTTAGTTAAAAACCTCTTGGAAGACCAAATTATATTGCATGTGTGACTAATCCATACTATTTTCCCAAATATCAACATTGCCACATGCACTGAGTTATAATCAACTCGACGAGCTAGACATTCACCGGCTCAAAAACTCCTCACATCGAGTCACCTGACAAGTTCCATGAGAAGATAAACAACCAAAATTTAAATCATCATTGATCTCATACACTTTGATATTTTTACAATCCATAACTAATCTCAAAGTATTGAGTTTAATGGATATTCTAACAACACACATATCACATTGAGTTTCACACAAAGCTCACTAACAAAACATTACAAGTATGACTAAAGCCATGAACTTCACTCAACACATAAGGAATTTAAAATCCTATGGTTATTCTAAATGAGGTAAATGTGGTAAAAATCCTACCGCATGCGTAAAATATTATCTAAATGACTCAAATGACCAACCATTCATGACCCATTATATGTTGGACCTAGTCTCCTTGAGGTTGTCATTGATGTTATGTAGCATTAATGGAAAAGAGTGTTGGTGAGTTGTAAATCATTCAAGGAAATGAAGGTTGATTTTTAGTTCCTTTATTTGACCTCATATGGTGTGTATGGAGTGTTATGTTGTGATGATTTGAGGTGTCATGGTTGAAACAAGCTCAACTAGGCCTAATTCTAAGACCTAGTGCAAACATGGCTTGGGGTATGAAGAAAAGCAAGCTAAGGCAAGTCAATAAAATAATGAGTAGTGTGTTGTGACATTTTAGATAGGATGTGGAAGGTGCTACATGTCAAATTTCAGCTGGTAGAGGCATGTTCAAGGCCTTTTGAAGGCATGTTCTTGAGGACAAGCCAAGTGAGCATGGGAAATTCAAGTTGGATGATGAGTTTTAGACAAGTGCAGAATTAAATGATCCTTGGGACATGTGAAAGAAGTCAACATAGTGCTGATGACAAATTTTTAAGTCAAAATTCAAAAGGAGAAGCAAAAAAAATGGTTTTAGGCTCTACTAAGCTCTCAAAATAGCCATTTCTAGCTCGAGGGTCAGGTTTGAAGTGCTTACTCACATGTTAATTATATGTATAGGGACTGGAGTCATTCATCAATGTTGGGGAATGGATTCAAGAACATTTTGCAATTGGAATGAGATAAAATGATGACCTATACTTTATGAATGATCCTTAATAAGTTAAGTTGGTCTAAACCCTCTCAAAACCCTAGTTTTGAAGCAATAGGAAAAATATGAAGTTTCTTGTCTCCAAATTACATGGGAATGCTAAAGTGATTATTTAAGCTTGCAGATAACTCTCCATATCTCATTTTGGTGGTGGTGGCATGCTCTAGGTGTCATGAGAAGCTATAGAAAATCCTTTGTTTTGTGAAGTTTTGCATGTGCAAACATGTGTTGCAAGTTTCATGGTGAAAGGAAAATTGTGGGAGAAAGCTTGGGATGTGCCCTAAGTGTCCCTAAGAAGTTTCAAGTTGGTTCTTTACAAATTTTTGGTGAAACATGTCACCCAAAATGGCCTACCACTAATGGACTAAGAGGAAAAAACCAGTCATGTTTGTTTGAGAGGATTTTGATGTGAAGGCATCTTTGTGGAAGTGAAATATGAGCATGGATAGTTGATATAATTCCAACATGACATGTTTGAGCCCAAGAATTGATCAGGTGAAGTGATTTTGGGTCTAATCCTTAATGGTTTAAACCACCTCATGAGGTCTGTCAAGTAGGTATGAGAAACAAGAAAATAAGCGTGAATCTCTCTATATAACCCACATAGGTGAGTGTTTGAAGATAGATTTGAGGTCTCTACGGTGAAGTGTTCTATAAAATGGTGGGGTATGAAAGTGAATATTGGAGTGATGAAAGATAACTAGGCCAAGACTGGTTTTGTGACCTAAAACCCAATGTGAGTAGTCTCAGAGATGAAAGCACATTTAAGCTATATGCCCTGAAATGATGCATGTTATGGGATTAATGAGATGGATAATGATTATATATTTAAGAAATGTTCCATGTGAGCCATGAAATAGTGGTTAAGTGAATGAACTTACTCATTTTGTGAAGATTGGTTTTTTTGAGCATACAAATCCATTAGGACCCTATCCTAATGGTATGAATGAAGATGATATGGTTACTCCATGTCTTTGAAGGTGAGCCAGAGCTCAAATGTAACATATTCTAAACATCAAAAGGCTAAGCAATTTCATAAATAAGTGTTGGTTAAAAATATTGTGACTATGTTTTGGTTTGCCACAATATTGCACATTTAGTTGAGAAGAAGAAATGAAATGGAGGTCTTATACCCGACCCTGTAGCACTACAAGCATATTGTGATGTCTTTGACATATTTAAGAGTCTTCCTCCCGATTTTGATGAGGCCATAAATTGGCTATTTTTTCCTTCTAAGTTACCTTCGAAAGTGGATTTAAATGGAATCTAGGAACTTATAGTTTTATTGAGATAGAATATAGGATATATATCTTGTTCATTCTTTAGAAATATTTTGTTATCTATTTTGTTGACTAATCCTATTGATTATTTGGGAAAAGATGCAAAGTATTGTGTATGTAGGACATAAAGGAAAGATAATGCTAGTATTGGTAAAAATGGAATTGATCATGGATGGTATATCTAAACTCAAATGCAATTTCATATTCAGATTCCTCTCATATGCAAAGTATTGTGTATGCAGGGCATAAAGGAAAGATAATGCTAGTATTGGTAAAAATGGAATTGATCATGGATGGTATATCTAAACTCAAATGCAATTTCATATTCAGATTCCTCTCAAAAAATTATGTAAGTCCAAAAATATAATCATCTCAATCCGAGATCGTATGAAAAAGTTATAGCTTTTTTAAGTTATCTCCGGAACTCACAGGATTAGTTCCGGAACTCACAAAGTTAGTTTCAGAACTCATAGGATTAGTTCCGGAGCTCGCAGAGTTAGTTCCGAAACTCATAGGCTTAGTTTTAGAACTTGCAGATTTTGACAATTTTGAGGAATTGTGAAAGATCAGAGAATACAATGGAAAATATGAGAGATTTTTTTGTTCATAGTAATGTGATTAACGAAACCTCATTCAGATTTGCTACAGGTATTACCAATAAAGAGAGATCTAACTTTTAGTGAGCTGCAGTCCGAGGAAAAGTGTATCAGATGAGTGCTAAAATTTCCATAAATAGAAATAGAAAAGTAAAAAGAAAATATGAGAGAGGTTTTTGTTCATAGAAATTTTTTTAACAAAAACATCATTCATATTTGCTACAAGTTTTACCAATGAAGAGAGATCTAACTTTTAGTGAGCTACAATCTAAGGAAAAATGTATCAGATGAGCACTAAAAGTTCCATAAACAGAAACATAAAAGTCAAATGGAAAATATGAGAGAGGTTTTGTTAATAAAAATATGTTAAAAAAACCTCATTCATATTTGCAACAAGTTTTACCAATGAAGATAAATCTAACTTTTAGTGAACTGCAGTCAAGGAAAAAACGTATCAGACAAGCGTCAAAAGTTCCACAAAAAACAACAAAGTCAAATGGAAAATACGAGAAAGGTATTTAGTCAAAATCATATTTTGAGGAAAATCCTCCTTCCAATAATGTAAAGGAATAAAATCATTATGATTCTTGTTACCGAAAAGTAAGGAGAAGATTTGGGAGCAAATCTTCCTAAAATAAGTGAGATAAGACTTTGACTCAATAATATATCTCTCTCCATATTTTATGGAGATGGAGATCTTAGTTGTTAGGATTGGAATAAAGATAATATTAGATTGTATTTCCTAAAATAAGGAGTTGGTTAGATGCATGAATTATAAATGCAACCTTCCACACTTAGATATGTAATTCCTTTCTCCCAAGAAATAAAGATCTATTCTTTCTTTCCAATCTTTTAAAGTAAAGTTATTCTACAAGTTCTGAATTAAAAGTATGAATTAAGTCCTCTTCCAAGGAATGAGCTGGCCACTCATTCCAAGGAAGATGGATCAATGTGTTAATGTTTGTTTCTTTATTTCTGTAGTTTTTCTTTTGTTGTAAACTTCGATTTCATGTTATGTGATCCTTCTTCAGTACAATTTTTGTTGTGAACCTGCAGGTGTCTTTTTATCTTTCAATTATTTTTAATTCAACATTTTCATTTCTTTCATGCAACCTTTATTTATGCAAGTGTGATTTCCTTTATGCAAGCGTGCCTTTATATTCCTGCAAGTGTGATTTCTTTTATGCAAGTGTGTTTACATTTCTGCAAGTGTGCCTTTAAATTTCTGCATGTGTGATTTATTTTATGCAAGTTTGGTTTGTGTTTAAAGGAGTTGTTTTCCAAGATCTTCTTCTCTTAATGCATACAGACCTTTCGACACCAACTCTGATTGACATTATTAATGGCAAGGATTGACGACCCTCATCAATTTCATTGTATGACATGAGCTTAGAGTGGGTTTCATGCACCCAAATTGAAAATTGTATTTTGAAGGTCATAAACCTAATAGAGCATATAAGTCCTAATGGAGGTTTGATGATTAAATGGTGAGTTTCAAATCTTTTAAAGGATATATATAGCAAGGATAAAACCTCAGTAATGTACCCACACCTTCCTAATACATGTTTCATAGTCTATAATAGCTAGAAGACAAAGACACCTTCGTTAAAGAGAGAACAAGAAGGAACAAACCATTACAAAAGGTGTTTGCAGATGTCGATTTAAAATGGAAAATTTTCAATGGTGTCATAGGTTTAGTGAGTTCATAAATGTTTTCCAATTCCTCATAGGTGTTAGAAGAGTCACGACAGATCGGAAAGGACATTACTTGCAACCGACACACCTGCATATGTAATGATGACTAATGTGACTCTAGGTGATGTCATCTAGAATCTTGCATATGAGTTAAAGATGTAAGAAGGTGAAGGGGTTTGAATAGGAAGTGTGAGAGGTGTAAGAGCATGTCATTGAAGAGTGTATGAGAAAAGAAATGTGCATGAAAAAGAGGTACGGAGACTGGTTTAAAACTAGAATGAGTATATGAGAAAATAGGTGAATCAAGGTGTTTGAAGAAAGACGATGAACATAGAGGTGATAAATATTAGATCATATTTTTTTTGTCTTAAGAAACTAGGAAAGATGAATGTGATCAAAAATTTGTAAGTTCTAAGTGAATGCTTAGAAAAGTAGGGAGTTTTGCTTCCATGCAAGTTGTAGCTTGTTAAAGTTGTCAAGTAGGTGCTTGACCAAATGGTTGGAGTTGGTGCTTCAAGTTGAGTAGGTGATAAAAAAATTGATATATTTGTAATATTTCATGGGAAAATTTTCCAAAGTATTGCATTACTTTCAATGGGGTTTTCTCCCTTTAAGGGTTTCCCACATAAACCATTATCTTCATGTGTGCTTGCTTTTCATTTGCTTATGCTTGAATGTCATTATTTATTCATGGTAAAGGTTAATCAATATTGAATAACTTGTTAAGGCATAAAATTATTTTCAAAGGTTGAAGAAGCATTGATTCACCCCTCCCTCTCAAAGTGCCTATGTTTTTAACAATTAATATTAGAGCTAGGTCCTTTTGGAGCAAAATTAAAAACTTGAAGGAGATCCAACAAGCACAAACATGGACAATAATCAAGCTCAAAGTGGTTTCTCTACTTCCAAGGAACCTCTCTTCAATGGAACCAACTATGCATTTTGGAGCATTAGAATGAAGACCTGTCTCATGTCTCTAGGATTTGATATATGGTAGTCAGTAGTTGATGGCTACACCATTCCAAGAACACCTCCAACTGATACAACAGAAAGATGGCTAGTGAAAATAAATAAAAGGAAATGGATGTAAACTTATGTGTTATGTCAAAAGTAGAGTTTGTAAAAGTCATGCACTTAAACATAACCAAAGAGATTTGGAAAAACTAAAAACTATTTATGAAGGAGACAATAAGGTCAAGCTAGCTAAGTTGCAGACCTCACCGAAGGAAATTTGAGATCCCGAGAATGAAGGAAGATGAAAAAAATTACATCATACTTTTATAGAGTTGTTGAGTTAATAAATTTCATCGAAGACTAGGAGAAAAAGGGGGAAACAGTGGTTGTTAAAAATGTGTTAAGATCCCTAACACCTAAGTATGATTTCAAGGTTTTAACTATAGAAGAATTAAAAGACTTGAACACCCTACAAATGGATGAAATTCATGATATCCTAACTTCATATGAGATGAGGAAAAATGAAGCAAGACCAATTGAGGAGGAGGATTCATTCAAAGATTATAAAGAACCACAAATAATGCAAAGTAAATTTGAATCTGACATGGAAGAGGATGATGAGAGAATAAAAGATATATTTGTTAGGAGGCTAAAAAGAGGGTCAGGAAAATACAAAGGAAAATTTCCCTTAAATTGCTTTAGTTGTGACCAAGTAGGTCACTTTTCTTCTAAATTTCCTAACAAAAATAAGGAAAAGCAAGATGAGAATGATGAAGACGAAAAAAAATATCATAAACACAAGAAGATCTTCAAGAAACATGAAGGTAAGAAAAGGTTTTTCAAGAACAAAAACATTTCCACACCAAAGAGAAAACAAGTTCATGGGATTCAAGTGACACCAAAAAGTGTGACAGTGAAGATGAAGATACTTAACTTGACACCCTATTCATGGCCATGGAGACAACCTCTGGAAGCATCTCAAAAGGTAATAATCTTAGTGAAGATGAAATTTTAGAGGAGGATGGTGAAGTGAACCTTGAAGTAAAATTGATTAGTGCCCTTGAGGAATTGAAGCTCCAAAGGAGGAAGAACCAAAAATGAAGTCAATGTTGAAATATTATCAATATAAAATGAATCTTTCGAGAAAAGGTAGAGCAAGAAGGATAGAGAACATGCAGATGGAATAAAAGAGCTTGAAGCACAAGTAAAGTTGATCTCAACATCATTCAGAGCCAAAGAGGAAGAATGTCTCAAACTCAATACAAAGATGGAGCTTATAAAAATTGAACCAGATCATATGTCAAACAAATTGAAATCATAACAAAGATTTGACAAAAGTTTAAGTGACCTAGACGAGATTCTAAGCAATCAAAGGTATTCAAATGATAAAACTGGTATAGGATTCAAGGAAGATCACAAGGATGACAAGAAAACTAGTAATAAAGATGAAAAGACTACTCAAGAACCACCTCAAGCAAGGGAGGCTACTAACAAGAAGGTCAAGAGAAGGACCAACTCAATCAGACAACCTCATGCAATAAGGTACACTCACTCTTTCTATGGTTACTGTTTTTCTTGTAATATGTTTGGACATAAATCTTTAAGGTGTATAAGATATGTAAGGGATCATGAAAGGTAATTTCACTTGCAGTGAGATGAGAGGAAAACTGAAATGGTCTGCTATAATTTTCAAAATCCTAGTCACATAGAAAAATTTTGCAATTAGAGACTCTCAAAGCAAAATAAGGTGTATGTAGTAAGGACATATCCTACAAGTAAGAAAGAGCAAGGCCTAATATCTCAAAAAAATTCATACTCAAAATGAAGACATGGCATGGTACATTGATAGTGGATGTTCAAGTCATATGATAGGGAATAAAGGAAAATTCATCTCATTGAAAGAAGATGCATCAGAACGGTAAGGTTTGGAGATAACACATCTATAAGCATTGTAGGTAAGGGAACATTGAGTTTAGATAATGGAAAGACATTAACTGAGAATGTCTTGTATGTAGAATGCTTCAAACAAAACCTAATAAGTGTGAGTTAAAATGCAAGAAAGGGTACACCTTGGTATTTCATGACAAAGGTTGTGATATAAGGAAGAGCAAGTCAGGCAAGTTAGTTGGAAAGGCCAAAAGGACCAAGAACAACATGTATGTCTTAAATGATGATTTTGGGCATGTTTCTCACACATCACTTGGAGAAAATATCTATTTAGAAAATGTATGTCATTGGAACTAAGTGGGTTTTTCAGAAATAAGCTCAATGAAATTGGTGAGGTCATAAGAAATAAGGAAAGGATTGTTTGCAAATGGTATGCACAAGTTGAAGGAGTTGAATTTGAAGAAACATTTACACCAGTGGCTAGAATGGAGGCCATTAAACTCTTCTTAGCATATGAACCAAACAAAATATTTAAGGTATACCAAATGGATGTCAAGTGAACATTTTGAATGGGAACCTATATAAAGAAGTCTACATTAAGGAATCTAATATCTTCTCACTTACAGAGGAAACATACTATATGTATAGGTTGAATAAGGATCTATATGGCCTTAAATAGGTACAACATATTAGACAAGATCCTAATTGATCAAGGACTCAAGAAAGGAGTGGCAGAAAAAAACTTATACATAAAGGAAGAAGGAGATCATCAATTGATTGTGGTCATATATGTTGATGAAATAATATTTGGAGGAGATAGTGAGAGCATGACACATGAATTTATAGAGGTTATGAAGGAGTTTGATATGTTCATGCTTGGAGATCTATCATTCTTCCTAAGACTAAAAAATTGTCAACCTAAGGAAGGAATCTTTATGTCACAAAACAAGTACATACGAGATATGCTCAAGAGGTTTTAGATGGAGAATTGTAAGCCAATATGAACACTAATGGTCATACGAAGCAAGATAAGCAAGGAAGACAACTCACAAAGATTCGATCGGACCATATACAAATCCATTGTAGGTAGCCTATTGTATTCTACTGCCTCTAGGCCTAAAATCACGCAAGAAATTGGTCTATTAGGAATATTTCAAGAAGATCCTAGAGAAAACCACCTACAAGTAGTCAAGACAATATTCACATATCTCATGGGGACAATTGGATATGGGCTTTGATATCCAAAAATCTAGGAGTTTGGGATAAAAACTTTCACATATGTAAATTGGGCAAGAAAAATTGATGAAAAAAAGAGCACAAGTGGAGGAGCATTTTTTGTTGATAAGTGTCTTGTGTCTTTGCTAAGAAAAAAGAATCTCTTGTAGCCCTATCCATGTGTGAAGATGAGTATGTGGCAGTTGTATTGGGTTGTGCAAAATTATAATGGATAAGGAAAACTCTAGAATACTACAAGGTTGAACGTGATGGACCTACTCCCTTGTATTGTGATAACACAAGCTCCATAAGTGTGTCCAATAACCCTGTATTACACTCTAAGACCAAACATATCCCAATAAAATATCATTTCTTAAGGGATAAAGTAAGTGAGAAAAGGATCAAATTAGAACATGTGTCCACCAAGGAGGAGGTAGTAAATATCTTGACAAAACCACTCCCAAAAGAAACTTTTGAACATCTAAGGAAAAAATTGGGTGTAATTCCTACCCCTAGCAGCCACTAAAAGACTCAAACTATCACGAGGGAGCAATCCAAATGATAAATATGCTCCAAGATGCTATAAAAAGTATCAAAACAGGGGGAGCTAGCTCACTAGCTTCATGTACAAGTTAGGAGGGCAAAAAGGGGATATCTGCAGAGAGTGAAAGGTCTAAATATGAAGTGAATATGTTTAGGGAGAATTGAATTTGATTGGTGAACAAAACCATGCATTATCTAAAGCCATTAGTGACAAGAAAGTGAGCATAATCCAAGGGGGAGCTTATAGGGATAAGCCCATGTATTGTTGGTGTTGTGTGCATGTCAAAATGCTCAAGGAAATTTTGTCATAGATGTCAAAGGGGGAGTACACTTAGAAACAAGAAAATAGAGCATTGAAGGTATTGGTATGATTGTTTGCCATCAAAGTTTTCGGCATTTGTTGTTAAATGATGAGTTGTATAAATTACTTTCATAACAACTCATCTTTTGTATTTTGATAAGACTATTGTAGCCATGTCTATGTATTTCCAAAGAACATTGTTGGAAATCATCACAATCACAAACTTTTGGCATAATGAATAATTAATATAGTTATATCTAATTGTCTTTATTTTGTGATATTTTTTATTAATGGTAAAGGTTTTTTGGTTGGGACCCTACCCAATTACAAAAGAATCCTAGAGCCCAAATATGACATTACATAATAGGAGCCAAATGTGGTCAACAAAAAACATAGATACAATAGGATGTAAACACAATGTCAGCTCAAAAACAGCCCAAAGTCATCACAATGTCAACACACTAACAACACAAAATCAACAAAATTATAAAAAGAGACAAGACATACGAAATTATTTTGTGATATTATGTGTGAATTTATTATTGTTATTCCAATAAATTGTTTGGATGATTATATGTGTTGATGCCACTCTTGGTTGTAAGCAATTTTTTCATATGCAACAAAGGAACTTGTCTGCAACAATTCATCCATATCCAAAGGAATTTGTTCGCAACAACTTGTCTACAACATAAGGGAATCATTCACCGTAAAGAGCCCATATTTATGAAGATATTTTGAAACATGAAGTGATGGCACTTAAGTCCTTACGCACCATTGGATAAGTAGTTACAACAGAAACATGGAAAACTTAGAAACAAATCAATATTTAATTTGGTCATTAATTAAGAACTAGTGAAGAAATGATTGTTAGTTGAACATGAACTGATTGTTAATTGAAAACTTTTTTCATGTTTCAAACACGTGTTGAGTCTCTCACTTGTTCTATTAAAAACTCCTTATTATATTCTTCTTCTTCTGACATGTTGTAAATCATATGATATAAAGGAAAGGGTTGGTGCCTTGTAATGAGTTGATTAGAAAGTAATAAGAAGTTAGTGAGTCGATTTGGAATTAGAGAAAATATATCACTCTGATCTTTTATTCCTAGATGTAATGTTTTCTACAAATCAATAAAGAAATATGAATTATGTTATTTAGTTTTTAGTTACAAAGTTAGGAAGGGATTAACACCCAATTCAAGGCCCACTTGAGGTATGCTACATCCCCTCCATTGTTTCATTTCATGCATATTTACTTAGGAACAATCTACTTTTGAATCTACAACTTTGTTTCAGTAATAACATTTAACAATAGTTCATTTTCAAGTTTGAGTTTTATTTTACTTTCAACATTGTTTCATGACAGTATTTCCTTTCCAACCTCTTAGATCACTATAACTGTGCATACAACACCAGAAGTATTTCAAGTATACGCTCCCTGGTCTGATAATTAAATGAATGTAGTTCAATGGATAACATATTGATTGTTGCATTTGATTTACACCACCATTTTGTGTCTTTGTTGTTAGGGATATTGCCAAGTTATAAGAGTTTGTGAGGTTTTGCATTTCTAAATTTCTTAGAACAAACTAGGTTGTAGAAATTCCACCTTCAAACCCCCACTAATGAATGTTCATTGAGTTGATTTAGTTGATGTATGCACCGTCATAGAGATGCCCATGGTAGATTCCTACCAAATCCTCAAATAGCAAAAATTGCTTCTGATTCTGAAGAAGAAACATACTCTTCTATACAAGGTTTGTTGATATAAGACTCCCTTATGAGTGAGACTTATGAGACAGTTCTTTAACAACCAAACATGGTAGAGGAGGTGAATCAAAACATGGAAGAAGGGGAACCAAGAACATTTGAGTTTCCTATCTCTAATAACAAGCAGGCTACTCAAAAGAAGAACATCTCCCCATCAGCTCTTCCTAAATTTCATGGATCTATGATTGAAGACCCAAAAAATTTCTTATTTGAGTTTGATGTCTCATGTAAGAGTTATGACTACACAATTGACACACACAAGAGGAAGCTATTCCCTACTACACTCAAGGATGCAACCTTGAGATGGTTTATGGGCATACGAAGAGATGTTGTTACTAGATGATAACAGATGAAGGATAAGTTTCTAACCAAGTACCAAGAATACTATAGGCCAAGTAGCAGAGGAGGATATGAACTCTTCAAGATGATGAAACACTAGAATATTACCTAGAGATATTCCTATTTTGTGTTCAAAAGTCAAGACACATAAGGTTACCTCCTAAGTCTCTCAAGTTACTTTTCTTAAAAGGACTCAGTGAGGAAGATATGGATGCTTTGGACTTAATAGGAGTTGGAGACATCTCTAAAGCCACTTTTGAGGAAATTTGTGAATTCGTAGGAACTATTCTAGAGAAACCATGAAAATAATAAGAAGTGTTAGATCAAAGGGTGGAGAAACTGCCAAAGGAATTGGGGAAATATCTAAATTAGAAATTGTAAACATGTTTAAGAACATGAAACATGAAATAGTTAATGATATGGCCACCAGATTGATTCTCTACATGTAAAAAGAAGAAAGAAGATACAAAGGTAACACTTGCAGAGTTCTACCATTATTGTAAAAGAAAGAAATCCAATTGCACATGCAAGGGACTGGCCAACATTAAATAAGGAAAGGAGGTTGTACCAGAGTTAAAAAGAGGATGGGAAAGTTTCCTACATTGTCCAAAGGAAGCCATGGATGCCAAGACAAGGAGGTATGTCACAAGATCCCATGAAATCTTTTGAAAATTGGGCTAGTAGTTCATATACTAATATACGCAACCCCCACCTTGGGCTAATACTCATCAAGGATGGGCTCCTTACCATAACCAATACCAATAGCCATGGAAACCTCAGTTCTCAGGACAATAGTGGTAACAAACCCCTTATTCATGGCGGAAACCTTGGAGAGAAGGGAAATAATGGATCAATCAACATCCTAACTACCGACAACCTTACCAACAAAATCCCTACCCACAACATCAAGCTTTGATGCCAAACCCCCAATCTAGCTTTCAACTAAGAAATACTAAATTTCCAGCTCAACCAAAAATTAACGCCAACAATAAAGCTTCTTATTCAACCTATAACACCGAATTAACCCAATACTCTGCTCATTTAGTCGATGTCAACAATATCCATCTCCATTCGGAAGAGTACTTGTGCCACATAGTAAACTTACAATCACAAAGATACTAGATGAACCAATGATGCATGAACATCTCTCATTTGGATCCATTTTGGCGTGGTTAAGAAATTTTGGTGTGCAAGGTGTCTCAGGAGGTCCTAGAAGTCATTAATGGTCATTAAAAGTTCACATCATGTTGTCTAAGTGGAGTCTAGGTTTCAAAAATTCAAATGTTATGTTTCCCTCCAAAAGGGTTATTTTGAATTTCTTGTGTGTCTAAGCCATTATGGGCTTGTTTAAGAAGTGTTGGTGCTCCTATGTGGTTTAAAGGTCATGTTAAGAGGTTAGTCATGATAAATAAAGACTCCTAATATGTATGAAAGGAGCACATGATGTAACTAGAGGTTAAAATGTGGTTTTTGAGTCATGACATGTGTTTAAGAAGTTAGTTAGGGTATAAGTTATGCCTTTAGGTTGAGTACTCTTATTTTTAGAGTTAGTTACTCATTGGGAGAGGAAGAGCTTGTGGGGAGAGCTCTGTAGAATAATAATTGTGTAAAATATATATAAACTTCAATGGTGAACTCTTTTTTTGTATGTGAAAGTTACAATTTTTGTATATTGAGCATCATTTTTGGTAAGTCCTTGTTGTTTCTTAGCTTCCTCGGTGTTGAATTTAATTGGGAAGGATCAAAATAACTCTATTTTGAAGATGTTGTGGGTAGAAAGGAATTCAAATCTTTGAGGTGCTTTGTTCTTGTCTAAGTCACTGAGTAATTTCCTTGAAAACTATCACAGTCTAATTTCTTCATGAGAACTTAGATATAATGATTGTAGAGATTACCTTTGATGGTTATTTATGAATTTTTCCTATGTTATAGTTGAAGAAGACTCATATTCATGATTCATTAACTTTATGGAGGCCTTAGTCATTGGTTTGAAGCTTGGAAGTTGCATATGAGGAAAGTAGTCATCTACAAAGCAGAGTAAGGTAGTTCTACCAAAAATTTCAAAGGTTTATTAGAAATTATGTATCTTTGGCTTCTCAAGATTCAAGAAAGGATTAAAACTGACCTCTAGGGGAAGATATAAATATTAAAAACAATTACTTTGAGGCTTATAAGCATTCAGATGTTTGTATAGTCCAAAACCCTTATTGAGGGTAGCATAGAAAGAAGTTGGTAAAATAACTTGAAACACTCGATGCTTAATCTATCAATGATTGCTCAGAACCATAAGGGTGATGATTTTAGACCTCTGTGAAAATTTATAGTTCTTGAGAATAAGTCTTAAGTGTTTTATGAAGAAAGGAAGCCTCTAGGGTTACAGTGAAACCCTCTTAGGGTTTGTAAAGATAAGATGGTTTGAAGATCTTGTGAATGCAAAAAGAGATCTCAATTGAAGGATCTTGTGACAATTATCTATCCAATCATGTAGGTGGTGGTTTAGGTGACAAAAAATTAACTTAAAAGATTGATTTGAAGTCATTTTCAAAGTATTAGAATTCAAAAGTTGGAAGTAATCATCCTCAGTATTCCCTCCACAAGATTCAAGAGAAAAAGAATAACTTAAGGTTGGAAAATCAATAGTTAATCATGACATGTCTAATGATACACCTGTAGGTGATAGTTGGTCTCTAAATTTGCTAAGGTTGGAAAAGTGAAAAGGAGGGTTAAAGTGGGATTCAAAACATGAAACTTTGAACTAATCATCTTGAGTGAGGAAGAAGTAAGATCCAAAAGGAATGGAGCTTACAAAATTTATCAAGCAAAAGAAAATCATACCAGTCTAGGAGGTAAACTTGTAGGTGTGATAAAAGGGCTTGATCCAACTTGAAGCCTTAATCTTTATTCCTTGAATGGAGTCTTTAAACTACATACATATAATATGAGGGTAGTAAGAAGTGGGAACTTGAAGATTTCAAAGTTTTAAGTTGTCTAAAGAATCCCTAAATTATATCAAGTATTAAGATAAACCTATGCATGAGGATTGTGAGGCAAAAACGGGACAGTGACAGTCTTGAGGAAGAAGGTGATTTTGAAGACCTTGTGCTAGTTTTCAAAAGTTGAAAATTTGTAGTGAATATCAAGATTCCCTAAGGAAACAATTTTACAAGTTTTTGAAGATGGTAAGTCATCTGATTTAGCACAGTTATTAACAATTTTCTTCTTAGCATAGTGAAATAGTCTCAAGGCTTACTTTGGGCTTGACAAGGTAGATTTTGAGGGATAGATGCCAAAGGAAGGGATAATGATATAAATTCCAAAGGAAGGGATAATGATATTTTGCATGGAGTTGAAGGAAATTTAAGGGTACTCATAATGACTGAGTTTGTTTCTTGAAATTGTGTACACTAGAAGTTAGATGAGTTACAAGACTGCCTCAGGGCTAGTGGTTCTACTAGAGAAAAATAACAACAAGTGAAGTATAAGGAGGTACACTAAGAATTGAATCTTGAGATTTTGGGACCATGTTAGGATAGTTGAAATTGAACTATTTAAGTTTTGATAACTCTCAGGGTAGCCATGGAAATGTAAATGCATAGTTGGAGTGGAGTACATGCCCTTAAGAAGCCAAAATTGACAATTTTGTGAGATAGATGTGCATTTGAATGTTTTGAGTGACTTGAACAAGATTGATTGTTGGATGGGAATGATGTGGTATTGAGAAATATGTTGAAATGATTTATCAAGCCAATTTTTCCTTTTAATCCAAAAGTTTCATAGGTATCTTGATTAAGAAAAGAAGAGTTATTTTGCAAGTTTGATAAGTTCATGATATTTTGTTGATTCTAACTTAGAGGAATGGTTGTGTTTGATTTATGCTCTGCATCAACCAAAATAACTACAAGTTGATCCATAACAAATAAAAAATATGCTACAAGATGATCCATAGCAACATGAATAAAATCATAACAAAACTAAGATGCAAGTCAATGGACCCCCATTTTTAGAAAGATTGCAAGAGAAAAAATTTGACCCTAAATCAAAATCGGATTCCAATTTTGTCAATCAATCAAGGAATTTGTGTAAAAATTCCACTCATTCAATCCATCAAGGATGTGCTTATTTACAACAAGCTGATCAAGGATATATGTATAAATAAGTCAAGTAGAAAAAGAAAAGATCCATCTACTGTACAAGTCATTAGACAATTGGTGACATCATGCTTGGAAACTCTATGCTACCTAAGTATATAGATCCAAGAAGTCCTTTGGTGAATGTCACTATCAATGGAACTACGATAAAAAATAATCGATTGACTTAGGGGAAACAATCAATGTCATGACCAAGAAAGTCATGGATGACATGAAGTTGGAAGGACCAAGGCCAATAACTACAATATTGTAACTAGCAGATAGATCAATAGTAAGGCTTGAAGGAGTCCTTGAGGACATTTTTGTGGTGGTAGAATCTTGGGAATACCCTGTTGATTTCATTTTCCTACAACCAAATGCAAGTCTAAGAGGTTACCCTCTTATATTAGGAAGGTCATGACTGGAAATTGCTGATGTATTTATAAGGTGTAGGTTTGGCAACATGATCATCTCAAATGGAAATGGTACCAAGAAACATATACTCTATCCTCCTACCCAACCATTGAATGATGAAGATCAAACAATTTGGGTTGAAGAACCAAAAGTTGATCAATGATCTATCCAAAAGCGATGATGTTGGAAAAGTATTGCACTATTGAAGATTAGGAGGAAGATATTTTCTCTCTAATATTCTATAGAATAAATATGGAAGAAATGGATAAATTGATGATAGATTGAGGTGCTTGAGCTTTCCTTTGGATTAAGTCTTACCATAGTAGAGCACCCGAGTATTCCGGGTAAAAATATATTTTTCACCAACTTCTTCCTCATGACTACTTATTAAATTTGTTGAACCCTGGTCATTGGTGTTATCATTGATGTCAAGTGTCATTGATGAAAAAGTAGTGAGTGGTGAAGTGAGACTCTGTAAAAGGCATGAAGGTTGATTGGTAGTACCTTCTCAGTGGTTTAGTGAGAAATCGATTCATTTCGGTGTGTTGTCAGAGGATTGGTTTTGCGGAAGGAGTCTAGTGGAAGCATGGAAAAGGTTGGCATGCTTGAATTAGAGGTTCAACAAGTCATATATGATGTTGTAAGCATGGTAAAGAGATCCTAAAGTGTGTTCTAGGTCATTTGGTGGAAGTTGTAGTTGAAAATAGCCCATTTAGGCCTATTTCTAGAGCTTGATGAGGTGTGAGAGGTTGGTATAGGTCATGGAAATATCATGTAAGCATGGGAGAATCCTAATAATGTTTTCTAGGGCATGTGTGAGTAAAAAAAAGGATTAGTTTAGCCCTTGGAGGAAAAAAGTTCACAAAAGTTGTCCTTGAGAACTAACAAAGATAGTCGATGCAAATGAAATATGTTTTAAGAGTAAAGGTATATTTATGAAAAATAATCTCATGGATCATGTAGAGGGGTGAGTTTTGGTGCTTCATGCCAAATTTCATCAAGTTCTGAAAAGGTATGTGAAAGTTGTGTAAGTTTTTCTAAAATAGGCTTCATAAGAAGTGTAAAATAGTTGTCTGGTTTCTTAGCACCCAAGAAAAAATATAGCACCTTCTTCAGATAAATCAAAGAAGGTATTTTTTAGAGGACTCCAAGCTTGAGGTATTTCAAATTTTTTTAGGTAAAATGGACAAGTATTAAGGAAATTATGAGCATTCTTCTGCCAATGTTTTCTCTCTCTCCAAGGATTCTTTCTTGAGTTGATAGAATCAACACAAGTTTTATGACTCTAAACCATTTGTGAGACTTTTTACACTCATCAAAATCATATAAAAACTCCTTTAAGTCAAAATTATGAGTCCATTGTACCGCATGGTGAATTGTGTCATGTAGGCATGTTTGTGCTTTATAGTAACAAGGTATGGGATGCCACTCACTAAGTTTGTGGTTCTTTAGTAAGTTGTGGTGTAAAGGTTGCCTCAGATTTCATGAGGTATTTTTATCTTATACAGGACCAAGAAATCTTATTTGAACTATCTTTCAAAGTGTGGTGAAGTTTAAAACTTTACTCTAAGGGTGCAAATGCCTTCTAAGGGCTTGTATGCTAATAAGAGAACTATCTTTTGGTGTCTCTTGGAGTGATAAGTCTCATAAAAATTCTTGAAAATGATGAATGAATATTTCATGATATGTGTGGTTGAGTGGGTAAGCTTCCAAGTAATCATGTTACCCTTAAAACCCCAAAATGCACTATGAATAACATTTTTATACACCGTCATACCATGCAATGTTTTTGTTTAGAATGGGAGAAATTGGAGATGTTTTTAATCAAATCAAAGCATGAAAGAGGTAGGGAATTTTTCCATGAGACCAAAACATCTAGAATTTTCAGGTTTCACTAGAAATTGAGTGAGAGATCAAAATTTGAAGGGTCTTAGACATTCACAGAGCACAAAACTCTGAAACTAGGGTTTGGAAGACAAAAATGGTCAAATCTGGAGTTGTAACCAACAAAAATTCACCATATTTTGAATATATCTCTGTTAGAGAGATACAAAAACATTGCAAAATAAATCAGGTGATTTCTTCAATGCACGATGGAGCATTTGTTAATATTTTCTCCATAAGTCATTTTCCATCTTTGCGAAGATAGGGTAAATTCAATAAGTGTGAATTATTTTGTTGATTGATAAGGAAAGGTATTTAAATTATAAAGAAAGGATAATTAAGGGTTAGGTTGATGTCATATTTGTTTGAAAATGTGTAAAGTTGGTAACAAAGTGGTCTAGTGATCAATCCACAAACACCAATGCAGAGTTTAAAAGTTTCTTTAATTCAAAATTAGTGATGGTGAGTGCCTAAAAACCTCATGCGCAGAGATCTCAACAACTAAGAAAAGAATCAAGGAACATCATGAGAGGCTATCTTATCTTGAAAGCTTGAAAGGTTCATAGTGTCTCTATCATTTTAGTCTCATTGTCTATAAAAGTGTAAAATTTGTTCAACACAATCTATGAACAATGATGCATAGTTAGGTTCTCGCATCAAATACAATTTTCATAGTGTCTATTTATGAAAATACTCTTATGTGATTACTGGCATGCTTTTTTAGGACAAATCATGTACCGAGGTTTTATTTTAGTTTTCTTGAGCTGATTAAAGGTCTTCCATCTCCTTGTTCAAAGATAATGATTCTAGGAGAATTTAAAGGGTCTCAAAACATTTACAAACTCATGAACTGTAACCACCAAGCTCAAAACTCTCTTGAACATAACAAGGTGAAGAGTTGAAAAGTTTAAAAGGGAAAGGAATACAAACCTTAGAAGTTGAAAAGTCAAGGTTTATGCCTTCCTAGCTTGAGAAAAAGTGGAGTAATTGAATGGTATGAATATGAAATGGTGCAAAAAAAAAAAAATAGTTTAGAATGAACATAATGGGTGTGAAATATCTCTTGAAGAGGTAGTGTGAGATGCAAGAAGTAGTGTGCAGATGCAAGCATGTAGTATGAATGAAATGAAAGTGCTAAAGTCCTGAAGATAGTACAAAAGTGCATGAACTAAACATGACAGAGTTGAAATCCTTTTTAATGAAAAATGAATAAGGTAGAATAAGTGTTTTGAAAAGGTATGAAGAATGCTTGATGATATAGTGTGATAGAGACATAGAGGGAAATGTAAAAGAATGGTGTTATTATGGAATTCTTGGTGCTGCAGGTGATAAAAATTACAATTAATTTGTACACAAAATAGTGGCATAGTGTGATTGTGTTGAAGAAACATATATAAATTAAGTGAGATCTTGAAAAATATTCAAGGGAAGTAGTCAATGAACAAATCAGATATGAAATGCAAAAATTTATGAAGAAGGAGTGTTTGATGAGTTCTTGATGATACATAGTACTATATATAATATTCAAAGGGCAAAAAGTTGGATTGATATAGAGTGCTTGAAGAATGATTTTTTTGACATAATAAGATTGAAATATGATGTAAAAATGAGATAATGCTTCATGTTGAATGGTACAAAGATAAGTGCTTCATAATGAGATAATGAGTCTAGTTTGAGATAGTTTCCTTGAAAATGCAGATCCTTTTTGAAGGTTTTTTCCTTCGAGTGTGAATCTTTATCATGACAACAAATGTTGAAGTTTAAAGATTTTTTCAGAGGTACATGAAACTTGTCTTGAAGTCTACATAGAGACTTGATAAGCTTGTGAAGAGTCTGACAAGTGTATGAAAGAGAACTTACTTGATAGTGATTGTAAAGACTAGAATGATGAATGTATATTGTTTGAATAGATGATGAAAATAAGGCATATCATGACAATATCATACATGATATCCATGCATCAAACATCGAGTTGAATATGATAGTAGACAAAGTAATCGAGAGGCATGAAAGTGTAACTTGAAGGAGTTTCATAAAGTGATCACAAGTGTGAAAGTGAAAGTAGGCTTGCATAAATGAGAGAATTTTTTGAGCAGGGAACTAGAAGAATAGTGGTTTGGGGACAAAAATGAGCAGAAAAAGTTGAGTAGTAAAGTGTGTTAATCTAGTGTCACTATCAGTTGTATAAGACAACATTTTTGTGTGACAAAATATTGTTGAAAATTCTAAGTTGCAGTCAAAGCTTAGAATTCAAGGGGTTTTTGCCTCCTTATAAGTAGTAGCTTACTAAAGATCAGTTGTAGCTAGTTAAATTACAAGGGGTTGAATCCTCCAGACTGAGTAGCAACTTGGTCAAACTTAGGAGTTGTAGCTCCAGGTTGAGTAGAATCTCAACCATGAAATCAATGTAACTAATACATGACTATTTTGTCCTAAGCCTAGTTCTTGGTTTCAGTGGGGTTTTTTCCCAGTTTGGGTTTCCCACATTAAAACTTGTGTCTCTGTGTACTCTCTTACAAATTTCTTGTGTATGGTTTTATATGTTCATCATAGAAAATTTAAGAAGGTAAATTTTATAAGACACTGATTCACCCCCTCTCAGTGTTCTAGTTTCCAAAAAAGTTCTATTAGTAGAAATATGTGTTCAATCTTGGACCTCTCCAAGCAAGTAGAAATAACAACGGGAAGCCGTTAAATGTAAGGAAGATGATGAATATACAATAGGAGAAATTGCTAATTATTCTTCTTCAAGAACATAAGACAACATTTACTTGGGATTATAGTGATATGTGGGATTCATCCTAGAATTTGTACTCACAAAATTTATATTAAATAAGATTATAAGCCAATTAGACAACCATATAGATGCATGAACCAATTAGTAAGAAAAATTGTGAAGGGTGAACTACAAAAGTTGCTAGTTACTAGATTCAAGTATCCCATATTATAAAACCAGTGGGTATCACCATCTGGTAATTGTACTAAAGAAGAATGGGAAATGGAGAATCTGTGTGGATTACAAAGAGCTAAATTTAACCACAAATAAAGACCACTTCTCATTACCATTCATTGATTAAGTGCTTGATACACTAGTGGTATAAAGTACTTTTCCTTTCTTGATGGATACGGTGGTTGTAATCAGATCCAGATTGCACCAGAGGACAAAGATAAGACTAAATTCATATGTACATGGGGACATTTACCTATTTATTTCTACCATTTGGCCTTTGTAATGCACTTGCCACATTCTAGAGGGCAGTCCTGAGTATCTTCTCTGATTTGACAAATGACTGCATGAAAGTCTATATGGATGACTTCACTATTCATGACAGTACTTTTGAGGAGGCTATGCAAAATATGGATAAGGTATTAAGAAGATGCAAGGATCACAATTTGTCCTTGAGCAATGAGAAGTGCTATATGATGATGTTAGAGGGTATAGTGTTGGGGCACTACCTTTCCTTAGTAGGAATTCAAGTAGATCTAGAAAAATTTTCTGTCATAGTCAACTTGCCCACACCAAGAAAACAAAAATATGTTAGAATATTTTTAGGCCATGTTGGATATTACAGAAGGTTTATACAAGACTTCAACAAAATTGTAGTGCCACTTTTTGTATTACTAGGAAAGGATGCTGATTTTGTATGGAATGAACACTATGAAAGTACTTTTCAAACTTTAAAAGAGATTCTAACTCTTTGCTCATGTGTTGAGAGGACTTGATTAGAACCTTCCTTTTCACATCCAAACAGATGCATCAAATCATGTTATTGGAGTTGTCTTAGGTCAAAAATATGGTAGTCTAAATTATGTAATATACTATGTCAATAAGAATTTACAACATGCATAATTGAACTATACAGTAACAGAAAAAGAGTTCCTGCAATAGTATATTCTATAAAAATTCAAACATTATATCATAGGATATCTAGTGTTTATTCACATTGATCATGCTTTGTAATAAAGTATCTAGTAAACAAACCAATAGTAAGTAGTAAAATCATAAGGTGGTTACTCCTCTTGCAAGAATTTGATGTCACCATAGTGGAAAATCCTAGAAAGGATAATGTGGTAGCAGATTTCCTCTCAAGGATGGAGACCAATAGTGAGGAGAAATTAGTTGATTCATTTCGATATGAGCACCTATTTTTTATTTCTATAAGAACACCCGGTACATAGACATAACCAACTCCTTGGCCTCGGGTAAAACACCTCCACATATTTCATCCTCTAAGAAAATGTATTTAGTTAAAAAGAGTTTACCCTTTTCTAGGATAGATGGAATTCTCTTTTATACAAGTCAAAATCAAGTAATGAGAAGGTTTATAGATGACGAGGAGATATTTGATGTCCTCAAAGCCTCGCCATAATGAAACTTGTGGAGGGAATTTTATGCAAAGAGAATAACACGAAGGTGTTGACTCTCTGGATACTATTGGCCAAATTTAGACAAGGATGCAACACTGTAATTTAAGAGATGTTACAAATGCCACAAAATGGAAAATACCACTAAGTTTGATGAGATGCCATTGCTACCTCAATTGGTTCGCAACCTTTTGATATATGGGGCTTAGAGTTTTTGGCCCTATAGACCCTCCATCTCAGTAGAAAGATTATATTCTGGTTTGTATAGATTACCTAGCCAAGTAGACAAAGGTAAAAACATTGCTAAACCAAAAAAGTGAGAAGGTAGATAAATTACTGTATGAGAACATCTTTACTAGATATGGATTCCCAAGGAGATTGTGACAGACCAAGGCACACATTTTACTACTGATGTGATTGTTGATTTGGTTAATGAATATGAAATCAGGAATAGAAATTCTACACCATACCATCCATAGTCTAATGGCCAAGTAGAGGTTACAAATAGAGAGATAGAATCCATATTGACAAATACTATAGCATTCTAAAGAAGAGTTTGGGTAGATAGGCTTCCGTAAGTAATCTATGCCTTCAATACAAAATGGAAGACAACAACCTGGATTTACACCATTTGAACTATTACATGGAAAGACTACTATTTTGACAATATAATTTGAGCATAAAATGTTGAGGACTACACTTGAGCTAGGAATAGACTTATCAAAATCTTAGAGAAAGAGAAATCTCTAACTCAACGAGTTGGATGAATTGAGAAAGCAATTAGTTCATAACACATAGGTAGTGTAAAAATAAATAATCAAATGGTATGACAAGTATATCAAAATAAGATAGTTCCAGGAAGGTGATTGGGCACTTTTGTTTGACTCAAAATATAAGGATCACATAGGGAATCTAAGAAAAAAGTGGTTAGATCCCTATGGAAATGAGAATATCTTCCCTGATGGAGTTGTGAAGCTTACTACTATTGATCCTGTGAGATTCAAGTTGTTGGTGAATGGACACAGGTTAAGGTTGTATAAAAATCTAGTTGATAAAGGATCATTTATGGAATTGTTCAGAGGAGATTAGAGAATAATGGAGAAAAAAACATTAGAATTAACCTCATATGTTGATCATGTTGGCTCACCTTCTAGGATTATAGTGGATTGATGAAATTTTAGTAGCCTTGGATCATTTATCTTGCTGAATACTTCAAGGTTAAGTAAAAATGTTGGGATCTAGCTTTTGGGTGATCTTCAACACTCGATAACCCATATTTTTTATAAGTTTTTGTTTTGTAGGTATTATTGATAGGTGATTGCAAGAGAGAAAGATCTCCATCACAAGGAGAAAGTGCAATGGCAAGGGTTATACTTGTAGTCATAAGAAATAAGACCTGTTTGTTTGAAGCATCTAGAAGAACTCATGTTTGTATAAAAATATCAAGTGCATACACACATGGATGATATAAAAGGAATGATTGACACCCCAACCAATTGGAGTTCCCTCTCTAGGAAGCATCTATTTGCAGTAAGGAGCAGTCAACACAAGTTAAATGTGCATCTCGTAATATCAAGGCACTTTCATGCGACCAAGACTCCAATTTAATAAGGCATGCACATCAATCATTACGAGCAATAACAAGATAAGTGAAAAAAATTATTACTTTAATAAATCATGATTAGATTAAATTGTATCTAATTATTAATTATGATAAGTCATCATGCATGTGCGACATTAAAAGACCACCACCTTTCAGCTATGATGTGCCCACTTAAGCCCTCCACTTAACAAAACATGTCACATCATTTTGCTTCATGTTTTCACATGCACTTAATGATTAATCACCCCTAAAACATATCCACCATGGGAGGTGACCTAATTATATATGAGCCCTCTGTGCATTTTCAACTTTTTAGTCACCCGATATTGTGCAAGAATTTGAGAATAATGGATGAATGTAGTACATCAAAAAGTTTTAAGGTTTTAATGAGGTAATTGTGATAGAATTTTTAAATACTCTAAATGATGGAGAGGAAAAAGTAAAAGGCTTAACAATCAGGATCGGTGATGATATTCTAGCAGAGCTCATTGGTTTTTCACTCAAGGAGAGCCATTTCCGAGATAAAGCCAACTAAGGAGCAGTAAGAAGGGAATTTATAGATAATGATTATGAGTTCATCTCAGACCATATCTGTGTACTTTTGAAACATCTCTCAAACCCTTATGGGCACAAGCTACCAATTTTTTTATTCAATACTTTACTTGTGAAGGAAGATATTCAAGGTTAAACACAATGCATTTAAAATTATTAAATCATCTGAAGAAAAATCATCAAGTAAATTTACCAAATTTCTTACATGAGATGTTTAAGAAAATGAGAAAATAGGTTTAGAAGGGTAGGGCAACACTGTCACGTCACTGTCTGGTAACCCTAGTGGTCAAGCACACTTTGCAAAGGGATTACCCTAAGATATCATGGGATGAATTTGTAAGGGTGGAAAATATTGAGACCTTGTTGGGAAATAGGAGAAAAAGGAGAAGCAACAGTGAAAGTTCTTCTGCACATATGACATAGGTTGCACCATCCTCTTCCCAACCTCAAGAACCCACAAATTCTGAAAGTCTTCCTTCCACTGAAGAAACCCCTGTACCTATTTCACCAGAGAGAATCTTTATTGCTGAAACCTTATTGGAATTATCCTCCCTTGAAACCTCCACTTCCAAAACCAAAAGGAAATCTACTCATTCTTCTCCAAAAAACCTAGGCACTCCCATAGGATTAGGAAAAAGAGGACAAAAACCTCTAGTTCAAGACAATCTCAACCCATCTCGGTGGAGAGTGATTTTGATAGAAGAAAATTTTGAGCCCGAACCATTAGAGAAAGAGTATGCTCCCACAATACCTCAAGATCCGAATACCATGAAGAACTAATGGAAGGGAAAGAATAATTAAATTAGAATGAGTAAAAATTCATGAAGTAGAGAGTCATGAAGTAATACAAGTGGAAGGAGGAAGTGAACAAGAACAAATGTCTACAGATGATGTCAATGAACAAGTCATTAGGAAATTTGTTGAATAAGCACAAAATGCTATTATGAAAGAATTTAATGTAGAACCAATGCAACCCCAAATTATTATTCATGAAATCATAAGGGAACCTAAAAAACCATCTTGCAGTGAGATGGGAACACAGACTATGGGGCCCAATATTGACTATATGATGTTGCAAATAGACGCCTACATTAACAAGGCTTAAGAAGAAATGGGACAAGGAGAAGGAATACCTCATCTCTAAACATAAGAAGGAAATAGAAGACAAAGACAAAGAGATTAAGAGGATGAAACAAAAATAAGAGGAAACAATTCAGGTAGTACTTATAATGTTGAGTTACAGACCCCATCAAGTGTCTATGCCATATATATAAAAGAAAAGATGTTGTACCAAAATTTTACATGTATAAATTCTGATATGATATATGAAATTAGATCAACAAGGAAATTATTTACTTTGTATTAGTATAGTACACATGAACTCCATAATTTTTATGTGAACTATATTTGCATAATTATTCCCTTCTATATGATAAAGATTGGATCCCAATTATGTATATTGGGGATGTATAAGTTAAGGCATTATGTTCTTATTTTTCAAATGAATTGGAAAGAGCTAAGCAAATGGAGGAATATAGAAATTTGGAGAAGGTTACACCACTGTATATCAGAGCTGAGGTAAAAAAATAGATGAAATTACATAACAATATGACAACTATATAGAAGTGGATGAAATCAAAGACAGAGTGTTGCAAATGAGGGTGGATGCCCACACAGAATTTAGGAACATGATCAGGGAACATGGAGTTTAGGTTGTGACGACATACAAAGTCAAATGGACAAAGTTATCCCCTGCATTCTAAAGGAAATAAATATACTCCTATCCAAATATACTTCTAATGTTACAAAGGGTGAACAAATATATTGAAATAACAAATGAATGTGGGGATGAGTGGTTTCATATAGCTTATCATCCTCCAATATTTCATTTCCCAATTCGCACCTTGGATGGGAAATTTTGATCAATTAGAGGGTGAAAGAAAGAATATAGGATAGATTCATGAGGAATGGTCGGTATTTCTTATCATAAGATGAAGGAATAGACAAACCCATAGATTTTAGGAAAGAATGTAGTTTCCAGAATAGAATATATGAATCTATTGAATGAGGACTGTTGATGATTATCTTTGTAAATGAACCACCAAAGTCATGGGAAATCTTAGAAATGTAGGACTTGGCCCCTAAGATAACCTCAATATTTTATAGAAGTTGGATCTTCTCTGATTTGTGTTGAGATAAGGGTTAGAGAGAAAATAAAGCAATGCATAAATTTAATCTAAGGCGATACACCGAGACTTTACTTGAGAAGCACAAAGGTAGATATAAAAATAACTACTAGATTAATTGAAGAACATTAAGCATGATCGACTATTCTAGAGATATCTCGAACTATCAAAGGCCGAATGAAACTAAAATATGACCATGTAAATGAATAGATTTATGTAAATATATAAGGGCGTGTAGCACGATAGATATTTAAACATTCATCTAGAATTGAATAAAAGTAACAGGAAGAAACAAAGGACACAAAATATTGTGAACTTGTAGTGCATAGAACAAGAACTCTTTTATATATATATAAACAGTACATAAGGCCAAAATGACACAGATTACAATGTTTCTTTACAAACAGATCCTTGCTAAGGCCAATGAACATAATAAAATGAACCTAAATCTTCCTCCATGGCCTTCGGAACTCCCTCTTCTATTCCTTTATGTCTCTCTTTTTTATCTAGCATAAGAACATTCATTTATAAATCCCATGGATCTTTCTTAGATGTGCTTCCATCAAGGTTTCCACCGTCCACATTTAGTTTTTACCTACAATATATTCAACCTTCGAGAAAAATCTCAATTGCATGCTTTGGGACCGAGATTGCATTCAAATCATTGAACCTCAAGCACCTCACCTCTTTGATTGGTCTTTTTGACAATGGTGGTTGCATGTGTGACACGTGGAGACCTTACGCTGATTTGGGACTTCTTCTTTTCTCTTTCCTTTTAAATTTTCACTGGACAACACGTGGAGGCATGTCCACTTCTTTGCTTCATCTTTTGACTTTTCAACCCACTTAGGGCTACTTAGCCGTGCTTTGGTCTTGTGGCGTGGATTCTTACTGCTTGAATATTTCCAATTCTTTGTGCCTTCTCCAAAATGCACCAAAGGGACACGTGGATATCCTCCACCTGAAGTTCCATACTTAGGAAAAAATTGGTCCCAAAAACATACAAAAGACCATCGAAAGGAAAAGGGGTTGGGGTGATAAAAGGTAGCAGCAATGGAAGAGCCTTGAAACAATGTAGAAATCATTCTATAGTTATGGTGACTCACCAATGGACTTTGTGCCGTAATGAAAGAATCCATAAATCTCTCCAAAATTTCAAAATGTGGCTCAAAGAGATACCACTCAGAGCTACTTCAAAGCAGCTTGGTACCCGACCCATTCAGCCTCAGTCGGGTAAGTCCTTCGTTGTAGAGCTTGAAAGGCTATATCTAGCTTGATGATCTCCTTGTGAGAGAATTTTGGAGATCCTACACCATTGTATGCAAACGGAACTCCAGTTTTACAATTGGATTCAAGATGGCCTCCACCTCAACAACACTAGAATCATCTTTTAAATACTGAAAGATAGTCTTATCTTCACGCTTGGCCATAAAAAGTTGCTAGATCTGGTCCTTTGATAGGATAATGGAGTCATCGGGGAAGGGAGAGGGGAAACCCTGATTGAACTAATTCTCTAATGCACTACTTTTCTCTTTGATCCCTAATTGGAGCTAGGCTAGGATATTTTGGCACTTGGTAGTGGCCTCATTACAACTCGAATCTCACTAATTTTTACGAAAAACTTCCACATATCTCGTAAAACCAACCCTTGAAGAGCGGAGTTTGAGGAGTCATATAATTTCGAACCATTGTCTACATGATTCGGGGACCTTGATGGATATAGCATTTTTGATGGTCAAGGATGAGGAATCCATGTTGGCGTATAATATTTATGCATCGATATGAATCTGAGTGCGGGACCTAGGTCTTTTGCCATGGTGAAAATTCTCTTGCAGTAGGAGGTATATAGCCCCTGCACCAACGTGATGATTCCCCCCTTTTGGGGCTATTAAGTGAGCTTTCAGTCAAATCATTAACCGCGTCCTTAGCTATCTTGCACTTTGTTTACTGTGCTACCCTTCTTAGATTCTCGAGGCTCACACCTCCCCTGAAGCATGGTGACCTTTGATTTCTTGGACTCGATCTCCCATCAAGGAGCTTCTTCTTCCGATAAAGTGAGCTAGCATGCAACCTTAGATGCTACTAGTTCGAACTCTAACCTCTTGGTCTCTGCTTGAGAAGCTGTAAGAGCTTCTTGTGATGCCGCCTCTTTTAAATCCTTATAGAGTTTATCTATTTCCTTTCCCTTTCCTTTAATTTTGGCATTGAGGTGAGCTATGGTGCTCTATGTCTGTAGGAGGATAGCCTCCATTTTCTTCAGCTTATTGCTGATTTTGTGGTAGTCGGTGGTGACTACGACAATTGTCTCGCTCATTAGTTTGACCTTATATTGAGGCCAGAATCGTGTAAGGTCCACCATAGTAATGTTGATGGAATAATCACCGAGATGTATCTATTTTGCGGGATCTTGGACATTGGGGACTATTTTGGTGATTGTCAGGGAGCTCTGCTGATGGTCAAATAATGACCACATCTACTTCATCGCTCCTGCTTCTTTTTAATTCTTCTTTTTCTTCTCCCTCCATTATCTTGGACTACCTTGGCCACCTTTTCTTGATTCAAAAAATTACAAGGGGAAGGGACTATCCTACCTGTAAGTGGGAACCCTTGTGACATGTGTAAGGGACTCAGAATCGATTCAAGAGGATGGGAAGTCATGAGAGTTGACGTAAGGTTTGTCATAACTCGGGAGAGAATGTGGGAATGATGGTGGGCGGTTGAGGCATGGAAGAGGAGCTTGAAAGAGGAAGTCTAGGTTGGGGTGAGCAACATGGAAGCACTCCTACTGTGGAAGTGAAATGCGAGAGGAACATGAGATGGATGAACATGAGGAGGTGGAGGGGCGGAGGAAGAAGAGACCTGAAAGACTTCAACTTCTTCTTCGAGAGGGCTCTGTGGACTTGTGACTTCACCAGAGGCCATGAAGGGTGAGATAGGTGGTTGGTTCAAGGTGAGACCCGAATTGCTCCTAGCACTGGTGTGTTATCGACTCCTACCCCGAGGGCCTCGACATCTGTTTGAACCATGGGCTTATGGCCCGAAGGATCCCGCCGAGAGATTGAGGGCATGGGCCGAGGATTTTTCTACCGTTGAGAAGGGTTGAGGGACTCCAATGTATTCCGCATGAGATATTATTTGGTGAGCACAACCGCCTCCTCACTATCCGAGTTAGACTCAAAGTTGCTCAACATCCCAACATTCTTCCCATTTTTCATCTGTGGGCACGACATCAAAATTAAGGGTTGTTTGCGTGATTTCTTGCCTATATTTCCAATAGGCTTCATTTTTCTCGTATTCCAGTCCTTATTCTTTAGGCCTCAGAGAAACCAAATTTGGGTTATACCCCATTTGGTCCCCTTGATTAATTAACGTAACACATTTAACCAACCATGACCCATTTACCCCATATTAATATTTATCCTCACATTATTAATTAATTTAATTATATTAATTATGTTGATTTAATCCTCACACCTCCACCTCATCTCATCGAAACCTCACCTGGACACATTCTAGGGGCATTTAACTCACAGTGACTGAGTCATCACCTCAACACTGAGTCATCACTCCCAGTGTTGAGTCACTAACTTGACCTAACTAACTAAGACTTCTTCCTAAACCTAATTGGACTCTCTTCTATGATCTTCCTACCTTCTCTCACGTGAACTCCAATTTCCTAAGCGGACCCAACTTGAGAAAGCACGCCAAATATGGGAATATCTACCTATTTTTGGTAAAAAGACTTTTTCCCTAACCAATGATGATTTACCCATGGCCAAGGTCGGTTCACCTAAACCACCATCGGTTCCTTTATATACAACTTTACAACCCTTTACCCGAGTTGGTCATTCATTTTTGAGAGTTCTATTGCAATCAAGTGAGGATCTCAGAGCCATTCCTTCATCCAAACGATGTCTACACACACCACTAGAGAGATGCACAAGCAAAGGGTTACCCTTCATATTGTTGGAGTATCTACGGGAACACACAAGTTGTACTGCCGCGACACTCGAACCACTCATCACCTCACGATCAATCCCAACCACCTTCATCATGAGATATTCATAGCAATAAGTAAGTAATGTGATTTTAATCATTTGTGCTTACATCACTATTGAGATATCTTATTTATTTTACTATTTCAAATTCTTCTATTACCCGGATATCTCCATCTTCCCACCAATCCACCAACCCAACCATTTCAAGCCCTTTCACCCTTTGTGACCTCTCCCTCTGTATTCCTGAGTCTTCTTGGTTATATCACAAGAATAATCACACCCTCCTTACTCTCTGTGCAATCACATAGAATCCCAAAAACCAATTTTTATTAAGTTATTACCTATTGCCCCTATCGATGTGAGTTTATTCTATCGTCGTTAGTTTCATCCCTATACGGACATCGGTTACCTAACTAATATCGGTCTTTGTGTCATTTACTATCCTTTGACCACAAAGCCTTCAATCTAACCAAAATCAACCCAGACCTCACCCGATCAATTCCAAACCTTTGTTAGACCTCTCGGACCTTCAAAACCTAAAAAAACCTACCAAACCTCCGGATCTAATCATAACTTTTCCTGTTAGATTAGATTTACTTATTGTATTTGCATGAGATACCTAAATCATATAACTATAGTAGGATTTATTTATTTCATGATATTTTCTGCATTAAATTGTATTTGAAAGTGGATTGATAGCCTTCTAAGAAGCACCTCACTTCCCGATCTAGCATTTGCTAGGAAGTCCACTAACCTATATTATTAATGCTATTTTGTGGTCTTATTATGTTTCTTATAGGTCATTCCCCTAGCCAAAGGGAAGCTCTCCATGATCAGCTTGGATCAAAAGTCAATAACACATGCATTCAACCTTTGACCTTCAATTTACAGGTATTCCTCCTAACCTCTTACCTTATCAGTTTTACGCAAAAAATTCAGTGAAACATTTTGGCATGCCTGGTGGGACCCATTTGGGGTTCTTTGCATTGTTCATTCTTAGGGAATCATTGTGTGTTTATTTATTTTTGAAAGAGAGTTCACATTAAATCTTCTCCCTTAGAAACATTCTTCTTCTCCTACTTATCTCAGTGAAACTTGTATTTTGGATTAAAAAGAACACTTCTTTTTATTTTGTATTGCATTAGTGAAAGACATACTCTTGCCTATTCATTATTGCTCTCATCGAATTTCATTGTGGATTTGGGTTTAAAATATTTGCATCTCATTTCTGTATGCTGCATTCTAGCTCATCTAAATTGTGGGCAACCTATATGTTGGAAGTCATGCCCGCTGATGGTTGACAAATTGAACCGTAGCTCACATTTTGCACACTCTCTATACCAAATCAATAAACAAACTACACATTTCTTAAACAACATATTTCCTGGAAGAAGCTATCAACGATCACATGATTAGAGGATTAACAGTGGGCTCCAACTAGTTTTTGGCCAGTCATCATATCAAAGAAGGATCCCCATACCAAAACTTACCTGAAACCAGCCATAGTTATCAGTTTTTGTAGGGCACCTTCAGTAACCAAAAAATCTACTTTATTCACAAGTCATTCCTAAATGGTATAAGCCACAACATAAAATCTACATCATAGGATTTTGTGTTTTGCTATCTTTTTCTTGATTTGTGTTTTGAGGTGTGAGTTCATTCTCTTCATTTTTCTCTCCCTACATACTCCACAATTATAGTTGGCATATTCCGAATGTTTTTGAGTGTGTTAGGGTTGATCATTTCCATACTCAGTCTTTGAGTTGGTCTTTTTATTTGACCTAAATCACCAAAAATTCACTTTTTCCATTTTTCATAGATTTCACAATAATCGGTGTCGGTCACCAGAATCGCCATCATTTCATCATCTCACCGCCATTGGTTTTAGGTTGTTTTGGTCATTTTTGCCAAAGTAGCATTCAATATCTATTTATTTTCTTTTTGTGACTTCCTTGGTCACTTTACTAGTTTTCGAGTCTTTGATATTACCTTCAGAGTCTATTTCTACTTCATTTTCACCATTTATTTCTAGATTTACCAATCTAACATTTCTCCACATTAATGACATTTGTCTAGCCAACCTGGCGAGAGGTTACCCTCTCATACCGAAATCGGTTAACCCAACCGGCATCGGTTTTTCTTTGTTCTAATTTTTTAATCGAACAACAATTAAATCACACCTTTTTGACCCATTTTTTCTCCATTCCTTATGTGTTTCTACATCATCAAGAGGCTCGAGAATTCATTATTATTAGTCACATGGTTTTGACTCATAGACAAGCCAACACTCTCATGTTTCATGCTATGCTGCTTCCAATCCCACCTAGCCCATCACCCCCTTCCATCTTATCACCTATGGACCCTAATTATGATCTTTCCATACCCACCGGTGATGAGGAGTTTGTGAGATTCCTTGATCATAACCCATCGCAACATTATGTCGCTCATTCATCTACTTGTGATTCATCGGGGAGCTTATATATGGCATGCGTGTTCCATTCCTCCTACTCTTCGCACCCACTTCGCATCAACTACTACTAGCTTGGAATTATGCTCTTCCACCTTACCACATGTGGTTTCCCATCTTTACCCTACATCATCATTGATATCTATTGCACCTATGGCATGGCATCCGCCGTATCTTTGACATTTGTCACTCACTACGATGTCAACCATGCCTTTATCAACCGCCTTAAGTGTAGGTTTATATGTGCCGCCACTTCTCATATGGCTATTGCACCTCAGCCACCATTAGTGTTGTCAACCCACACTCCCTTCCAAAAATCATCCTCTCCATCCCGCAAAGTCTCTTCTCTCGATTTCTATGAGAGTCTTTACATCCATCCCACTTACCTACACCTATCACCAACAACCCCCTATTTCATCAACCGCTTATTCAAGGTACTTGCCCTCTACATCTATTTCAGCCTATGGTCCTTCATCACAATTTTTGTACTCGAAACCACCACATACTGGGATGTCATCCACGTCATACCCACCTTATCTACCCCCTTATACTACAAGGGTGCCCCATCATCACAACCTACCAATGATCTTATAAAAATGATGATGCAAGATACTGAGACATTAGAAGCATTTGTCTCTAGCTCATGTAACTCTCTAACATATGATGAGATTTGCAATGATCCCATTCACCCATCCATTCCGATTCATCCATACCCTCCCCATTGGGAAATTCCTAAATTCAACCGATTCAACAACAAAGAAGACCCGCAACAACACTTGTGGTCTTTTAAACATGTGTGTTACCTAATCGCTCATGATGACACATTTCTCCTACAAAAATTTCCAATGTCATTGATGAGACCTGCTTTAGATTGGTATAGTGCTCTACCTAGGCACTCCATCTTCTCATTTACCAGGTAGCTTAGGATTTTCTATACCACTTTTCTATTAACATTTTTAAAAAGATCACCATGAATGACTTTTATGCCACACGCCAGTATGAAGACAAATATATCGTATATTTTTTCACTCGTTGATGGAGCTTGATTAACCAACTCACATTCCAATTACCTCATACATAGTTAATAGAGTTGTTCACTAGAGCCTGTGTTAGACACATTTCGCCAACTCTCCAAATCCAAACCTTCCACACATTTGATAAGGCATTCACTATGGATTGGAAACTAGAGAGCCATACCATTGAGAGAAGAAGATACAATTGCATAATAAGAATACTACATTTAAATTAAATGATACCTATTCTTCTTCCAAACCACAAAATAATTATGCTAAAAGAAAAGGATCGCAATGCAGTCATTTGAAAGCTGGCCTGTCTCATCCATATAACTAATCAAAACCTTATTCTTACCTCTCTCATGTTCGGGATTTTTAGTTTAAGTGAGTGTAAGCAACAAAAATATACTCCCATAGGATAACCTTACTCTTCAGTTTTAGAAAAAATCTTAAAATCCAGAGTAATTACCCTTCCACCCGTCAAACCCCATACTAGTTTTGACCGTTATCATCCTGTGCCTACATGGTACAAATAAAATGATTGCTGTAACTACCATCGTGTTCGAGGTCATAGTGACAGTAATTGTATAAATTTCAAAGACATCATCCACGAAATGTTAGATAATGGAGATCTCATCTTGGACAACCCTAACACACTGGCTAACTAAAACCTTCACATCTTTAGGAAGTTATTCCCAAATCACACCCTGTTGTCTAACCAAACCGGTGAAGCTTCGACCAATGATAGTAATGTTCATGAGGTTCATGCCATTTTGACATTATACTATCTCTTTCTCGCATTTTAGTTTATTCCCATCTCATCTATTAGGAAATTCTTTCACGAGATCATTTATCCATGGAGAGTCCCCTTCATCTTTCTCTACACATAGAGGAGTCTACCATATCTGCTGATATAGTTGTCCCACTCACCTCCCTACCTGATGAGAAACACGTGGTACTTACTCTTTTATAAACGAAATATTCCATTTTACCTTATTCACCAAAAGAAGAACCTATCTCATCCACCTTGCCTCCTCCCCTACCCATAGAAAACCCATTAGTAGTGCCCCATCTTGTTGTTGATCTCAAGGATTCTTGTCTCTTTTACCCATAGAGTTAGAAGCCAACCATTTCCCTATTTCACAGACACCCGATTACTTTATAGGGATCACTAGCAAATAAACCTCATCTCCTTCCACTTCTACGCCATTCTCGCATTTGGCTAAGCGCTTGGACTATGTTGACTATTCCATGCTTTGGGGATGCCTTTGGTGGGATGTCTCAACTCAAATGTAAATGTTGTCCATAGACACTTCCACTATTTATATTAAAGTTTTTAAGACCATTAAATACATCACACCGAGTCACCATTGTAGTGACATCTCTTGTATCACCTTCACCCATACATGCACATCTACCATTACTTTAGTGACCACTTGTACCTAACCCACCTACCCCTTCACTCGCTCCCAAATATACCACTACCTTAGGGGCCATGCCGACACCCAGCCTAGTCCATCCTCTTGTTAAACTTGATTTAGCTACCTCTTCCCAAGACTGTCACCAAGAATACTCCCCCACCTAAGAGGAGGACCCAACCTCTCGAGGCCACATAAACTAACTTCACCCACTACTCCTTTGTCACCTTCAACACTTCCATCTATCCAAGGTCGCACCCTTAAACCTTGGTAAAGAAACCTCCTACCAGGGGTAAACCAAAACCACAATAGCCCACCTCCTTATCATGATATGCCGTTTCTCCTAAATTACCTACATAACTGAACCTTTGCCATTACCTCTATCCTTCCACCTCCCATATCTATACTATTTCGGTATCCTCATCATTACCCATGCCATGCCCTCCTCTTGACCAACCCCTTCCATTTCCTTCCTTCCAAGTACCATATTTACCACACCTCCATTATCACTATGGATGACCCATCCCTTCCGCTATCTACCTTCCCTTATAAATCACACACTTCTTGGACACCTTTACCCAAAATGGTGCAAACCAAGCCCAACGCTCCACTATCTTCTAAAAAGGTAGTTAAACCCACACCACCTCTCAAAACTAAATCACCAGCTATACCTTTACACAAGAAGGTGTAACCAAAGCTCAAAATTGTACTATCTACCAAATAGGTAGTCAAACTTACTCAATGCCAATAACACCTTCAACGACATCTTTCCTACCAAAATCACCCAAAATTTCATCTATACCCACACTCACTTCACATTGTGATCCCTTGGCAGGATCTTACGCTAACATCCTTGCTAACCTTTTAGAAACCTCTATCATCACATTTCCACCTCTTAAGCCTTATAACCCACTCAAACCTAAACCAGAATGGTTTGATGATTCTAAGATTTTCACCTATCATCGTGTGCCAGAACATGATGTTGAAAACTATAAGGCCCTTAAGAATATTCTTCTTCAACTATGTTCTCCGGAAGAGCTCTTGGAAGAAGATGATCTTTTAGATGAGGACCCCATTCCACCTTCTCCTATCACCACACAACCACACCCCATACTTGTTCATGAGCTTCATCTCCACCTCTCAGCCCTTTTACCCTCCCCAACATTGAGATCAACATTGTCCACATTAGAGAATTAGCTAAAGCTCCTCCAAAATGCCAGTGTGCCCAAATTTTTTCACACGATTCTACTCCATCATTCTTTTTCCCATCATGCCATTACAAATTTCATGACAAAATTTCTCCATCTCCCTCTCTTCCTCAGATTATCATGATTTAAGTTGTCACTTGTGCACATAGGGACAAAAGAAAAGAGAAGACAGACAAACCATCTGCTACACCTTTACCTAACATTCTATATGCCACCGCACCCAAAATCACCATTCGTAGAACAACATTCCCTATTTCTAAAGGAGCGTCTCATCACACCATGCTCAAACAACACCAATCGCCCCTGAAAATGTCCCTATATGACCTTATCTAAACCTATGAGTCCCATATGCAGGCCCTCATTGAGGTCCTACAATCTTTGAGGTTCCGTCTAATGAACCTACTCCTATTACCTCCATCATCACTCCTCACCATGTTTCCTCTCTCACCACTTCACCTCCGCCCTCTACCCCCGCTACCACTCACCAAGTAGCCACTCTCAGTTTCTTTGATGATGAGATTGTACCTCTCAAATTAGATGATCCCGACCCTACCCACCTGTTCATTTGGTTTATATCAAGAATACACACATCCGTTATGTTATGATTGATGTGGGTGCTAGTATCAAGATCGTATCCTTCCATGCATATAAAAAAATACACATCCCTTCCACTTGTATGCACAACAAAATGGTTATGCTGCATTCATTTAATAATGCCATAACATACACCCTCAAAACTATCATTCTCCATAATAGCGTGGCCCCCCGTACTATTCTTGAATTATTCTACGTATTGGAGGGGGAATTCCAATATAATTTTCTACTTGCTGACCTTGGATTCGTGCCATGGGTTGTGTTCCTTCCACCTTACATCGATGTTTAAAATTTGAACATGAAGGACACAACTACACCATTCTAGCTGATCCTTCACCATTTAAAACCTATAACATGCTCTACCAACCTAACGATGTCCTTATACCAGTTAAGGCATCTACCACTAATACCACTATCCCATCTAGTGCCATGACTCTTCCATTTCATAAACTACCTTGTCCACCCATTCTCGCTACTATACCTTCCACAAGCAACTCTGCCATGCTTACTACTACTCGCATCTTCTATCATTGGTCCATCACCAACCCATATCCTTCGCTAAAAATTGACGTTTCTTCTTCCCGTGTTTCCGGTGATTCTTTTATTCCTTCTACCCAAATTCCAACTTTGGATCCCTTACTAAACATTTTCCAACACCTCACTTTAGGGGAGTATGCCTCCATAACATGAACACTTTTGAGGAGTAAGGAATCCTCCATCAACATCCACATTACAACCAAAGGGTAGGTGAGGTATTTTCATATGGTCCACCTCATCTTCATACTAATTTGACATATGGGGACTTGATACTTTTTATATGCTCTAGAACCACCTACCCAAACCAGTCCATTCTCATTTGATTTTTAGTACCTAACTAATTGTCACTTTTCCCACACATTCCTCCATATTTGTGCATGGAAAACCTTCATTTTTGTCTCTACAAACAAGGACATCACATAATCATTTCCTGCACCACCCGTAAACACAAAGATCACCGTGGTCTTGGATTTTTTGAAGCATCTACTTCTAAGAAGACCCATATCATCCTCACAGAGGAAGATACACCTTCTCCACTTTATTCACCTACCCCATCGATTTCTCCTACGAGTGTATGGATATAGAATCCATTCCTCCTAATTTTTTTTTTTTCATAAAAACCATTTCCTTTGGACCTCGACCTATCGGCGCGATGTGAGAATTACGCTTCTTTTCCCTTCCTCTATCCTGACATGATCGATGATGAAAATATTTCTATAAATTTTTTCAATGTTAGGACGATGATTCCATTATCACCTATTTAGGTGTGGAGGATTATTATATCCATCATTCATTACCTTATAAGACCTAAACCATGTTGAATGAATCAACCATAGAGATCAACATTCAAACTCAGGATGACCTTCACATTCTAAAGATATGCCAATCTTTAGATTCTAATGAACAGGAAGATTTCACTTATTTCCTTTGAGACTATAGCAACACTTTTGCTTTGTCTTATGATGATATGCTGGGTATTGACCCGAGTATTGTGGTTCACAACATCATCACTATTTCTAACACTAAACCTTTGAAGCAGAAGTTACGGAAAATACATCCATGCATTGCCCTTCTTGTAAAAGAAGAACTTTAGTGCCTCTTTTTGTTTCTTTTATTCTACCCATTGATTATCCCCAATGGATTTATAACATTGTTCCTATCACCAAAGTGACAGGGGGACTCTGCATATGCATGAATTTCCATGACCTCAACCTTCTTTCCCCAAAGATGATTTTCCTCTACCCAAGCATTGACCAACTGGTTGATCTCACCACCGGTCATGAGATGCTATCACTCATGGATGGTTTCTTGGGTTATAACCAAATATTACTTGCACGGAAGATCAACACAAAACTTCCTTCATCACCCCTTAAGGGGACCTTCTGCTATTGTGTTATGCCTTTTGGCCTTAAAAACACTTGGTGCTACATACCAATGGGCTATGACCTATATCTTCCATGACATTATGCATAACATATTGGAAGATTACGTAGATGACCTTATTTCTAAATCTAAATGTGGGATGAACATATCCATGTCCTTAAATTCATCTTTAACCATTTTCTCTAATATTGTGTTAAACGTCTTGAACCTAAGAAATATGTCTTCACCATTCTCTCGGGTAAGCTCCTTGGTTTCATCGTCTCTTTATGTGGCATTGAGGTCAACCCTGCTAAAATCAAGGAAATTCTCAAGATTCCTCCACCTACTAACCTGCGCCAACTTCATAGTTTACAAGGAAAGTTACAATCTATTTTTCACTTTATTTCCCAACTCTCTGACCATTATCAACCTTTTCATCTTCTTCTTAAAAAGGACATTTCCTTCAAATGGGACAATGAATGCCACAAATATTTTAAAGCATTAAAGGGATACCTTCTCCGACCACATGTGCTCATCCCACCAAAAGATGACATTCCTTTTACCTCTACATTTCTACCACAACCCATTCATTGGGGGCCATGCTCGCTCATCACGATGAGAAACATAGGGAGTAGGTGGTTTATTAAATAATATGTACCCTTCTAAAATATGAGACTAGATACACTCACACCGAAAAGATTTGCCTAGCCCTAGCTTTCATCGCTACCAAACTTCACCACTACCTACTTGAACCATAAAACATTCGTTGTCACCAACACTGATCCATTGCATTACATGTATGCTAAACCCTACCAACACCAACGTGCCTGCATGTTGACTCAAGCTTCTTGTAGACCTCGATCTTGAATTCATCCATCAAAAATCTATCAAAGGAAAAACCATTGTTGACCAACTTACAGATGCACCTCTATCTAAAACCAATCTTCTAACTTTGACTTCCTAATGACAAACTCATTGCTACCATCTCCCTAGATGATGTCATTTACTAGATGACCTTATTCTTCAATGGTTCCAAATGTCAGCGTGGGGGTGGTGTAGGGGTCATCCTCAATCCTCTTAGTGGTGAGCCTATGCCTTTATCTTTCAAACTAGATTTTGATTGTACTAATAACATTCCGAATACGAAGCACTCGTGTTGGGTATCCAAAACCACCATAGCCTTAGATGTTAAATCCATTAATATCTTTGGTGACTCCAACTGGTTGTGAACTAAGTCAATGGTTTATACCAGTTTTGTAATGAAATCCTTCAAAATTATAAGAATCGCATTGACATGCTCTTGACCACCTTGACCATTATGAACTTCAAACCACCCCACATTCCACTAACAAATTCGTGGATACCATGGCTTGCTGTGCCTCACAAATACTCGCTTTGCCTTTGAACTCAAAAATATTTGTCACAATACAAAGGTTAATAACCCTCCTATTTATTCGAGATATTAACTTCATATGAAAAATTGACACCTACCACGAGACCTTTGGTATAAAAAATTCATTGATTACCTTTCCTGTCAACTCTCCCTTTAGATCTTACTCGCAATGGAAAATGAACCTTCGCTAAAAGGTGTCTCTCACTATGTCCTCATGGGAGGTATTTTCTATAAACGTGGATTTGATGGTATCATCTTACAATGCCTTACTAGTTTTGAAATCCCATACACTATCAAGGAGGTTCACGATGGGATTTGTGGGGGTCACTTCAGTGGCTTAGCATTGTTGCTAAGCACATCCTTCACCTTAACTATTACTAGCCAACCCTAAATTGAGATTGTTTTGACTATGTAAAACATTGTGTAAAATGTCGAAATATGCTAACCTTCATCATACCCCTAGTCATGCCTTACAAGTCACTAGGGACCTTTGTCCTTTCTCTAAATGGTGTCTAGATCTCGTTGGAGAGATTAACCCTCATTCTTCCCAATGTCATCAATGGATTATTACCGCTACCAAATATTACACTAAATGGGTGGAATTTGTACCTCTTATTTCTACAAAAGTTGAGAAAATTTATGAATTCATCAACCATCACATCATTTTCCGCTTTGGTGTTTCTCACCGCCTCATCAATGATAATAGAAAAAAATTCAAAAACAAAACCCTATGGAAAATATATGACGCCTTTGGCATTCAACTAATTTTTTCTTCACCTTATTATCCTCAAGCAAATGGCCAAGCTGAATCAACTAACAAAACCCTAAACAAAATTCTCATGAAGGTGGTTGATGATACTAGTAAGGATTGACACATGCACATTCCTTTAACCTTAGGGGCTTACCGCACTAGTTTCACACCTCAACCGCTGCCACACCTTTCTCTTTGTTCTATGGTACAAAGGTTGTTTTTCCTCTCGAAGTCCAAATTCCATCTCTTTGTATCTCACTCAAAGATATGCTCAACGATGATGATTTTCACCAGACCACATTTTACACATCTTGATTTATTAGATAAGCGTCATCTAACTACTCTCGATCACCTTCAAATTTACCAAAAATGCATCAAGCATTCCTATGAAAAAATTGTCCAAGAATGAACCTTCAAGGTCGGTGACCTCATCCTGAAGAAAATCAACATGTAACAAAATCGGAGAAAAGTAAACAGGGAAAATTTTCTCCTAATTAGCTTAGACCCTATATCATTACTCATGCCTATGGACCAGGTGCTTATCATTTATCCTCACTCGAAGGTAAACCCGAACTCGAGCCCCATAATGCCTTGCATCTTCATCTATTATTTTGTTGAATGAATACTACGTCACCTTTTTGTCTATTACAAATGGTCCCCGAGTACCCATTCCTTTCATCTACCTCTTTTGAGGACCAATGACTAAACAAGAATTATGTGATTAACCATCACCCTTTCAGCCTTATCTCAAATATGAGTACCATGGCTCTACTCATGGCATGATTCTCATGGATACTTTTTTTCCCTTTTCAGGATGGAATCCCATGGTCATTCATCATTTCAAACCCCTCTTGCATAGTTAACCTTTACGTGCTATGGTTTTTCCTTCATAAAGGAAGCCTATACTCTTCTATAGTCTTGTCCATGACCTAAAAGTCCAAAGACATTCACAAGTAAAATGGGATTCAACTCCTTGAGTCAAAATTCTTGTAAATAGATGATTCCCTCAAAAAGGACATCTACCTCTCTATCTTGCTACTATAAATAGACCACTCCTCGAAGGACAACTATACTTGGTCACCCCTAAAAACATAGTTTATCCAAAAGAAGAATGATTATGTACAAATAATAATAAAACATTTTGAAGCTTCTCGTATTGATTAGCTTTAAAAAGACCTCAAGGAGTCATTTTATTTATTCCACATAGACTTCCGCATCGATCGAGTCTATAAAAATAAAAATCAAAAAGCAAAAGAAAAAAAGAAAAATACAAAATTTTCGTCATGGACTTGCCTATTTTGGTTTTGGGTATCTTGTAGAAGAGGCATGCCATCTCACAACAAGGTTACATTACACAACCCAATTCACCTCACCTTCATGTCTTTCTTAACTTTCTACCCACTCAAGGGACGTGCATTAGTAAATGCGATATTTTTTGATCATGTAACTTTCTTCACCCTTATAATAGTCAATCATGCAACGCCTTTCTGGTCTTATGTTGATAAGCCAATCTTTCATATGATAGAATCATAATGGTTCTTACCTATTAGGTGAAATTTGGTCTCTTCTTACCGTTCACCTTTTTTTCTTAGTTATTGATTTTGATACACAAGACTAGACATTCGACACCTACATTATGGGATTTCCTCTCCTTTAACAATGCCTAAATGACCTAGACATCAACCATGCCTATTCAACCTATATTCAACCACGCCTATTAAAACTACATTCAACCATGCATATTCAACCTCAATTTAACCATGCCTATATGACCTAGACTCAATCATGCTTAAAACCTACCGACCCATTCATCTACTTCATCATATTATTCCCTAGATTATGGAAAACTACATCAGCTTGAGGCCCCTTTTGCAAGGGCTTTGTAGGTAGCACTCCGTGGGCATGGGGCCCTTAGAGGTTAGCTCGGCTAGCTTCACCCCTAACCAATTTTTCCCCTTTACATTTACATACAAACATAGTTAGTTTCCATTTACATAATAACTTGGAAATTAATATATTATAAACACATACATCATTTCATCATACCTACCATTTTATAGCCTCAACCATATTATACTAGAATCATTTAACATTTCCATGATATCAATTATTTGGAAATTTAAACACAACATACATACAACACATTATTTCCATAAAATTGGTAACTTGGAAATTACCCGACTCCACCATGTTTGCACAACCTTAACTCCATCATGCCTTAAAAATCTAGACTTCACCATGCCTAAACAACCTAGACATCACCATGCTTGAATAACCTAAACTCCATCACACTTAACCAACCTAGAGCCCACCATGCCTGACAACTTGACTCTACCATGCCCGGACAACCTTGACTCCATCCCGCCTAACAAACCTAGACTTCACCATGCCTAAACAACGTAGGCGTCACCATGTCTAAACAACCTAGACTCCATCATGCCTAACCAACCTAGAACCCATCATGCCTAAATGACCTAACTCAACCATTCCTAACTCGACCTAGTTTCCACAAATAACAAAACAATGGAAATGAAACCAAATACATCATCAGTCCAAATCATCATCAACTATATAATGGGAGTCTCTATGTATCAATACATATATACACAGATATAAATAATATCAGTATCTCAAAAAATCTCATGTACAATCTCACCTCTTCGGCATGCAGGCTGGTATATATATCCAAAAATAAAAATACAGTCCCATATATCACCCTACATCACCCCCATATGGGGCCCTCATCTCTACTATCACCTGCACCCTCAGATGGTCATGTACTCTACCCGATCATCATCTCACCACCTTTCTACCGGTCCCTATCCACCCTCCATATCGTCCTCCTTGCCCTCTCCGGTGGGCTCGATGTGAGAGCTTGTAACCTCCCCGACATTATCTCCGGAGTTGATGACCCCGTGATACCCGACTTATGAGTCATGGATATGGTCCTTTCACGGGCTTCCTACTAGGCCCTATGCTTGGCATATGAGGGAGCATCAATACTTGTAGTGGCTAGAATATCCTGGTAATAGTGGGCCTCATTCAGGGCATCCCTGAACCTCATCATCGATATAGTCTGGGGCGGTGCCATCGGCCTAACAATACCCTATGAACTCTTCCCCACTAATAGAGGACCCTGGCCTGGTGCTGTTGTCCTCTCAAAATTTCCCCTCTTTTGAAATTCAGAATTTTAAAAATTTTGAGTTGGCACCTTTAGCATGCTCTAATGAAGAGAAAACTTGAAGAGATGGTGAAAATCACATTTTTTGGAGTCTTTTTGGTGACTTGTGGGTATGTCAGACATTTTTGTCCCTCATGTCCCAAGTACCTCTGGGCCTTCGTTAGTCGATCGACTACTTTCCCGAAAATCGTGAATAGCTTGTCAAAATTTTTGAAACTTTTGGCTGTTTGTCCCAAGTTCACCTGACTTCCTTTTACCCGATCATCCGCATCGGCCGCATCGGATACTTCACGCCCTTTTTCCCATCCGTCCCCAAATGTATGCGGGTTTCTGTTTCTACTTTCCCGCATCGCGCGCAGATCGGGTGAATCATGTCCTCACGTCCCTCGCGTCCTTCACATATCTAAGTTCTGGACCCCTCGTGCTCATTTGGCCCGCATTTCTTGCATCACCCATGTTGGCCGGATCATGTCTTCGCATCCCTCATGTCCCAAATGTACCAAAGACCTTCGGACTAGTTTTCTTCACTTTTCCCACTTTTCATCTTTTTGAGTTAGTGCAAGGTGAATTTAATGTGCATTTAATGACCTTCTCTCTCCTAAATGACTATTTAATTGGACTATCTCCTATGCATTTTTCACATTGCTCGCTTGCCATCTCTTGCTTGAATCCTTGCCATTAAAGTTATTTGCTCGTGCCCCTATATCCCTTGCATTTTCATCGCAATTTTGATCTTGGAAGGCTATTCCCCTACGCATTACAAAAATGAAGATCAAGTTTCAAGGTCAAGAACATGTGTCACCTCTTGAGACCTTTGTACCAGATATTGGAGATAGTGAGGTTCAACACTTAGATTTTGGAGATTTTTGGGGCAGATTAACATGCTCTAATCCTGCTCCCATGGCACAAATGATCAGTGACAGTGGAATTGCATACGCGGCTGGTTTTCCTATCTTGTACAGTGTGTGGACACGGTGCTTGCCTGTGGAGCCCATTTTAACCCGGATACCAAGGAACTCACTAATGTGCATGGGGAATTAATTGTGAAACTAGATGTTACCGTCATTTGTTGCCCTATGCATTTCAGAGACTGAGGATTCTATAATTCTCACTCGTGCCCAAGCTCAAACCATGTTCGACAAAGTGACAAATACATGTTAGGATAAAATATTATTATCCTAATATTAATTATGCATAGTTTAATTATTTAATTAATTTAATTAATTAAATAATAATAGTTATTTTGTTATATGGTTAATCAACCATTACGAGAGAATGGGCCATTTCAAAATGATGATTGAAAAACAGGGGACTAAGCCCGATGAATTTATTAATCTCAATCAATCAACCATTTGGTCCACGCACTGCTCCAAATCCACGCGCCAAACCTGCAAGTAAAGAAAATCACACAAAGAAAAAAAAAAAAAAGCGGCCAAAGCCCTTCCAATACGAAGGCACACGGGCTTCATTCGGCGGCGGCAATCGAATTTAGACTGATTAGAGTGCTGGCTGCCAAATTGTTCGGTTCATTTTTTATTTGAGGAGAAGATGGGTGTTGTGAGCCTAGCCTGCATGCCATAGCCAAGCGCGACCTGCACAAAGAAATCAACAAACAAAAAAAACAGCTTGAGAAAAACAAAAGGAAAGGGGGGCGGCCACACAAAGGCAAACAAAAACAAAGCAAAAGGAGATTAGAAGGCATTTTTGATCCAGATTTTGAGCAAAGAAACCCTAAAAATGCCTCTCACCAGCATGTGACACGTGGACTCTTTCCTCTGCCAGGTCGCATTTCCAAAAGGTAAGTCGATTTTACCTCTCAATAAATGCAAATTAGTTCATTTCCATACTAAGCGCCCTAAGTGGCCAAGTTGGTTATTGGATGCGCCTTGGGAGTGAGAGGTCTGGGGGTCAAATCCTGCCCCAACACTCAAAAACTCACTTTTTGAAATTTGGCAGAATTTTTGGCGAAACTACTAAATTTAGCAGATTTTTGAATTTAGTTATAACTAACTAAATTTAGCGGAGAAACCCCTAAGCTAGGGTAAATTTTTTTTTCTCCCATCTGGTCTGTTTTTTCATTTCGGACATTTTTTGCAAAGGGAGACCCATCTAAAAATTGCATCTTCAGCTTCTTTTTTGCAATTTTTAGCATTTTGGGTCGTATTGGGCTCAGGAGGCCACCAGGCCCGCGAAAGTAAATTTTTGCCTGCCATTCAAATTGTACAGTTTTTTGAATGTAAATTGTATACTGCTGCATATTGTACTAATTTGCAGGTTGCCATAGTCAAGCTGCAAAACTTTAATCGCTTAAACCGCGTAATTGTAACCAAAAACAATAAAATTGGTTCTCAGTAACACTCACGAGATCCTAGATCTCATTCGCAAGGTTCGGTATATACAAAGATTGCCTGCGGGAAGTGCTTACGGGTAAAGCCGTCATGACTACTACCGCATTTAACACCTAATATAGCTAAAACAACGCCGTCTCGGGCATCGTCCCTATAAATCGACGGGAGTAATAAGGTCACAGTGCACACACTATGAACCATCCCATCCGTCTGTGAACGATTGCAAGACATAAATCCAGAACTGAGAAATTATCTGAGTATATAGTGAAGTTACGCACGCGTATGAGGATATTTCTTTGAGCCGGTGTCAATAATCACACAGACCCCATCAGTACTGTCTTGGTACCACGTATTGAATTCTTTCATGCGTTAACGCCTCTTTCACGTACCGCCGGGTATATAGAAAGGGCGAGCTTCTTCCACGTACCGACGGGTATATCGGAAGGGTGCGTATATAGAAAGGTTCGGTATATCAGACTGACGGTATATAGATTGGGAGACCTAATACCTGGAGTGATAAGAGCCAAACCCTGTCAGTGATCTCTGCAAAATGGGCACCAATGCCCCCAAATTTTTTCTTCCAGATTCACAATTGCTCAGAGGAAGCAACTATGCTACATGGAAGACAAAAATAAAGACACAACTTGAGTTTGAAGAAATCTGGCCTGTTGTGACTGGTACTCTAACTAGATCAACAACTGATACAACACAACAACGACAGTTTGATAGAGCAGATCAGAAAGCAAAACTCATCATCTTGTTTGGAGTGTCCGACGATGTGCAAGCCCACATTCGAGATGCCACAACAGCAAAAGAAGCGTGGGATAAGCTGAGCACAATATATGAGGCCAAGAACAAGAATGTCATACTAAATTTGCAGAGTCAGTTACATACATTGAAGTTCAAGCAAAATGAGAAAATTGAAGCTTTCCTAAGAAGGGTTGCGAGTTATAGGCTTCACTTCTAGCCCTAGGAGAAGAGGTCAAAGATGAATCTCTCATTCCCATTGTTCTGAGAGCTCTCCCTTCTTCTTACCACATTTTTGTCACAACTCTAAACTTGTCAGATACGACAATTAGTTTTGACAAACTAGTAAACCCTACTGCAACAAGAGGAAGCAATGCACAATAAGGATGATGAAGAGGAGCAGGAACTGTCTTCACATCAAAAATGGAAAGGAAAAGGTAAAGGAAAACCTAAATCCTATCAGAAGTCCCCACATCAAAATCAGTATCATGGGGACAATCAACAGAAGAAGCAATGTCCAATTTGCAAAAGAGGACATGACTTACAAGATTGTTGGTATAACACTTATAAGAAAGGTTCATCAAGAAACTCTGGACCACAACAACAACAATCTTACAAGGGACATTCTAACAACTATCACGGGCAGAAAAAGGGGAACTGGAAAAGAAGACCCCACCAAAGCAAGGTAATATTGCTGAGCAACAAGAACAGTCAGACAATGAAGACTTCTTGTTCACTGCTCGATCAAGTGAACCATCCACGTCATCTAGTGATGTCTGGTATGTTGATTCGGGAGCCACTCGACACATGACCGGCCACAGAGACTGGTTTATTTCAATGAGGGACATGCCATCGAAAAATCATGTTTCGTTGGGAGATGATTCTTCATATACAGTTTAGGGGATTGGAAACATTTCTCTACCCCTTGGTTCACGCAAATGCAGACTATCAGATGTTCTATATGTCCCTGGGTTGACAAAGAATCTTCTTTCGGTCAGTCAACTCCTAGATCACAACCTGAAAATTGACTTTGATAGTCAATCCGACAAGAAAATGTGTTTGATTTGAGATAAATCAAGAGGCTCGAAAATAATTACAAAAGCCTCAAATGTGGGACGTATGTTTCAACTTGATTTCATTCACAAAAATGATCAAGCACTTGTGGCTAAAAACTCCACCTCAGCCCAGTTGTGGCATCGAAGATTTGGTCACGTAAGTTTCAAATATCTTAAAACACTTCGCCGGTGTAATATGGTACATGGGCTACCATCTCTTCGAAGGATACGAGACAAGTGTCCTCACCGCTTGTGAGAAAACAACATAGAGTTTCATTCCAAAAGAGTAATTTTCGAGCTCATGGTAAACTTGACCTGGTTCATACCGATCTTTGCGGTCCGATGTAGCCAAGTCATTCTGGGTTCCAGTACTTCATGCTTTGTGTTGACGATTATTCACGGAAAATGTGGATTTTTTGTCTTCACAAGAAAAGTGAAGCCTTTGAAACATTCAAAAAGTTCAAAGTTGTAGTTGAGAAAGAAACTGGTCGTCACATCAGAACTCTCCACTCAGATCGAGGGGGGGAATTCACCAGTGATGAGTTCAGAGACTACCTACAAACTCATAGGATTCGTCGACAAATGCCTCCTCCACACACACCGCAGCAAAATGGTGTTGTTGAGAGAAGAAATCGTACTATCATGGAAATGGTGTGATGCATGATCGATGATTCGGACTTGCAAAGACATTTTGGGTAGAAGCAGCAAAAACAACAGTGTATTTGTTAAACAGAGCGCCCACAACTGCTCTTGATGGAATTACACCACAAGAAGCATGGTCAAAAAGGAAACCATCCATTGCACACCTCAGAGTATTCGGGTGCAAAGAAAGCATGCACATACCCAAAGCGTAACGAAAGAAATTGGATATGAAGTCACAAAATCTCATCTTCATTAGATACAGTGAAGAAACTCTTGGGTATAGATTGATGGATCCTAAGACCAGAAAAGTCTACACAAGCAGAGATGTTGAGTTTTTCGAGAAGAAGGAAGCAGAGACTCCTCCTTCGGACTCACAAGATGTAGATTTTTCACCTCGTTGTAAAAATTGAAGCTAATGTTCCCTCAGAATATGAAAGTGATGATGGGGATGATGGTGTTGATCAGATAGAACCACAACCCATGGGAACAGTTCAACGTATGCCTAAATGGTGTACAAGTACATTACGAGATGCAAGATTGGATGCTCCACCGGATACATCCACCCTTGGACCACGGACTCACAGTAAAGCAAGAGAAGAAGTTAACTTTTCTTTGATGAGTAGAGTTATTGAATCAGATGAGCCCTCTACAGTCTAGGAAGCCCTACAGTCAAAAGCTTGGAAAGATGCCATGGATTCTGAATATCAATCAGTGATGAAGAATAACACTTGGCAGCTTGTTGATCTTCCACCAGGGAAGAAACCCATTGGATGCAGATGGATATTCAAAACTAAGTACAAAGTAGATGGGACAGTGGACAAGTGCAAAGCAAGACTTGTAGCAAAGGGGTACGCACAAAAAGAAGGCATTGACTATGAGGAGACATTTTCTCCCACAACTAAGATCAAAACGATCAGGATGATCTTTGCTCTAGCTGCTCAGTTTGGATGGAAAGTTCACCAAATGGACGTAAAAAGTGCCTTCCTGAATGGAGATTTACAAGAAGAAGTCTACATGACTCAACCTGAGGGATATGTTGTACCTGGTCAAGAAGAAAAGGTATGCAGACTCAGGAAATCTCTGTATGGCCTCAAACAGGCACCCCGGACATGGTACATCAAAATTGATGAGCATCTTGTACAACATGGATTCGTTAGAAATCCATACGATCCCAATCTCTACCTCAAAAAGCAAGGGGGGGAGATGGTGATTTTTTTAGTTTATGTCGATGATCTAGTCATCACCGTGATTCATGAAGATGATTGATGAAACGAAGAAAGATCTTAAGCGATCATTTGACATGATAGATCTCGGGCTTATGCACTACTGTCTTGGACTAGAAGTATGGCAGAAAGAGAATCACATCTTTGTTTCTCAGATGAAATATACCAAGACAACGCTTGAGAAGTTTAGGATGATGGATTGCACACCAATTGCTACACCTATGGAGAACAGATTACAGTTATCTCGTTCAGATCCATCTCCTGAGGTAAGTGCCACTCTCTATCGGCAGCTGATTGGGAGTCTCATTTACCTGACCTACACTAGACCAGATATCAGCTTTGCAGTGAGCTATCTATCCAGGTTCATGCAGGAACCCAAAGTTTGTCATTGGAAAGCAGCAAAGCGCATTTTGAGATATCTCAAAGGATCAGTGGATCTTGGTCTAGAATACAAGAAGAACGAAAACTTCTTCTTGACTGGATATTCGGATTCAGATCATGCAGGTAACATTGATGATAGAAAATCCACTTCTGGATTTGTATTCTTTATGGGATCTGGACCAATATCATGGGGAAGTAAGAAACAACACTTTGTTTCTCGCTCTTCCACAGAAGCCGAGTATCGTTCTGCAGGAGAAGCTGTCTGTGAAGCGATTTGGCTACGTCGCATACTAGAAGGACTTGGAATACCACAGGACAAACCGACCACCATGTATGTTGACAATGAAGGTGTTCTCAAACTTGTTCGCAATCTAGTTTTTCACAAGAGAACAAAACACATTGAGGTTCAAGTTCATTTCATACGCGAACATGTGTTGAAGCACAACATCCAGCTTCAATTTTGTCCAACTGCTGAACAACGAGCAGATATTTTCACAAAGTCACTTGCACGTGACAAGTTCGAGTTGTTCAGAGCATTTCTCTCCTCATCTCTTCAGACAATGCACAATTAAGGGGGGGAATGTTAGGATAAAATATTATTATCCTAATATTAATTATGCATAGTTTAATTATTTAATTAATTTTATTAATTAAATAATAATAGTTATTTTGTTATATGGTTAATCAACCATATTTGTCTTTTATACATACTGTTATATTGTTTTAAACAATATATTTGTTTTTATCTAATTGTTGCTTCCCGGATGTTATTGGAAGCTTGTTCATTTTGGCATTTGGTTGCACCTGTGCAACTTATTCTCCTGTGTGTATTTGGCTGTGCAATATCTATAAATATTGCAGCCCATTCTCTGTAATGGTTGATTGATTGAGATTAATAAATTCATCAAGGCTTCAGTCCCTGTTTTTCAATCATCAATACAAGCCACGTATAGCAAAATCATGGTTAAAGAACCCTAAAAAGGGAGCATCCCGACTCTCCAAGGCATTATTCAGGTTGATTTTAATGAGGAGTTATCTGATTTTATTATTTTGCTCACCCATATCATGGGGTTGCCTTCCACCAATGAGTTTCACTTCTGGATGTGCCCCTTCATAAACATCATCTGCGAGGGAAAATAGAACATTAATTGGGCGAAATTGTTTGCATGAATTTGACTGAGCAGTTGTCTAGTGTTCAATAGACTAAGAAGTTCTATATGAATTCTTATCTCATGTATACCCTGGCTGCATCCCGACAGTGGTTCGGTTTCACCTACATAGAGGGCCAGAAGAATGAGCCTATTTACGCATACTGCCCTCAGTTTACCCTTGAAGCTAGCAATCACAATTTCAGAAGAGTCAATGATGCTTTCACCATGTATATTGTAAGACTCTTAGAGGGAAACACTACTAGGATATTTTCTGATGAAGCTATGAACCTGATAGCCAAGTATGGGGCTTTCTTCATCCAATTTAGGAGGTTTTCATACATCAGGTTGGTTGGCTATGAAAGCACACCCCTCAAGCTCCCTATGTTCTACAGTGATAAAATGGCCCTGGTTGAAGTATGCAGGTAGCTTGATAAGCTACATAGGACATGTAGGGACAAGAAGATCACTGGCTCTGCATTTCCCTATCTCTTTAGGAAACTATACATGTAAAACAGCTTTGGATGCCCAAAATGTAGAAAGGGCTATTACTTCTATCACTGTTCATTTCTTCAGACCTAGAACTTTCTTTGATTTGAAGAAATTTATCGATCAGAACCTCAGGATAAACTATCATCACAAGCCAGATACTGAGGATTATTGGGCTGATTGTGCAAATGATTTTGAAGCTAGACGGAGGCACTATGGCAGACTCTCTCTACAACACATTAGAGATCTCAATCTTTACCAAGTTCCTGAAGGATTTAAGGAGGATGATGAGGACTTATAGTCCTTTGAATATGAGACAACAATCAAACACACTCCTTTGGAGGATCTAGATTGGTACAAAAAAAGAGAGAGATGATTTGGTTGAGATTATGGCCCCTGTTCTTGTAAGAACTAAAGTTTGGTTTGACAGGAAGGTTCGTGAGTTCAAGAAGAATCAGGGTGGATCTTCTTTCGAGACACCTCTACACTAGGGAAGGAAGCACATACAACTAGTACCAAGGTTCTTGAGCAAACCCCTCATTCTTCCTCAATGAAAGAGCCTGAGCCATCTACTCCTTCTTCTACTCAAGTATATCAAAAGAAGATCAAAGAGGTTAAACAAGAACCAATTGATGAAGAATCTCTTTTTGAGCATCCAAAGCTACCTTCAGGACTAAAGAACATTATTGTTCTTAGTGAGAGTGATGATGGTGAAGTGCCAAATCTGCAGGGGCTCCTAAAGTTACTGTTGAAAAGAGAAGGAAATGTCTAGTGCAGAGCCTCCTAGTACCACAAACTCCTCTACAAAGGAAGCCCCTGATACTCCCTCCACTTCTTTGCTAGAGGCAACAGTGGTTAATACTCTAAGTTCCATGAGTTCCCTTGCTCTTGGGCCCCTTGTTCCTTCCTCTTCTTCTTCTACTTTTTCTTGGGTGCAAAACATGGTGGACAATAGGAAGAGGAAATCTTCTTCTCAGATAACAGGGCCTAATTTTGATGTTGTAGCAGCTATGATAGGAACTACTACTCCTCCTCCAGCTAAGAGAGCCAAGACCACTTTAAGGATAGTAACTGATGCTCAAGGCCGTAGGTTCGGAGGTTGCAAAGCCCAAGGTTGATAAGGCAGAGCAGGATCTCTTGGTCTCTGATTTAGAGCTTTCTAGAATCCCAATGGGGAATCCACTCCTGAGAGTGAGGTTCATAACCTTCAAGAAACAGTGACAAAGGTTATTGAATGAGTAGAGAAGGGAAAGAAAACTATAGAATAGTTGGAAGAACAGAATCAAGTTCTTTCCAACTTTATCAAGTCATTATTGGCCAAAGATAAGGTTTTGGATCCTACCCCACTGGCTGCTCTTCCACCCCCATGATTCTCAGCCAGGATGAAGTTTAGAGCATCAAAGATATACATAAGTATTCTACTTATGGAAAGGATTTGGAAGCCATGGTTGATGATATGATTATAGCTGGCTTGAATTTCATTGAGGAAGCCTTCAAGGCCAACGAGAAGGTGATTAATCTACAACAGAAACTCACTTCCTCAATAAGGGTTATGGATAAAGAGTGAAGCTCTGGACTAGTTGTATTACAGATCTTCACCTTATGGGCCAAGCTGATGAGAAGATCCTATTGGCCAACAATGTATTTGATGATGCCAAGAATAACTTGTCAAAGGCATGGGTTTTCAGTGTCGAATGGAAAATGAAGGTTCTAGAAGAAGCACTGGGTGAATTAAATAACGTGTGGCAGAAAGGAGAATATTTCAAAACTTGTGTTTCCTCTACCTTTAAATATATTCATTGCCATCTTCATGATGAAACCTCAGGTGTTCCTTTCTCTCTTCAAGAGATCAAAGCTTAGTTCAGAACATTTATCAAAGAAGACTTGTTCAAAGAAGAATTAATTACCAAAGAGAAGATAAAGGACATTTGCTTCCTTCAATCTGCAATTGTTGAGGCAAATAAAGAATACCTGGAGCATACCAAGTTCGATAAAGATATGGAAAAATGTCTAGGCACTTGGTCTCATGCCACTGCCAACACAAAAATCCCACGAGGTATGGAGATAGTTGAGGCATTGAAGAAATTCAGATATTGGATCCTCAAATCAGTGGGCCCACCTCAGCCATAATCGGATGTTTCTTCTTTTGGCTTCTCTTTTCCTCCTATTTTTAAGTGTTGAGCTCCTTGTAAATTAATTAAGGATATTGTATTGAGAATTTCCTTAATTAATATTTTAGTTAAAAGAAATGGTTACCAAGTGTAACTAATTTGTAAGCTATATAATGAGCTCTCCACGCCATTCTAAGGGGCTAGAACTCTGACTATTTTTGCAAGTGTAAAAGAGTTAAAAAGCTATCAATACAAGAAGACTTCTCTTTCTATTTCTATCTGTGGTTATTCATTCTTTCCTATCTATTAAAATTATTGAATCATTAATCTATTTTGCATCAAGAAGCTTTGTATTCTTGTGGATGTCATCTCTGGAACTTTGTGTCTATGAAATAACATCTTATGGTTTTAACATAAATGATTTTGTTCTATATGATCCTAATTCAACATTTATAAGGAATTATTTTGCTATCTATATTTCTTGAGAATGCTACTCTTCCTTTTCCCACTTCCTAGTTCTTCTGTCCTTTTGTATTGATAATTGGTCATTTAAAAACACTTCCATGATATCAGAGTTCCTCTTTAAAACTAAATGTTGTACATTTGTAAATAGGTTTTTCCTTTAAATAAGGGAACCTCTCCCATTAAAGAGGAGGGAATTTCGTCCCATGACTATTGCTTTCATTAAAGTCCTTTTCTCGACAATCAATAGGTACTAGTGTTTGTACTTATGGGACCCTTTCTCGCTGCATGTGCTAGTACCTATGTAGCTACTCGGTCCTATAAGGCTGTAACTTGTGCTGTGTAGCTACCAAATGACTCTCTAAACTAGTGACATGTGCATGTAGTGCTCTGCACCTGTGCACCATCCCCGTAGGATCTGTACTTGTGTAGGCACTCGAGCTGCGCTTTTGCTAATCTGGACCTATAATGTAGTAACTTTCCCTATCAAAGTAGCTACCTACACCGTGCCACTATCAATCGAACACACGGTGCACTTAGCTGTCCCTATAGTGCATATCTCTAAACTATAATAGTAGCCAAGTCTGGATGACCTGGCTATGGTGGTAATGCCTGTAACTCGGCTGCCCACTAGAGTATGTAACCATCTGTAACAAAGACATCGTCTATCCTCCTATCCACCGACACCTCCTCCTATCCTAGTGGGTCTATAAGACAAGGTGGAGACAAAGGTATCTCCACATCATCCCTATAGTGTTATGGGAATGGTGGCGTAACATCCCGCCTTTGTAGTAGGAACCGACGCGTCGAATCTATCCACTAGAATCATCTCATGTTTGTCGGCACGTCGCCTATATCCACCTGCAATAGTGAAGCCCCGTAGCTCCCGATCCATCCCTCTAAATGCTAGAAAACCAACATAGGGTTGCCATACTATGTTAATCATGAGTTTCCTCCTCTACTCATGGATGATCACCTACGACCACCCACCTCCCGTATTCTTCCCTTTGTCCCACATGGTACCGATTTGCTGCCGTAAATCCTCATGGTTTCACTATCACTATGTGCTCATACACCCAATAGTGTAATAGGAACATACAATAGATTTGTACCATTGCATCCTCTCGGTAGGTCCACAACTCACTATCATCGCATCGCTAACCACGTTTTTGTGGGTGTGTAGCATACAAAACCCCATAAAAATGACTCGGCACTATGCTCGGTCGCCAAGTCACTCACTATCTCCCCAAATACTGCAATCATCACCTCAAAGGCTCCATTTACCGATACGAGTACATTGGCTCACGAATAACCAATAGTTGTAGAATCCTATAAAAATCCTCTAGCGTGATCATCATCTCGTCGGTGGGTAGATGAAAGGTGTTGGTCATTGCATCCCATCTATCGATGAGAGTGACCATGAGATTGATCTCATCGGATCCACCTGCATCGCATAATACCAACCAATTTGACCTCTTGCATGTGTATCCACTCATCCTCAGTGACGTTGGGTCACATCTTCCCTAATAACGGTGGGACCCTGTCCCACATCATCAACTGATGCCATGCCTACATCCATAAAACTCAACAATGTCAAGTACTAAACTACTTTACTCATTTCTTCAAACCTAACTACCCCCACCCCACACCCACATTGCTCTACCCACCTATCTAGTTCCTAACTATTTCACCTCACCTATCATCCATTTTATCTATAACCATACCCATACCCACCTTTTCCTAGCTATATATAGCCTAAAACCACCTATCCCTATTCTAATATACATCTTATATCTCTACATTTAACTATATAATAGTTTTTCGACTTCATTTTTCCCAATACCTTAACCTTCTATAAACTAGGTCACTATTAACAGTGACCGACATTGGTTACCCTCAATTGATATCGATCAATAATAACCGGTATATGTCACCTATCTCACCACCGATGCTTGGTAGTCCTAACCGATGTGTTGGTCGACACCAAACCGACATTGGTATCTCGGTTAGGCCGTAAGGCCGAACCCCAAGCCCCAAATTTTTAAAAAATTAAAAATGACCTAAATTATAGCCCAATCCCACCTAAACCCCACCCCAATTCCTTTTCCCATCTATTTAACCTACATTTCACCCTCCCAGTACCCAATTTCATTCATTTTTATCCACATTTCAAATTTTTAATTCCCCCAATTTTATTCATTTTACCTAAAATTTTAAACAAAACATGAAGTATGGATTGATGCCTACCGAACATGACACCTCCTCCTCACTGGAACCTCTAATATTGACACCGGTGGACCTCAGCACCTCCTCTTGCTACCTCCATACCTCTAATTGAGCTCTCGGTCCTTTTGCCAATCAAATCACTTTGAATGATCTTGTGGACCCATCTACCTAGCTCCTCCACCCACTCGATGCCTCTAACTCAAGTTGGTATAATATCTCATCCTTTTCTCCATGGAAAATGTACAAAACTATTTTGTTATGTCATTTTCTTAAACTAATAGGGTTAAAATGAATCCATCATATGCAGATTTTCACCTTTTTACCAAACCCATGACCCGATCGCCATCGGTTTCTTGGAGTGACATTGGTCATGTGCCCTAGTGCATCGTTGTCGGTTTCCCTTGACCAACATCAGTTGGCTGTAACCAAGTTCGATTAGCCTTTTTGACCCCATTACACCATATTTCACGACATTTGATTGCCCACAACCCTTAACGCCTAACCCAAATTTGACCTTGCCCTTATGCTTCACCCTCATAACCTTATTAACTCCCACCCAACCTTACCATCGGTTGGGGAATTTTTACCCCTAATGTGGCCTTACCTATGGCCTTCCCTAGTTACCCAAAGACAAACCCTCCCATTGTGACACTTGACTTCGCTCACTCGTTATACCTTGTGATGATGCTACTCGTATTGTTCAGCTTCATTACCTTACCTTACCTAATGGTGTGTTGTTTATCCCGACCATACCTTTAGTTCACTGGAAAAAAACCTATGGCCTATTCCTACACCTTGCCTCATTGTGTTTCAGGACCATATCATATACCTTGGATACCGAACCACTTTAACCTTGTTTGGATAAACCTATCAACCTTTGATGACGTAGAGTTTGCAAGTTCTTCACTTAGTACCTTATCACAATTTATACATGTGTGTACATTAGAATACTACTACCTATGAACCAAACCAAAATCACCCTTACCTACAACCCACCTACCCTTGTTTTCATCACTTACCTATTTATCAAACCACTCACCGACTCGTTTCACACCTCATCGCCAGGTGTTTGAGGGGGATCACCTTCACCCATACTTGGGGCAGCCTCACCTTCACCCATACTTGGGGCAACCTAACCTTCACTCATACCTAGGGCACCAACTTCCTATTTTTGTCAACATCACTTATCAATACAAGCTACGTGACAAAAAGGGGAAAATGTAGACACCAAATTTGGGTCACACTCTCTTTGGTCCCCTTTAATTAATTAACATAACACATTTAACTAAACATGACCCCTTTACTCCATATTAATATTCATCTTCACATTATTAATTAATTAAATTATATTAATTAACTTGATTTAATCCTCACACCACTACCTCATCATAATACCTCACCCGGGCCCATTCTAGGGGCATTTAACTCACAATGATTGAGTCATCACCCTCAACACTAAGTCATCACTCCCAGTGTTGAGTCACTAACTTGACCTAAATAACTAAGACTTCTTCCTAAACCTAACCGGACCTATACTATGACCTTCCTACTTTCTCTCACATGAACTCCACTTTCTTAAGTGGACCCAACTGGGAAGCACGCCAAATATGGGAATATCTTCCTATTTTTGGTAAAAGGACTTTTTCACCCTAAGCGATGCTAGTTTACCCACGACCAACACCGGTTGAGCTAAACCACCATCGGTTCCATTATATACAACTTTACAACCCTTTACCCAGGTTGGTCATTCAATTTTGAGAGTTCTATTCCAATCAATTGAGGATCTCATAGCCATTCCTTCATCTAATGATGTCTACACACCACCGAGAGATCCGCACAAGCTAAGGGTTCCCCTTTAGATCATTGGAGTATCTATAGGAACACACGGGTTATATTGTCACCAAGATCGAACGATCAACACCCCACAATCAATCCCCAACCACCTTCAGTCATAAAATATTCATAGTAACAAATAAGTAATGTGATTTTAATAATATGTGCTTACATCACTATGGATATCTTATTTCTTTTAGTATTTCAGGTTTCACATGTTACCCAAATATCTCCATCTTCCCACCAATCCACCAACCCAACCATTTTAAACCCTTTTACCCTTTGTGACCTCTCCTCTCGTATTCCCGAGTCTTCTCGGTTATATCATGAGCATAATCACACCCTACTTACTTTATGTGCAATCACATAGAAGCCCAAAATCCATTTTTAGTAAGTTATTACCTATTGCCCCTACCGATGTCGGTTTATTCTACCATCATCAGTTTCATCCCTATACTGACATTGGTCTGTGTCATTTAATATCCTTTGACCACAAAGGCTTCCATTTAACCAAAATCAACCTGCAGACCTCACACGATCAATTCCAAACCCTCTATTAGACCTCTTTCGGACTGCAAAACCAACAACAACCTACCAAACCTCCGGATCTAATCATAACTTTTCCTGTTAGATTATATTTACTTATTGTATTTTCACGAGATACCTAAATCGTATAACTATAGTAGGATTTATTTATTTTATGATATTTTCTGCATTAAATTGTATTTGAAAGTAGATTGAAAGCCTCCTAAGAAGCACCTCACTTCCTAGATCTAAAATTTTCTAGGCAGTCCACTAACCTATATTATTAATGCTATTTTGTGGTATTGTTGTGTTTCTTACAATTCGTTCCCCTATCCAAAGGGAAGCTATCTATGATCAGCTCGATCGAAGTCAATAATTCATGTATTCAAACTTGGACCTTTGATTTTATAGGAATTCCTCCTAACCTCTTACCTTATCTGCTTTACGTAAACAATTCGGTGAAACAGTGCCCTCAATCCCTTATTCATAGTAATAGATGGGTCACATTTTTACAACACTAGATGAAAAGACGCCCATAGTGGGATTAGGATGTCTTTCAGTTCAACGTAATTATTAAGAGTTTCCTCCCGAGAAGACCTCCTTTCTTCAAAAAAAATTATGTGTTTATCTTTGATAGAAGTCTGAGACTCTTTTTCGGGATAGGGTGTCACCATCCACACTTCGTGTCATATCTCCATGTGTCTTGGATGAAGGCGAATCCATAGGAAGCTATATTTTGTGTGAGAAGATGCTTTGCCTTGTATTTGATGATGGTAATTCATCCCTTACTCAAAGGGAGTTCGAAAAATGCTTTCTTCTTTAGGCCAAAGCCGAACTCTACATCGAGAAGCACCAACTTCCTGGTTATCTCCAAAGTAACCACTCGCTCCATGAGAATTCTTGGAAGCATGAAGGATTCATCTCAAAATCCATGCAATCGATCATTGAATATTCTACCCCAAATAAATAGTCACAGGATGCGGTGGGTCCACTAGGATATCTTAGACCGAATCGTTCATTCTGTTATTGATCTCCTTTGAGTCAAAATCTGGTAGAAGGGGGCACAACAAAATAGTTGGCGAATTCATATGTGTCCATGGAATGAGATAACACATGAGTCCATGTAGATACCGGGATGATGTTTTGGGGTCCACCTCCATGTCCCACAACTTTAGGCTCATAAATTGGCTAAGGAACTGGGAGTTTTGGTATAAAATGAGGTAGAACAAATAAGAAGAGTACATGAAGATGACATTAACAGGGAACATGGTCAATCGCTCATAAATAGATTTCGTAATGAACTTGGCAAAGTCAAACCAATAAGCTTATTACTTCTTCATGGATCTCATCTAGAAAAGGGACATAACATGTCATTCATGGATGTTTCTATCTAAGTCTTGGCCAAAAATGAATGCTAACATGGAGAAAGAATCCTAAGAATATGCCAAGAACATCTTTAGGGGGATTGGGAATCCCAGTGTCTTGGAACTGCTTGAATCATCTTGTCACAACTCCCTGTTGATGAATGTGGTTTTGTTTTGGCATTGAGCCTACTGAAATTTTGGAGCTTGGGCATATTGTAGAAGTTGGCCTTTTGGTCATAGGGTAGGGCCAACATATCCCTTATGGCCTTTGGTGTAATCACCACCTACATGTTTGTTCCCTTTATGATGTTGGAGTCAGGGTCAAAACTCTTAGAGCATCAACAGATTAACAAAGGAAATAAAATAAATTGATATATTGTATCCAAGAATTACATACAAAGCTATTAAATAGCCATATACATAGGAAAACCGACTTCCTATAAAATAGGAACAACTCACCCGTTTATAAACATACGGGTACAACAAAACTCCATGAATAATATATTGTTTCAAACCTAATATTTATAATGTAAACATTAATTTAATTTCCTAACATTCCCCCTTAATGTTTACATGGTAGAAAAACATCCACACTCTCAACTGCGCAGTGTGCTCCCCGTGGCATGTCCAACTCGTGACTCATGACCTTGATCCAAAAGAAAGGCTCTCTCCTTCCATGGTTTTAAACAGGCTTACCACAAACCTTGAAGTGACAGAACTCTCATCAAGCTGCCGACTTCGTGTGGTTTTCTGGATCCTCCCACAAACCCTTTCAAGATCCATGAACTGACTTACACTGGTGCTACTGTTCACCACTATGCTTATACATCAGGGAATTATGTAGGAAACACAACTGGCATATCACAAAACTGCACAATAGAAGAAATAATGAAAAATTTCACATTACTTCCTATAAGAATCGTAATGTTCTTAATTGTAGTCTCTGTCTTTGATCGCTGCCACTCGATCTTGAACAGCATAGAAAATTGCCACTGCCACTGGAAGCTTTCCTTGACTAAGCCATTTTGGGTACAGAATGGGAATGGAACATTGGTATGTATTCCCCCCCACAATGTGAAATTCCAATCATATAGATACTGAGAAGCAAACTGCATCGAAGAACATACTCCTGAATGGATCTTGCTAGTTAGGTCTTGCTGCACATGGTCACTAATGCTAGTGAACGTATTCTCCTAGCTGACCATCTTCCAATGAAGTACGGCAGTCAGAGGACCAAGTCGATCGAGAGGATCACCGGCAGGTCATCTCGCGCTCCAACACAACTTTCTTTCCAACATCCATCAAATACCACACAAAACAGGAACACTGCAAATAGAAGCACTCTGAGAAAATGGAAACCACACTGAAAATCATATACTCACACTGCACACCTGTGCCACCAAATCATTCTGTGCGGCCCCGTCGTTGGTGACTGACGAGAGGTCATTGTCTGACCTCCAGCCTCCGATGCCTCCTTCCTCCATTAGTTCATGCTGCTAACTCAGCCGAATGTGATCATGGGGCTCAAATTTATATACTACAATCGACGTCGGATTCCACCGAAAATGCGTCTGTGAGGCAAATTTTTTTATTTTTGGAAAATATTTCAAAATAAAAAATTGGTCTAGCAGTAAAAAGCATATAATCAATGCAAAGATCTTTAAAAAACATACATTTTCAAAAAAAACATCACCTCAATCTGAGTTACGAGGTGAAAGATATAACACTTTTAAGTTCTAAGTCCAACTTCTTTCCGGACCCTTTCCAAAAATGGCAAATTTTTTTTTATACTTGCGATTTTTTTCAGTATGTCCAAAAACGGCAAAAAAATGAAAATGCCCAAAATAGAGATAAATCTGATCACAGTTACCAAAATGGCGACGCAATATGCAGGTCGCAGGACTCCACAAAGAAAACACAACCAACTTAGCAAAGCGCTGCCTCCACAAAGAAAACACCAATTTGTTTATTCCCACGTACAGGCCGTCCTATCTCGAAAAAACATTTATTTGCATAAGATCTGCAAACCAGATCAGAGCAGCTCAATGCAAAACTCAAAGAGGCACCACCCAAATTTCTTCTGCTGCGAGGAGATCATTTGATAAACAATAATATATTCTACAACATAAAATAATGTGAATGATAGCCGTGGGCATGCAAAGAAACGCCCAGATCTGTCAGAATCGTTGGAGGTAGAAACCACGATCCACTATTATCTATGCAGGATGACACGTCCAGGTCTGCAATAAACTACCTATAAACTATTACTGCAAAAACTAATAAAATGAATCTCTCATAATACGGCTGACCATAAACAAGAAACAATCAGCCCCTCACAAACTCAGGGAGCCATCGTTCTGATACCAAATCTTAGAGCATCAACAGATTAACACAGGAAATAAAATAAATTGATATATTGTATCCAACAATTACATACACAGGCTATTAAATAGCCATATACATAGGAAAACCGACTTCCTATAAAATAGGAACAACTCACCGTTTATAAACATACGGGTACAACAAAACTCCATGAATAATATATTGTTTCAAACCTAATATTTATAATGTAAACATTAATTTAATTTCCTAACAAAAACAACATGCACACATCTGTATTGAGCTCGGGATATAGGTGCACAAGAGGCACCATATATTATGTGAGCATGGTGGTCCAAATCCTATAGCCAAAAGACTCCAAATCCCCTAAATTTTGGAATCGGGTGTGAGTAGTGTCTCACAAAGCCTTTGGTTTCTTATTGAGGATGGGATCGAAGACCCCATATGCAAAGTCTCTGTTACCATAGAAGGGTCACCGAGTTATGTCCCTTTATTAGGGAATCTCATCCTCAAGTGGAGAGAACATTGTGGAACTGGTTGTCCTACGTAATATTTTAGGCTGCGGTAGGGAACCAAAGGTTGTCATGGCTGCTATGAAATTGTTGAAAGTTCTGGTTCTTTGAACTAGGGACTTAGGAATTTATGTAAGAGAATCTTGGAACTTAGAATGAAACTTTCAAATGCTCAAATATTTCTTTAAATATCCCCCTCGACTCCCATGAAGTAAAATCTCATGCATTCATTGGGTCACATCATATAATGAAACTTTTGGTTACATGACCCTTTGCACCAAATTTTTTGTTTCCCAAGAGATTTTTCATTAACTCCCCGATCCTTTTCATTAAGTATTCCAAAAAACCGTTGGATCATTTACTTCAAGGAAACTTAGGAAGGTATAATTCCTTCAAAATTTATAAAAGGGGTAGAAGGTTACGTGTAAGACACATGTCCAAAGACACTATTTCCAAGGAGTGACACCACAAAAAGGCAAAATACCAAAGAAATAAAGAGACTATAAATATGGTAAAAATTTTACAAATACAAAGAGACTCAATGGAAAGGTTTAAGGTGGACCCCATTAACTAGAATCTCCAGGGAATCACCCTCCATAGTTTCGAGCTCCAAATTATTGTGTTTCTTACATGCATGCGGTGATCTTGAACGAGCCTGTGCCATAGAGGGTCAAACTTTCCATGATTGTTAGGCTTGGTGGCTCTCATATCCCATTTCAAAATTAAAGTGCCGACTCGAAGTATAGAGAAGTCTTCGATCAAACTTGGTGTTGACCACTGTTGACAGTGATCATGGATTCATGTGCTACTTCCCATTTTTTCTATAGTTCTATTAGCTTTACTTTACCTGCTCTATGTTCTTTGATCTTAATTTGTTTTAATAACTGCAATGCTCGGACCTCCATAGTGATGGGAATTACAACACTTTTTCCATAGACTAATTCATATGGCAAGGCCTTTAGGATCTACTTGGGTGTGATTCAATCAACCCATAAGGTTGTCTTGATGTGCTCGTGTCATGATCTCTTATGTTCATCCCCCATCCTCTTTATGAGTTTGATCATTCTTGTTGGTAGACTCTGCCAAACCATTACCCTATGGGTAATAGTTGGAAGATGTTTTTAGATAGATTCCATGCCTCATTGCAAAGTCAGACACCTTAGCTCTCAAAAAATCCTTGGCATTATTAGATATGATCATGCGGGGGTCTAAAGCAGGTGGTGATATCTCGGAGGAGTTCCAAAATCATATTTTTGTGGCTTCCTTTAACGGAACTACCTCCGTTCATTAGGTAAAGTAATCAGTGGCAATGAGAATCCACTTGTGACCCATGCTTGAAATAGGATTAACCATTCTAATGAAATCTAGACCCCATTGTGTGAATGGTTCCTCAACTAGAATAGGGTTAAGAGGTAATGTGGCATTTCTCTAGAAACTGTGTAGAATTGGAAAATTTTGCACTTGCTCACCATTGCATAGCAATCCACAAACAAGTTGGGCCAAAAGTATCCTACTTGTAGGAATTTTATGGTTATGGTTTTGGCCGAGAAGTGACCTCCCAAGCTTCCATGATGTAACTCATGTAAGACCCTTTTGGCCTCCTCATTTTCTAGGCATTTGAGTAGGATCCCATCAAAGTTCCTTTTGAAAAGGAAATTATCAATTATGATAAATTCGAATCCTTGTTATCTGTAATATCTTTTATTTTTAAGAGGAAGGTGACTTGGATACTCACCCATTTGCATGAAATGCATCCTATCTGATACCTAACTTTTAGATTCATTTTCTTGGATATGAATCTCGATTCTTCATTTGTTGGGGTCATTGGATCTTGTGCAAGATATTAACACAAACCTCTTCCTTGTACTAGCTTTGTGGGCTTTATTTCAATATCATACTCTAAGATCTTAGTGATCTAGTTAGCCCTTTTATCAGTTATCTCACCTTCCATGATGTATTCTTTGACATTGGAGTGTGCCACCATGACTGTGACCTTGTTATTGGTGATGAGGTGTTTGAATTTATTCAAACCTTTGATAATGGCGTAAGCCTATTTTTCCACAAATTTATACCTTGTCTCATAATCATGGAGAGTTTTTGAAAAGAAAGTAACTAGATGCTCCTCTCCTTGTGACTCTCCTTTTTGTGTCGGCCACGAGATGCTACATTGTGCTTACTCATATAAACGTACATGACAAAATCTTTGGAAAAGTCTGGGTTGTATAGCACCATAGAAGATGTGATTGGTCTTTTAATTGCCTCAAAGGATTCCCGAACTTTAGTGGTACATTTAAATTTTAGGTCCTTTTTAGCATCAGTGTGATTGGGTGGATCATTCCAATGAAGTCGAAATGAATCTATTGAAAAAGTTGATCTTTCCTAGGAAAGATTTCTTTCGCCCTCTTGTTGTGTGTAGAGATAATTCTAGAATGGCCCCGATTCTTTCTGGATCAATTGAGATCCCATCTTTTGAGACAATGTGTCCTAGGAGTTTTCCTTGCATGATGACTATGAAAACACACTTTTTTAGGTTTAGAGAGATTTTGAATTCTGGCATTTATTAAACATAACTTCTAGGGCATCAAAATGGTCCTCTACCAATTTGGTGAGCACTGTGAGGTCATCCAAGTATATCATGATTACTTTGTTAATCAACTCTCCAAATGTGGCATTCATGGCTCTTTGAAAAGTTTACCCAACATTAATGAGTCCGAACTACATCTTCGTATATGCAAAGGTTCCCCCAATTCATTGTAAAGGTGGTCTTATGGATGTCCTCCTCTGCAAGCCATATCTGGTTGTAACCCAAAAAACCATCAAGCGGAGAGAATCTTTCTGATCCTGCCACTATTTATAGTATCTATTCCATGTAATGTAAGGGGTAGTGATCTTTAAGGGACACTTTATTCAGATCCTTGAAATCCACATAGAGTCTGATTTCATCATTTTTATTCCTTACCGGTACTAAATTGGAAACCCATGTGGAGTGCTTGATCAGAATATTATTTTGGCCTCTAGGAGCTTCTTGAGTTCTTCAACGATGGGAGATTCTATCTACATAGTCACAAGTACTTTCTTTCGACGTACATGCTTATTCACCTATTCTAGGTCAATAGTATGTTGGATGATGTCCTTATTATAACCATGTAGGTCATCATAAGTCTAGTCTATCACCTTATCATATTCATGACATAGAGCCAAAAGTCTTTCTCTTTCTTTTGAGTAACTAACTTCCTAGCTTTTAGCTTCCTTCCATTTTCCACTTCCAGCTCGACATAATCTTCCTTGACCATCGCAAACTTCATCCTTTTTGTGTTAGAATCATTGGAGTCAAAAATAATCTCTAAAGTTATTAGTCCTTTTGGAATCTTGTTCATTTTAAAATTTGGATGAATTGATCTTTGTACGATTTTTCAATTCTAGGTTGGAGTTGGTTTGCAAATTCTATAGATTGTTACAAGAAGAGAAATATTTTCGGTCACTTTCAAAAACCTACCAATGATCCACATTATCAGGTATAGATGGGTGGATGATCAATTTCACCACATCTTTGTTTGTTATCAAATCCGGGTTGGGTCAAATTGTGATCCGATATGGGCCATTCTATCAACTTCTATGTTTTGATCTCGAGGGATAACCTTGATGTTAAAGGCCTCAAAATATTCAATAAGATCCCATACTTTGTGACGATAGGACCTCATTCTTGGATTTTTGCTATGATAGTGCCTCTAACTTATATCACAACTAGTTCAAAGTCCCTAAATATTTTTCCAGTGTGAAACCATGAACTAAAGCCTCATATTTTGCTTCATTGCTAGTGTAAATGAAGTGGAAGTGAAAGACTTGGAGTATCTTTCTTCCGCTTGGTGAGGATAAGAATATTCCAGATCCTAAGCTATTTTTGCTTTTGGCTCCATTAAAATGTAGAATCCACATTTAGGAATCCTTCATGAGGTTCCTTTCATTTTTACCATCTTCTCTCATGATCTTTGGGATAGTGGGATTCTCACCAAAGATCACATAAGTACCTAACCCAGTGGAGTCAAAGTTTCAAAAAGGGTTGCAGTGTGACAAGTCAACCAAATAGTTTCCACTTTGGTGGTTGCCTTCATCTATATATGACTCTTCTTCATGGGTGATCATGATGTGTGAGGCTTCCAAACCTGAGGCTACTTGATCCGTTATATGCTCCTCGGTAAGGGGTTCTGATAGCACCTTCATTTTGGATCCATACTTACTTACATAATAAGATGAGACCAATCAAGGGACATATAGCCTCTAATTTTAGTAGTGAAATTACAGGATACACATAGCTCAAAGACCGGTGACACATCAATTACCACTATATCTTGCAGAACAATTATGTTTGGGCAGGAATAGAGTTGTAATGTGAGACTTCTAATAACACCAATTATTTAAACTAATTTACCATACAATTGCATGACTCCTCTCCTTATGGGCCCATAATTAATTCCCAAAGCATATGCTATTGCTTTAGGCATCACCGTAGTGCTTGCGCTAGAGTCTATCATGGAGTTATGTAACAATTTCTTACCAATTATAAGAGTTATGAAGAAGGGTTGTGGTCTCGGTTTACTTACCCCTTCTTTTCGGTTTATCAACATTGACTCTATTTGAACCGGATTTGTTTTGAGTTGTTCTTTCCCTTTCCGGTAGTAGTTGAGATACCATTAGATTTCAATGCTTCTTGAAGTAATTCCTTTTGTTCGGGATGCCCAAGATATCCCACAAGGATACATTAGTTAGTGTCCTTTTAAGTTTTTCGACTATATTCATTGAATTGAGTGTTATGCTTTGAAGACTAGTTGGTATTTCATCCTTTCAAGTAATTGGATGGAAGATACCTTGATTTTGAGTGGCTGCCAGAGTCTCTTGTTTGGCTACAGAAGTAGGAGCTATGGATATCAGAGATTCTTTCCTTGCTTCATTCGTTTCCATAGGAATAGAGATCACAACTTCCATCATCTACCTCTTGGAGCAAGTATTGTAATTTGATTGTACCAGATTAGAAGTAGATATTTCATCTGTGAACACCAATTCTTCCCCTTTGATCTAAGAGAAAAGCACATGCTCGGGTGTAATCTATTCCTCTTGTTCGAGGACATCCCTTGAATTTGCGTAATAAAGGCTAGATTTTGAATTCCCGAGGATTGGTAAGGTTTGAAAGCATCGGCCTCAAAGACTTCTCTTGTTCTCTATTCTGCTACCTTTTTTGTAGATTCCTGGGGGAAATATTTTGGCATATGAGGGGTATTGCAAGGGAAGCACCAAGAATTGGGATCTTTCACCAAATTATTCTATCCAGAATCATTTCTCTCCTAATATAGGGTGGGAGCATTTAGAGTGGTTTGGGACTAGAACAATTTGTTTAGATGGCTGCAGGTGGCGATATTTTGGAATTTTGATGTTGTGGAGGATAAATGGGTCTACCCCTTGGTAGCCTTGATAATTTTATCTTGGGTATGTGCCTTGATTCCTCTTAAGATTGAATATCTCATTAGAGAAACTCTTAAGGATATTTTTACTTCCTCCATCTCCAAAGAAGAAGAAGAAGATGACGCAATGCTGTGGTGATGGCTCTTTGAGAGGATGGGTAGTTATATATGGACACAAGATTTTGGGAAGAGCTTGAGGTTTGTGCTTGAGGAAGGGAGCTATCTCGATATATATCTTGGTAAAGGGATTTGGGGGTAGTTTCCCACCATCTATCAAATTATTCTCAGCCTAGACCATAATATCATATGCTTGTGGAAAAGAGTCTCCACCTAACGAATGAATCATCATAGAAATATATGAGTTTAGAGACTTTAGATAAAAGAAAATAGCCATACCTGCAGGTGGTCTGGCTAGAGTTGGAATCCTTTGCCATGTCTTATGGAATTTGGTATTGAAATCAATCATGGGCTCTTGTGGAGATTTCTTGATATTGATAAGTTGTTGTAGGAGTGAACATCTATCTCCCTTTTCTCTTAATCTTGTGAAAAATACATTACCTAATTGATCCCAAGTACCAATGGAGTTGGGAGTCAAGGATCGGTACTAGTTGAGAACTTTTCCTTAAAGGAGGTAGCTAATAACCTTAAGGCGACATCTTGCTCCATTATATAATGTACCATGCATATCTTTGCAACATCTTGAAGATGTTCCTTTGGGGTCTTGAAGTCTTCACCACTGAATTTAGGCAGTGCCTTTAGTGCATTTACTAGGGTGGGGTACCATGTTTCTAGAGCCACTGGTAAGATGAGTGGAATCCCTTGATTCCATGAGATGAATTGTCTTAGAGGAGGAGGTGGTTGATGAGCCATTATGATAGGTTTGAGAACTCTAGTGGATTATAAGAAGGGCCTACTAGGTGGAGGTGTTGAAAGAGTTTGGTTTGGAGGAGATGAATATCTTTGAATCTATCTACCTCTTCTGTCTCTTCCGAGGATAACTATAGATATTCAAATGCACCTTCTTATCTTTCTCTTGACCTTGTTTGAATCCTTCTCATGAACTAGAGAGTATTAACTTCCAATACTGTTGAAACCCGTAGATATGTCGAAAAAATTCATCAAATGTGTTATTACAGAGATTCCAAAGGCTATAAATTGCTATGTCACACACCAAACCTAGCAATATTTGAATTTTAGGCTTTCAATACTATCCCATCGGGTGTGCAGTGAAAAGCTGTTGATGGTTAACTTTGCAAATGAATCACCAAAGTCATGGGAAATATTAGATATGTGGGAATTTTTCCCTAAGATAACCTCAAGATTTTATAGAATTTGGATCTTCTCTGATTCATGTTGAGATAAGGGTTAAAGAGAAAATAAAGCAATGCATAAATTTAATCTAAGGCGATGCATCGAGAATTTACTAAGAAGCACAAAGGTAGATATATAAAAAAACTAGATTAATTAAAGAGCATGCAATATGATCGACTATTCTAGAGATATATTGAACTATCAAAGGCCAAATGAAACAAAAATATGACCATAAAAATGAACATATTTATGTAAATATCTAAGGGTGTGTAACATGATAGATATTTAAACATTCATCTAGAACTGAATAAAAGTAACATGAAGAAACAAAGGACACATAATATTGTGAACTTGTAGGAGCACAGATCAAGAACTCTTATATATATAGAAAAACAATACATAAGGAAAAAATGGCACAAATTACAATGTTTCTTTACAATGAGCCTTGATAAGGCCAATGAACACAATAAAATAAACCTAAATCTTCATTCTTGGCCTTGAAACTCCTTCTTCTATCCCCATATGTCTCCCTATTTTATCCGGCTCAAAAAAATTCTTTTATAAACCCCACGGCTCTTGCTTTAATGTTCTTCCATCAAGGTTTCCACCGTTTGCATTTAGTTTTTACCAATGAGATATTCAAACTTTGGAGAAAAATATCAACTGCATCTGTGGGGACCGAGATCACATTCAAATCGCCAAACCTTAAGCCCCTCACCTCTTTGATTGGTCTTTTTGATTATGGTGGTTACATGTGTGACATGTGGAGACCTTGCACTACTTTGGGACTTCTCCTTTTCTTTTTCCTTTTAAAATTGTGTCCGGACGACACGTGGAGGCCTGTGTGCTTCTCCACTTTATCTTTTGACTTTTCAACCCACTTGGGGCTTCTTAGCCATGCTTTGGCCATGTGGAGGATTCTCACTACTAGAAGATTCCTAATTCTAAGTGCCTTCTCCAAAATGTGCTGAAGGGACATGTGGATACCCTCCATGTGTAGTGCCATACTTAGGCAAAATTGGTCCCAAAAAATACAAAATATTGCCGAAAGGAAAAGGGGTCGGGGTGATAAAAGGTAGTAGAAATGGAAGAGCCCCAAAATAATGTAGAAATCCTTCTACATTATGTTGATGATTATATTTGTAGATGAGCCGAAAAAGTTGTGGGAAATCTTAGAGATGTGGGACTTGGCCCCTAAAATAACCTCTATATTTCATAGAAGTTAGCTCTTCTCTGGTTCATGTTGAGATAAGGGTTTAGAGAGAAAATAAAACAATGCATAAATTTAATCTAAGGCTATGTGACTAGACTTTACTAAAAAACAGAGATAGATATCGAAATAAATACTAGATTAATTGAAGAGAATTCAACATGATCAACTATTCTAGATATATCTCAAACTATCAAAGGTTGAATGAAACTAAATATGACCATGTAAATGAACATATTTATGTAAAGATCTAAGGGTGTGTAGCATGAGAGATATTTAAACATTCATCTAGAGTTGAATAAAAGTAACAGGAAGAAAGCAGAGGGCACAAAATGTTTCAAAGTTGCAGTGCATAGAACCAAAACTCTTATATATATAGAAAAATAGTACATAAGGCCAAAATGGCATAGATTACAACATTTCTTTACAACAAAACCTTGCTAAGGCCAATGAACACAATAAAATGAACCTAAATATTCCTCCAGACCTTTCGAACTCCCTCTTCTATCCCCCTATGTCTCCCTTTTTTATCTGGCACAAGAATATTATTTTATAAACCCCACGATTCTTGCTTTGAAGTGCTTCGATCAAGGTTTCCGCCATCTTCATTTGGTTTTTACCTACGATATCTTTGACCTTTGGAGAAAAATCTAAACTGCATGCTTTGGGGACTGAGATCACATTCAAATCACCAAACCTCGAGCCCATTACCTATTCAATTAGTCTTTTCGATGATTGTGATTGCATGCGTGACACGTGGAGACATTGCACTACTTTGGGACTTCTCCTTTTCTCTTTCCTTTTAAACTTGCATCTGGGTGACATGTGGAGGCTGTGTGCTTCTCCACTTTATCTTTTGACTTTTCAACCTGCTTGGGGCTTCTTAGCCGTGCTTTGGCCATGTGGAGGATTCTCTGCTTGAAGATTACTAATTCTTTGTGCCTTCTCTAAAATGCACCAAAGGGACATGTGGATGCCCTCCACGTGTAGTTCCATACTTAGGAAAAATTGGTCCCAAAAATACACAAGAATTCCAAAAGGAAAAGGGGTTGGGGTGACAAAAGGCAAGCGGGCAATGGAAGAGCCCGAAACAATGTAGAAATCCTTCTACAAGTACATTTAAGTGTTTAAGCCTCGGGGTTTGATGAGCGGTATAAATTACTTTCATAACAACTCATCTTTTGTATTTTGATAAGGCTATTGTAGCTATGTCTATGTATTTCCAAAGAACATTGCTAAACATCACCATCACAATCATGGACTTTTGACATAATGAATAATTAATATAGTTATATCTAATTATCTTTATTTTGTGATATTATGTGTGCATTTATCCTTGTTATTACAATAAATTGTTTGGATGATTATATGTGTTGATTCTACTCTCGGTTGTAAGAAATTTGTCATATACAACAAAGGAACTGTTTCACATGTAAGAACTTGTCCATAGCCAAAGGAACTTGTCCATAGTAACTCATCTCGCATGACATAAGGGAATCATTCACTGGGAAAGAGCCCGCATTAATGCAGATATTTTTAAACATGAAGTGATGGAACTTAAGTCCTTATGCTCCATTGGAGAAGTAGTTACAAAAAAATGTGGAAAAATGAGAAACAAATCAATCTTTGATTTGGTCATTGATTAAGAATTAGTGAAGAACAAATTGTTAATTAAACACTTATGTGTTTTAAACATGTGTTGAGCCTCTCACTTGTTTTGTTAAAGAATCCTTGTTGTATTCGTATTCTTCTCACATGTTGTAAATGATAGGATATAAAGGAAAGGGCTGGTGCATTGTAACATGTTGATTAGAAAGTACTAAGAAGTTAGTGAGTCATATTTTGAATTAGAGAAAAGAGATCACTTTGATATTTTGTTCCTAGATGTAATGTTTTCTACAAATCAATAAAGAAATCTGAGTTCTATTATTTAGTTTTTAGTTACATAGTTAGGAAGGGATTAACACCCAAGTCGAGCCACTTGAGGTCTGCTACATCCCCTCTATTGTTTTATTTCATGCATATTTACTTAGGAACAATCTAATTTCTAAATCTACAACTTTGTTTTAGTAATATCATTTAATAGTAGTTCATTTTCAAGTTTGAGTTTTATTTTACTTTCAACATTGTTTTGTGATAGTTATTTCCTTTCCAACCTATTAGATCACTATAAGCGTACATATAACATTGCGCGTATTTCAATTCTATGCTCCTTGGTCTGCTAATTAAATGAATGTAGCTCAATGTACAACATATTACTTGTTGCAAGTTGATTTACACCACCACCATCAATAACAAGGGAGGAGATTGTCATACCTAGTTTCATTGAGGTTGTCATTGATATCATGTAACATTGATGATAAAGAGTTTTGTGAGGTTTAAATCATTCACGGGTATGAATGTTTATTGGTTGTGTCTTGTTTTGACCTCATATTTGTGTATGGAGTGGCATGTTATGATTCTTTGAGGTTTCATGGTTTAAAAAATCTCAAATAGGCCTAATTTTAAGACCTAGTACAAGCATGGCTTGGGGTATGAAGCAAAGTAAGCTAAGGTAGGTTAGTTAAAATATGAGTAGTGTGTTGTGAATTTGTAGAGAGTATGTGGAATGTAATGCAAGTCAAAACTCAGATTTTAGAGGCATGTTCAAGGCCTTTTGAAGGTGTGTTTTTGAGAACAAGCTAGGTGAGCATGGGAAAGTCAAGGTGGATGATGAGTTTCAGACAGGTTCTGACTTAAATGAGCCTTGGGGCATGTGAAGGAAGTGCAAAAAGTGCTATGGACAAATTTTCACATCAAAATTCAAAAGGAAAATCAAGAAAAATGGTTTTAGGCTCTATCGATCTCTCAAAATGGCCATTTCCAGCTCGAGGGCTAGGGTTAAAGTGCTCACTCACATGTTAAATCTCTGCACGGGGACCCGAGTCATTCATCAATGTTGGGGATGGAGTTAAGAAAATTTTACAATTGGAATGAGGTAAAATGATGCCCTATACTTTATGAATGATCCTTAAGAAGTTAAGTTGGTATAAACCCTCCCATAACCTTAGTTTTACAGCAATAGGGAAAATTTGAAGTTTCTCATCTCCAAATTTCATGGGAATGCTAAAGTGATGATTCAAGATTACAGAGAAATCTCCATATATAATTCTGGTGGTGTTGACATACTCCGGGTTTCATGCGAAGATACAAAAATCTTCTTGTTTTATGAAGTTTTCATGTGTAAACATGTATTGCAAGTTTTATGGTGAAAGGCCAACTGTGGGAGCAAGCTTGGGATGTTCCCTAAGTTTCCTTGAGAATTTTTAGGTAGGGTCTTTGTAAAATTTTGGTAAAACATGTCAAACAAAATGGCTAACCGTTAATGGACTAAGAGGCAAAAACCAATCATGTTTGTTTGAGAGGGTTTTGATGTGAATGCATGGTGTTGAAGTGTAATGTGAGAATGGATAGTTGAATGAAGTCCAACATGACATGTATCAACCCAAGAGTTATTCAAGTGAAGTGATTTTGGGTCTAAGGTCTAAACAACCTCACAAGTGCATCAAGTAGGTATGAGAAATAAGAATGTAAGTGTGAATCTCTCCATATAATCCATGAAGGGGAGTATTTGAAGATGGAGTTGAGGTCTCCAATGATGTGTTTCATGCAATGGTTGGGCATGAAAGTGAATATTGGAGTGATAGAGGCTAACTAGGCCAAGAATGGTTTTGTGACCTAAAACCCGGTGTGCAGAGATCCAGTAGATGCAATAATATTTAAGATATATGCCCTGAAATGATGCATATTATGTGCTTTATGTGATGCATAAGGATTATAGATTTATAGAAATGTTCCATGTGAGCCATGAACAAGTGGTTGAATGAATGAACTTTCTCATTTTGTGAAGACTAGTTTTCATGTGCATACAAATCCATTAGGACCTTTTCCTAATCAGTGTCTCATGGTATGAATGAATATGATAGGGTTACTCCATGTCTTTGAAGGTGAACCATAGGTCACATGTAACATTCTCCAAGCATCAAAAGGATCTGCAAGTTCATACATCAGTGTTGGTTAAACAATCTTGTGATTATGTTCTTGGTCTACCATAACTATGTAGTTGAGAAGAAGAGATAAAATGGAGGTCTTATGCCCTAGCATGTAGCACTCCAAGCACATGGTGATGTCTTGGACATCTTGAAGAGTCTTCCATCCTGATTTCATTTCATGACATGAGCCTAGAGTAGGTTTCATGCACTCAAGTTGAAAACTTTATTTTGAAGGTCATAGACCTATGGAGCATATCACATGTGTGAGAGGTTTGATGATAAAATGGTGAGTTGAAAATATTGTCAAGGATATATATAACAAGGATAGGGATTAGCAACATACCCACACCTTCCTAACACATGTTGCATAGTCTTTAATAGTTAGAAGAAAAATAAGTATTTGTTAAGGAGAGAGAAAAAAAGAATAAACTGTTATAAAAGGTGTTGGTAGATGTCGATTGAAAATAGAATATTTTTCGGTGGTGTCATATGTGTAGTGAGTTCAGAAATGTTTTCTAGTTCCTCGTAGGTGTTCGAAGTGTTATGAGCGATCAAGAAAGGACACTACTTACAAGCCGACACACATGCAAATATAATGATGACTTTATAATAGATCTAGGTGATGCCATCTAGAATATGTCATATGAGTTGAAGATGTAAGAAGGTGAAGGGGTTGGAATATGAAGCATGAGAGGTATAAGAGTGTGTCATCTAAGAGTGTATGATAAAATTGGTGTGCATGAAAAGAGGTTTGAAGACCTGGTTTAGGAGCATAATGAGTATATGAGAAAATAGGTGAATTAAGGTGTGTGAAGAAAGAGGATGAACATATAGGTGTTGAATATGAGATAACAAATTTGTTGTCTTAAGCAACTAGGTCAGATGAATGCAATCAAAAATTTGTAAAGTCTAAGTGAATGCTTAACAAAGTAGGGAGTTGGTGATTCCATGGAATTTGTATCTTGCAAAAGTTGTTGAGGAGGTGCTTGATATAATTGTTAGAGTTGGTGTTTCAAGTTGAGTAGGTGCTCAACAAATTGATATCTTTTTTATCTTTCATGAGAAAATTCTCCACAATATTGCATTGATTTGGTGGGTTTTTCTCCCTTTAAGGGTTTTTGTAGTCACAAAATCATGCACTTTAGAAATTTATTTATCCCAGTCTCATACTACTATTTAAAAGGTTCTTGAGTAAAGAAATTAATTATTAACCCTTGTACTTTGACCATATTGTTTATTTTATTCCATAATTTTTAACCTATGACACCCTTGACAATTTTTATTTTCCTCCTTTACATTTCAAGTGTTGACATGTGATTTTCCTTATAAAGATATGTTCTTTTGATTTTTGGAGATCATGCTTGATATAGATAAATCATCTTTTATTCTTAAGATCCTTTAACTGAATTGGAATGGTTTCCTTTGAATTCATTTTTCACTTCTTGTAGGTGAGTTGCAATCTGGTTTAAGAATTGTAAACTTATCTATTAATCTGACTCATCCTTGGATCAATTTCAGTGATCCAAGGAATGTTTTAAATTTGCTCTGTTGAATGAATGGTAAATCGACATTCCATGAATTAAAAAACATATGACTAAACTTTGATTGATTACAAGTTCTTTGATTGTTGTGTGAACGTGTTTCTATTCAGTCGTATGTTGTGTTTGGATCTTTTCAATTCGATCGTGGTAGGACAAACGCTGGCGCAAATGAACTATAGCTATGCTGTTCACGACATGGGAAACATTCTGGTTCCTAAAACTAAAGGGACTATCCTACTGAATCCTAAGCTAGGTAAGAAAATATATATTATCTAGCTATGTTAATTAATTAAATTTTATCCTAACCTAAGCTTTTACTAAAGGGTTATGAAGAGGTTACTAGGTTATTTGAATTATCCTAAAACCTAATGCCATATGGTTATATCTAACCTAATGCCTAAAAAATATTGTGTTAGAATTAATCTAACCTATGTGGAAACTACCTAAGGTGGTAATTTATGGATTGGGTTATATCCTAAGGTTACCTATCCTAAGCTAACCTAAGATCTAACCTAAGCAATTATGACTACCCTAAACTAATGGGCATGAAGGGGGAATTGGTGGTCGCATGTATCACAGGCGACGGTTCCAAGGCATTTAAGTTGTTGATAAGGTTTTAATTACATAGAGGTACCACCAGTTGTGGCAGGGGCTAGCTGACTTGGCGGAGGCTTATGTGGAAACTTCACTAAAATGGAATTCCTTGTTAAATTTGATTTGGCATTAGCTAAACTTGGAAGGCAGTGGCAAGGAAGGATATGCCGGAAAATAGGAATTAATGGAATTTATTATTTTTTGGTTTTTGTGCTTGAATCGTTTTGGAAAGTATGCAAATGGGTTTGTATTGGGTCATTTCACCTTGCATGTTTCACGATTTTCACTCTGCATGCTCTCTAGTTTTTTGAACCAGCAGATTGAACTGCACTTAATGGCTATTCTTGAGATTTTTGACCTATTTTCAGTTCGTGGAATATATAAGAGGCATGGTGGAAAAAGAATATTTTTGTTTGATCTTTCGTGGAGAAGAGGAGAAGCTACGAGCTTGGCTGGAGGTTCTCTTTGACTTGACATAAGTGCTATCAGGCATGATAGGCTCTAAACTTTAAGATCTCACGATTTCTTATAAATGTTTCATTAAAACGATTATGCTCTTTTGAGATTCTTGGATTGTTTATCTTATCTGGTTATTTTCTTGTAGGGTTTATTAAAACTTGTGAATTCGATTTTGAATCCTTGGTAAAAAATGTTCTGTTTAGAAACTTACCATGTGTATTTCTTAAAAAGTGAATGCATGCAAAAACGTATCTCTGTAGCTCAGATTTTTCATTCTGGAACGGGTAATTGAAGTATTCTGTTTAGATAATCTTCATTGCTATTTAGATATGGTTTAGAGTTTTTGAGAACTTTGGGTTTTGTCTGATCTTGTTGGAATTTTTTTTTTTTATCATGAGCTTGTGCTGAGCTTGTGTTTTAATAGAGCTTGTATTCGAGCTCATTTTTGATTTGGAACTTGGTTCTGATTTTGTGAGAACTGTTGATAGAGGTTCTTGTTGTTCTGAACCGTGTTGGAATCTTGGATATCCTTGGACTGTTGTTGAAGTCCGTATATAGCTCGGTGCTTTTGTTTTATTTCCTTATGATAATTTGAACTGTTAACGTCAGTTCATAATGAACACTATACTTGTATGTTATTACTTGTTTTTGGGGCTCGAACTTTGGAGAGAAACTGAGTTCTATTTGGGGTAATATTTGGTTTTGCATTTTGATTTGAATTTGTGTTGGAGCCTCTAGTTATTATAAACCAGTATTGAAACCTTGGGTAACTCGAGGACTGATGAATGAAGCCGTATGTGGCTCTGTACCCATGTTTTATTTGTTTTGGGAAATTTGGAACTGTTATTGTAGATTCGTATTTTCACAACACTCATATTTGTTATTGGTGTAGTCTGAACTATAGTTGAGACTTCATGTCGACTCTTCTCTGGCATTTTGAGTTGGGTTTTATTTGTTTTAAATGTTTAAAACTGCTAACTCTTTCGTTGAACCATTGATCAAGGGAAACGGGGAAAATAGTTGTTTGAGTTGTTGGAAAAGTCTTAGAGATCTTGATGGAAAAATGTCCTTGTTTGATGAATAAAGTTGGTAATTTGTTTTAAGAACTGTTCCTCTTTTATGAGATGTCAATGGCATTTAATTGAGGGTACTCTTTTCCCCTCTGTTCTGTGGAAACTTGTATCTTCAGATCTCTTAGAATAGGTTCTGGGTTTCATTTATGAGAAGAACTTAATAAATTAGTACTCTGCATCTTTGTTATGAAAGGATTACTTGACTATGTTCTAATAGTTTTTGTATTATATCACTTATTGAATCAAGAATTGGTTATTCTTTTTGTAATGCAAAAATGAAATCTAACTATGAGATTTCAATATGAGTTGTTGATACTTTTGATCATGTTAAAATTCTTGATATGTTATTTTTCTATCCCATCATGGATACTATAAATACACCTTGTGACTTTATAGAGGAAAGGAATGTGATTCCTTTAGAATCGATCGTGTTTTTGGATTGCTATTTTTATTTCATTCGTGTATGGAATTGAAACTCATACTCCTTGAAAGTAAAGAATTTTAAGAAACATGGTAGTGTGCTTTCTTCTTCTTGTATAGATCATTAGTTGAACTTCTATTTTGATTCTCCTGTAAAATGAAGTTTTCTCTATGAGTTGTTTGGTCTTTCTTTACCCAATCATATGTAGAAATGATGTTGGAAGAGATTATACTATTCGGTTTTATTGAGCTGGAAATGCCAGCTTGTTTGTGAACTATTTTTGACATGACTTTACTTGTTGGTTTGAGATGAGTAAGTTGGCCTCTTGCACTCTATCTTTTAAGAATTCTCCTTGGATGAACTTGAACAAAGATTATCTCCTACATGAGTCTACTTTGATTTTTGAACACTGTTTTAGATCTTTAAAAGTTAACTTATATATGTGAAAATAAATTTAATCTTTTAGGTAAACCGATTGATCCTTGATCCCTTCTTGGATTAAATGGAAATTCTGTTGAGTTGAATATCTTAAACGTTAAAGTTTTAAGGTAGTTGTTCTTTGAAAGAAAAAATTAAATCATGTCTAGAATTTATTGTTTCTCGATGTTTTGTGTTGGGAATAGTTTGTAATGATTATTCTTGTTCTTTCGTTTAGGAGTTAGATGAGTCATCCTAATATGAACTATGCTTTAAACTCTTCCTTTAGCTTGAAGCAAAGATAAATGTTGTTTTCTTTTATGAAATATTGGGAACAATGTGATGTTATGATATGTTGTTTTCCTAAGGATAATTGATAGAATCAATTAGACTCTATTTTGTAAGAAGCTGATATGGTGGATTATATTTTGTCCTTTTTCTTGAAAGTGAAATCAATTTTTTAAAATGTACTTATTTTTCGTTGCTTTTGATATATTGATTATATGATGTAATAATTGTCTCATTAAAGAAGAGTTATTTTAATGGAACAATTATTGGAATGCACTTATTTTTAAGGCTTAGTGCTTATCATGCTCGGATTCATTGAGCCGACCCGTCTAGCAATTTTTGCGAGATGGACTTCGTAAGTGAAAAGGAAGGCATAAACTTATGTGATCATTGGCTGTTTTAAGTTTGACTTTTGTAAAAGAACTCTAAATCGTTCTTGAGATTGTATTGAAAAAGGAAGTAGTATTCTTTTGTAATGGAGGCGGTTGTTAGATAACATACCTAAATGTATAATTTTTAGAGATGAATTAAATGTTGAGAATTTATTACCTTGGGTGTGTATATTACCTTGTACTTTCATTGCATTGATGGAATCTTATATTTTGTTATACTCCATATTATGTATATGCTTAATGGGGTATTCTTAGATAAGTTTGAGTGGGAATTGGAAAAATTTCCTAAATAGGATGCAACTTCTTAAGATGCAGAATTTGATGTCATAACTAAACAATTCAATATAGTAATATTATATGGAATTAACATTCAAGTAATAAATATTGAATTTGTAATGATTTATAGGGGTACTAGACCTAACACTTAATCATGTAAAGGAAGATTATTCCTCGACTTAAGAATGCAAATAAATTAGAAGGCGTTATTCCTAATTATTAGACTTCATTAATAAAGTCTACTTAGTTACAACCTAGATGGTTGTTACACTTCCTTGAATGGTTAAGTCACAATAAATGAACTTATGATGTTGATATCCCTTTATGGTTGGACGGATTGTTAAGTATGGTAAATAACATTAAAGGAAATCTTAAGCTATGAAAGTTATTTAACAACCAATTGAATCACATTGTAGAGAAGAACTTAAGGAGTGTTGGATTAGGGCTAAGCAATGTTGCTAAAATCTGATTTAATAATCCAAACTAATTAAATTCATAATAAACTCCTTGATGTATGTAAATCTCGATGAGGCTATTTCAGCAGGATCTTTGGCACATGCCAACTACGGGTGTAACTTCGAGAAGATTAGGATCTTCTCGAGGATACAACGATGCCCTCGACATGTGGTAACACCCTTCTACATTGATCATCTAGATCTACACACATGGACTTGATCTTAGTTTCTCTCTAGGTGCAGTTAGTAACATGTCGAAGATATGGGGTAGCTCCCTAAGACTCACGATACCTTGGCACATGGGGTTGACTTAGGTTGACCAAAGATGCCAACTTACCCTAAGTCTTAGTGAGCCCTCCCCATCATAACGTATGTTGTTAAATTGAACTAGGGTTAAACCTTGGGCAAGTGGGTGATGTGAAGTTAGTAAAGGAAATTCTAGATAACAATAGAGTGGGGTGAAGGACGTATTCCAGATTGATGAGTATGCCGTCAAGGAATAGTAATACGAACAATATGTTAGAAATATTTGGCCAAAGTATCACAAGCTAATGGTTACGTTGTCCTATGTCACCTAGTCTAAGGTTCGTGATGCGAGATGAATATTAGTAACAAATATTTAGATAGGTTCCTTAGACAGATCACTCAATACCCTGAACAGGGAGAGAGAACCAAGTATACGTAGTATACAAAAATTACTCAATATTTAATGTTAAACATGAATAGATCGGTAGTTTACCGAGTCATGAAATGAATAGATCAATAACACCCGAGTCATACAATGCATATGGTTATACTGTTATATGAATGGTTGATAAAGAATGTGTGTTCTAAATTATGAATTTAGAACAAAGAACATTATTGAAAAAAATTCCCTTATTTCTAAAGTCTTAAAATGGGAATGTTACACATATGTTTAGCCATTTTATGACATTCCACATTATTTTAGCCTTGGCGAGGGGGAACCTAGATTAGTCTTGGGGCACCCATGTGCGCTCTGGTCCCACCAGGGGCACTCGATCTTTTTGCACCTTCCCACCACTTTTTGGGCCTCTTCTAGTTGTTTTACATCTTTTATCTTTCTTATGGTTAGTTTTTTTGGGGTTAATTAAGAAATTAGAGCAAGAGAACCCTATAAATATAAAGTTATGAGACCATAATAAGGGACCTAAAATCACTTACTACTATCACTCCATCTAGAGTTGCATCTATCTATTGCATTGGAGATCACTTGCATCCATATAGCTCCATCATCAAGGCACAAGGCTAGGATATCTGTGTCACACTTCATAGGGGAGGGATTCTATTCTATTCCATGAACACATTCTATTACATTTTCTACATTTATCTATTGCTCGCTACTTCATGAAGAGCGACTGACACAAGAGCACATAGGGCACGACATACACACACTCACCAAAACTACATCTAGGTCTGAAATGTAGTGCAACACTTAGTTAGTAATCCCACCATTATGGTATTTGAGTTTAGTGCATACCATTCATTTGCATCTTTCTTTTTTAGGGTTTTGATACTTCCTTTTGGTTTTTACAGGTTATTCTTCCTCTTGGAATATTTGGAGCATTCGGCGCAAAGTACATAAAAACTAATGCGACAAACAACAAAGGTTATCAATCATCTCCAAGACCTATGAAGACTAGTTAGGACCTTTTTCCTAGACCAGGGAGCCTATTCTACTTACGAGATCACCTATGGGCACTCCATCCTTTCCCATGTGATTAAATCTAGTCATATCACCTATATCTACCTTTCGGGACCCCGACAAAGTTGTTCCTACTTTTGATTTATCCAGTTAATTATGCAACACTTTCTGACAAACATATGTTATCAACTGAGTTCTTTCCTCTTATTTCTTGCACATTAGGGTTTAGTATTTCATTTTACATATTTGCTTAGATCATTAACATATTATTTTCTGCATTTATTTACTTCATTTATAGTTGTTCATAACTTAGATTAACTATTTATATACTACATAGTTATTCCATTTTTAGTTAATCATTTTGGTGAACCCAACTTGAAAATTTGTCTTCCTTCTTCCGTTTTATGCCCATTACCCATAATGGTCATTTTGGATCTCTTCAATATTGTGAGCTACCCTCATTCACCCATAGGGTTTCCAAACCAATGGTTGATATATCTACTTTTGTTGCTCCTACTAGCAATCCCTTAAATAGTTCCAATAATGTGCCTCTTCATGAAATTGAGGTGTCTAATAGTGAAAATTCATATGATGAAGACACCAATGTTGATCAAGACCAACTCAATGCTATTACTAACTTTCACCAAGCATTGTGTGAAAACCCTACTCATCTCCCTCATGTCTTGCATGCTCTAATCATCACTCTCATGATGCTCATGATACTTCATTTCATGTGCTCCCATGGTCTCCACTCCACCCACTTATGTTTCCTCTCCTATTCCTACCACCATGGCTCCCACCATTCACTCTAGTACTCCTCCTTTGCATCTTGGTTCCTCTTCGAACTCCCATGATTTGACATCTTTATACTAAGACCTACAGACTTAGATTTGCAACTTTAGCTAGTTACTTCACGTGCATCACCATCTCTAGATTCTACCTCATTGCTACATACTCCTTTTCGTGCCTGCCATATCTACTTATACATTCCCACCAAATTTTGTCTCTCCTAAGCTACCTATATTCAAAGGCCATGGTGACCCATAAGAGCATCTCCATGCATTCCATGTATCATGCCTCAACTATGCGAATGATCATATTATCTTAGCAAAGATTTTTCATCATAGTTTGTAAGACTATGTGATGCATTGGTTTTATGACTTACCAGTACATTTAGTGGTCTCTTTCACACATCTGGCCGATGCCTTTCTCACGCATTTCTCTATCAATATTGGCTCTAAGATATCTATGCTCAACTAGCACAACTCAAACAAGGGCATAATGAAACACTTATTTGATTATGTCTTTGTTACAAAAACAACTTAGCCAAGATGTCTAATGTCCTTGCGGATCCGAGCTTCAAGATTTATTCATCTAGAGTCTATTACCACCCCTATAAGAGAGTGTTCTCTTTGAGACTTCTCCTTCATTTGATCAACTTTTCATACTCTCAAGCTTTGTGAGACTAAACTATTAGCCATAGGAAAGCTTAAATATCAAGAGAAAGCATCTTCATCCACACGCTTTCAAAGTAAGCCATCCAAATATTCTACAACTAAACCCATGGATAGAAAAACCATTATAAACATAGTCTCTACCCCTAGGGAGCTTCAACCATAACCATAAAGACATACTTTTACTAAGATTAGTACACCACTGAGTTTTTGCTACCACAACTCATTGATAGTAATCTTATTACCTTACCATCGCCACTACAACTTGATCCATCTTGACCCAAAGGGCGTAATTTCGATGAAAATTCTTATTGTGATTATCATCAATGCATTAGACATTCCATTGATCGTTGTTTTTAGTTACAACATCTCATCCAAGATTTGTTTACAATGGTCAAATTGAGCTTCCAGAATCTACAACATCCACACCTACTAATGACAATCATAAACTTAATATTTTTAACAACCCCTTGCCCAAACATGATATGAAAACAATTGATTCCTCTACTAATTATGTCTATCACATAGTACCTTCTTCCCAGGACCTCGACTTCTTAGTTGCTAACATTGAAGCTTCATCACCAATCATTTATTTTTTCCAATGTTGATTATCACGCTACGTTTACATCTAATCATTTACACATCCATGCATCTATTGGCTTGACCACCATTAACAATACTAAGGTTGACCCCTCATGGCCTATTAGTGCATGTTCTATGTCCCTCCTTAAGGCCATCAATTATCCTACATCACAAATTAAGTATCCCTTCCACAAGCCCTTTGGTGTTGTCAGTGCATGTCATAGTTGGCCCTCTTACTATGCTTGTCCCTTTCCTCATTAGCAACATAGTTGAGGGATGTGACATGCTTCTTGGTCTTAATTGGATTCATCACTCTCAATCTATCATTTATATGAATCATTTGTGACTTAAGTTCATTTACAATACACAAGTCATTTCTATTGACGATGTCCCTCCATCTCCTCCATTGGAATTAGATCTCTCATATAGTTGTTTGTGTGTCATCTACCTCTTCTAACACATTTCATTCTATGTTTCTCAAAGAAAATTCTACTCCTAGTTCACCTACTTGAGTACCATCTACACGACCGTGTTATTTCGCTAGTCCTACACATTGGCATAGGCCTATTCCTAGGATAGTCACTACATCTCGGTGTCGATCACGATTCTCTTTATTCCACATGGTTTCTCATCACCTTCATGTTCAACATCACGTAGATCTCCATCACCGACACATTTTACTACACCTCAACCTTCATCGTATATTCATCCATCACATGCACATAGAATTCATTCACTAGCACAATGTTTGTCTACCATACCACCACTATTAGATCATGGTCCTACGCTTTCATCCTCACAGACATCGGGTGGAGGACCTTCATCCTTCACTATCATTGGTTAATTTACTCATTTATATATACTTAGGGACATAACACTTAATACACCACCTCCGTTTTATCATAGAAACATGTTTTATCATACATTTTAGCATCATCGTTACCCGATGACACACTCTTGTGCTTCGGTTCACACTTAACTGTTGAGGGCTTACTACACTTGAACACCATACACTGCACTATAGGCATTACACATTTCACTTCATCACACATTACACGTTATACATTCTACAAAATTTTGTCATTTGTGTTTTTACACCTCATACATCATGATAGTTGCATACATCTACATACCATACATACTACACCGTGTATTTTCACACATATTCTACTAGTCTTCATCATATAGGAGTCTAACATTACATTCCTATTTTATCTACATACCTTACATGTCACTCTATGCATTACACCCTACACATTCTACATGTCTAGCATTACATTCTATAAACTATACACCCTTAGCCACACTACATCTATTTTACGCTACACTATACATTACATTACTATACATCACACATATTCACACATTCTATTCAACTTGTATTGGCATATTTACACGTTCCACCCATCACATGGTTAACTTTTATCATTACATACACTAAATTTTTATCTATGTGTTGCACTCACTACCCGATGATGCACTTTAGTTCATTGGTCCATACTCAACTACCGAAGGGTTTAAAAATCAAATGGACCTTACACATTTACTACTTGACCTTTTACCATGTGACATTCCTAGGCTAGTGACATACGATTTAGGCTAAATTGTCACCTATTCTATCATTTTGTAGTGGTATACACCTTAGGTTACATCACCACTCCCTACTATTCATCTAGTAGTGACATACACTTTAGGCTAAATCGTCACCTATTTTATCATTTTCTAGTGGTCTACACCTTAGGTTACATCACCACACCCTCCTTTCATTTTGTAGTGATATATGCTTAGTGCTAAATCATCACTCATCCATTCATCTTATAGTGATATACGCTTAGGCTAAATCATCACTTATACATTCATTTTTTTGTGATATACACTTTGGCTATAAGGTTCATGCACACACCATCACTAGGTCACATATCATCAACCTACACATACACATTCATTCACAACATGTTAGACACAACACACAATACTTGACCATTTCCCGATGATGCACTCTCATTTACAGTTCATTCTTGACTGTTGAGGGGAAAAAAAAATGAACCTCACTACATACATGTCCATTCACTTGGGGGCATGCGGCTCATATCACTTCATCTTACATTCCATTCCATCCACCCAAAAAATGCTACATATTATGGTTGCTTTTATTCTTGCTTACTTTTTTGGTTCATGATCACTTTATTGCACATGCTAGTTAGATTCCTTGTATGTCATTTATCTATATCATCCAAACATGCACGTTCATGTCTTTTTCTAGTTATGATCATATATATAGGTCTCTTACACGCAACATGGATGCTCACCTTCTACCCTTCCTATATTGGCTATTGGGGGCATCCACATCTATCTCTTACAAGTTCTATTATTTCATTTCATACTTAACACTTTACATTACTTGCTTATACATGCTTTGACATACTAGTTATCTTTATAACATGCTAATAGGTGCTTCATGTGCAACATTTGTTATGCATGGATATTGTTTCCATACTTGTTTGTTACATTATCTTATTTTGTTTGCGGTTCTTTCCCTATGTTTGGTGTGTACACTTGTTTGTTGTTTGCAGCCATGATGGCCTTGTGTGTCTTGCGACATCGTGAGTGATGTCCCATGTTTGCATCCCACTTTGTGTGGCTTACTTGTCTTCTTGTGTGTTTACTACATTGTTTGGTAGCTTTTACATTGTTTACATAGACTACACACTATTTTCCATATGCATGAATATTTGTTTACACTTGTCTTTAGCTAGCCTTCTTGTTTATGCACGCCTTGGTTTCTACCAAGTGCACAATTCCCCATGTAGGGTAGAGTTACATAGTACATGTGTTGGTCCTCTTTTAGGGCCGCATTCTCCTATTAATGACATCACATGCACCCCTAAAGAGGGGGCATCATTTGGGATTTTCTACACACTACACAAATATTCTACTTTCGGTTTGGTTCATGGGTTATATACAACGAGTGAGTTCAGACCAGTCTAAGAACCCCATACACAATAGATTTTATAGGACATGATGTCCTTAGAATTTTGGGAAGAAATTACAAGCTTGGAGGTTATAGTGGGTGTGCTTCTCACACTACTTGACCAATGACATTATATCACCTAAAAACTAGGACAATACAAAGATATATACACACGGTTCGAGGAAGTAGTTAGAGCTTGGAGGACACAAAGCATTTCATCCCTACACTTCTTCGGCCTATGACATGAGATCACCCAAAAACATCATAGTACAAGATATCCTTCTACACTTTCTCTCTCAACATGGATCAGGTGCACATGTTCCATTACATTTGTATATTTTATCCATTTACATGCACATGCATCTTTACATTACATTTTTTCACTTACATACATACATATTTGATTATTTTTTCATTTTCTCCTTACAGTTTAGCTATATGAGAAACAAGAAGTCAAATTGGGGCAACAAAAAAAACATCAACAATAACACTCCATGGAAACACACACTTTACTAACCATGCAGATACACACAGAAAGCTACACACATGCACGTTGCATCATAGGTTCACTCTCATCACTTTTTTTGTGCATTTTTCATCTTTAGTTTCCATGCTCCTCCATATTTTTGTCATTCCATGCTTTTGTCTAGTCCTTTGGCACATTTTTACTACACTATTCATAGACATTAGGTATGCATCTCTATCTACTTTATGTTACTAAGATTTCCACTCACCAACATAAAGTGAGGGTAAAATGTAGTCACAAAATCATGAACTTTAGACATTTATTTATCCCGATCTCATACTACTATTTAGAAGGTTCTTGAGTGAAGAAATGTACTAATTAACCCTTATCCTTTAGCCATATTTTTAATTTTATTTTGTAATTTGTGCCCTTTACACCCATATGCCTAAGCATTTTCTAACATTCTATGTTATTTTAGCCTTACTTTGGGGCACTTAGATTAGTGTTGGGGTGCCCCGGTCCCTTTTTCACCTTTCCGCCACTTTTTGGGCCTCTTCTATCCATTTTACATCTTTATCTTTCTTGTGGTTGGCCTTTTTGGGGTTAATTACGAAATTAGAGCAAAGAGAGCCTATAAATATAAAGTTATGAGACCATAATAAGGGACCTAACATCACTTACTACTCTCAATCCATCTAGAGTTGCATCCATCTATTTCATTGGAGATCACTTGCATCCACATAACTCCATCATTCAAGGCACAAGGTTAGGATATATACATCACACTTCATAGGGGGAGGGATTCTATTCTATTCCATGCAAACATTCTATTACATTTTTTACATTTATCTATTTCTTGCTATTTCCCAAAGTGCAACTGCAATAAGAGCACCTAGGTCACGACATGCACATACTCACCAGAAATACATCCAGGTCCAAAATGTAGTGCAACACTCAGTTAGTAAGCCCACCATTATGGCAGCTGAGGTCAGTCGGACCCATTCATTTACATCTATCTTTTTTATAGTTTTGATACTTCCTTTTGGTCTTTTATGCAAGTTATTCTTCCTCTCGTAATATTTGGAGCATTCAACGCAAAGTGATGTGAAAAAAATAATGCGGCAAACAACGAAGGTTATCGCCATCTCTGGGACTTGTGAAGACTAGTTTTGAGGCCCTTTCCCTAGACCGGGGTCCCTGTTCTACTTATGAGAGTGCTGTGGGTGCTCCGATCCTCTCCCTGTAATCCAGTCTAGCCATATCACCTAGATCTTCCCTCTGTGGGACCCCAACATAGTCATTCTTGCTTCTGATTTATCTAGTTACTTCTACAACACTATCCGAAAAACATCTTCTATCAACTGAGTTCTTTCCTCTTCTTTCTTGCACATTAGGGTTTAGTATTTCATTTTACATATTTGCTTAGATCATTAACATATTGTTTTTTGCATTTGTTTACTTCATTTATAGTTGTTCATAGCTTAGATTAACTATTTATATACTACCTAGTTATTCCATTTTTAGTTAATCCATTTTCCACATAAATCATTGTCTTCATGTGTGTTTTTTTCATTTGTTTGTGCTTGAATGTCATTGTTTCTTCATGGAAAAGGTTAATCAAGATTGAATAACTTGTTGAGGCATAAACTTGTTTTCAAAGGTTTCGGAAGAATTGATTCACCCTCCTTCTTAGTACTTGTGTTTCTAACATTATGTGGTCTTCACCGTTAGGCTACAAGCCTAACTTAGCATATGTTGCCAAGTATCTCGATAAGTGGTCTAATTTTGGCCTCACAAACCTAAAAACCAAGTGCATGATAAGAGATTTAAACCCCTAAATGCTCAAGAAAAATGAAAATTTCCAACCATTATACCATGGGGCCCGAAATGTTATAAAAGGGAGAGAGGTTTAATTGAACAGGTAAATGTTAATGTATAGCCTCTAACTTGGGAGAGTGTGAGTAATCTTGGAGAATTTTTTTAGGGATCTGTTGGGGTTGTAAAATTAAGTAGGAAACTAAATTAATACAAACTGCCAAAGAATAAATGATCATGACATATAACTTATATTTAAAATATAAGTGTGGCGAATTCCATATTGTGTTAACACAGTTTAAAATATAAGAGTGACCCAAAACAAGGCCACCCAACTTGATATAAACCAAGGAAATCTCTTTGATATCAAACACAATGAGAAACAAAGAAGTGTAAATGCATGCGAGTTGTTTATGTGATCATATTGTAGATACACGATGTGAAGATTCATCTACACACGAGTGAATGTATGTGATAGTTTATAATTCCTCCTTGAAGGTGTAACTATTGTGGATTCATGAAATAGGGGAGTTTTTGGGTGAAATACATATTCTCAATAAAGATAAGTGATTTTTTAGTGGGTTTTTTACCAAAAGGTTTCCCACTTAAATCTTGTGTCTTGTGTTCATTTAATTTCATGTTTATGTATACAATCTAATATCTAATTCATTTTGTAATGTAATTCATTATAACTTATTGTACATTCATAAACTATAATCTTTGTAAATTTATTTTAGTGGATGTATAAATTTATGGTATTATATATCCCTATGTTTCCTAATAGGACATTTTTAAAGACTAAACCATGACATCCTTTGCGGATGTGTAAATATTTTTAGCAAATCATAGAATATTTTTGATGTAATTATTTTTGTACAAGCTATTTTGCATCATAAATTGATCGGGTCGAGAACTTTTTCCGGACCCACGATGTAGTCCATATTGGGTGAAATTTGTTATCACTTAGTTTTCTTTAGCTTCGTATTTTGCCTCATTTTGCTTGTCGTTTCTATCAAATTAATAGTTTTTTAAAGTTTTAAAGCCAATTGTTAATCGTTTATGGGAAAATTGAGAGTATTATTTTAAGTATCCAAAAATTGGGAAATTTTTAAGTGAGTCACTTAATTTGGTTTTTTTGGATCAACAAGATAGAAAAGATATCTTGTAATGTACTAAGTGGGAATATAAAGGTTGTGTTTATCTTAGCAAGAGTACATTATCAAAACTAATGGTTTTGAAGAGTAAATTTCCAAATTTTAGTGTCTACATTTGGGCCCCCTTTGAGTACGAAATGAATATAACATGCTTAAAGGAAAAGATACTCGAGTGTGTAGAAATTTTTTTTCTTCACTCAAAGTCTATTTTATTGAGTCTTGTTGTGTTTGGTGTTGGCATGCTCCATGATGAAACCTAAAACACAAAGTGTAATCAATGTCCATGGTAGATAATTGAACTATAACTCAAAATTAAAATGTAACATGAACGGTTTACATTTGCATAAAAATGAAATGAAGAGATCTAAACATGAAAGGAATGCAACTATTTATTTTATAGAGGAAGAATCTACCATACTTGAAGATTTACATTTTTGAATTTGTTGAAGATCAATCCCTAATTATTTCGAGGATAACTAGATTGTTAGGTACATGTGATCTAACATAGAAACAAATGAGATATATAAGAAAATTGAATTACCAAATCACTCTAAGAAGGAAGAGGGCCATATATTAAAGTCATTCAACAACATTTATATCTTACCCTTTAAATGTAAGAGGAAAGGAAGGATATCCTCCAAATAAATTAGAGGTTTTGATACCTTTTGTAACCTCTATAGACCACACCACTACAAACTGATCTAGCATAATTTTGTAAATTAGGACACACATTAGAAAAGAGAACAAGTGCCCTCATGCCCTTCCCAAGTTCCATACAATTGAATAAAAATGTAATGTACTAAAATGTATATGAAGAAACCAGACCCATGCCCCCAAGATTCTGAAACTATAGTAGAAATTGAGTGTCATAGTGAAGGAGTGAAGTATTTCAAGCCCCCTATAGCTGATCTGAATTAAGTGAACAAGATATAAAATTGTGCCAAAAACATTTACATATAAGTGAAAATATGAAACCGCTGAGGAAGATGTAACTTCCCCTTAGTAGAATCACGTGAAAAGGTCGGGATTGTCCCTATGGTCTTGACTAAATTGTACAGTTTCAAACACGTGCCTAATTTTTCTAGATTTTTGTGCTTGAATGTGTTTCTAAGTTCATGTACCTTGTTTATAGCTGTATATTACCCCATAAGTTTACTTGTCTATTATTGGTGTAGAATATACCCAGATAAGTGCCCCCTCTTTTGAGGCATGTGTAAAAAACCATGTTGATTACGTGGCTCAAAAGAATATATGTGTACCCATGAACTAGATCTCTGAGAAGTTGTTGAAGAGTGTAGGATGCTGAAGAGGTGGCAAATTTAAAGTACATGTACCTATAAAAAGGAAGGTTTTGTGCATGGTGGCAATATGGAACCCAATAAGAGAAACAACAAACACAAATAGAAACATTAGTAATAAGGCATGTATAAGAAATCAAGTAAAAATATAATGAAGTCAATAGTTATGCAAAAAAGTGTCACACAAAAGGCGTAGAGCCTTTAAACATGGTACACCCATAGTGTAACAATACAATCAAGGCTTGTATGCCAAAAAACAAGAGAACACAAGATAGGCATAGAGGAACAAACATGAGAAACCCACCATATCACAAGACAAACAAGGAACTCATGCCACAATAAGTGAAAAAGTAGTAGGAACACACACAACAAGCATGTATGAAAACTAAGAGTGTTAGAACATGATAAATTGATACAAAAAGTAACACGTAAAGAGACACATTTATTCCTATTAGCTCAAAATATAACATGTACAAAATATATGTAACTAATATTAATGAGGAATTAAAAAGGAAACATAATAGAACAATAAAACATATGTGTAGTATATAATAGATGCCCCCGGATGTATAGGAATTATAGTTAAAGGGGTCGGTCGATGCCTATTGTGTATCCGTGTGTGTGTGTCATGCATCAAGGTCAATAAACCACATGTACACATGTGTAAAATGTAAATAGATATGATATCTATCAAATCCATGGTGACAAACAACATGTGTAATGTAAGTGCAAACAACTCAAACTAAGTATACAAGTCTTGATTTTGTATTTTTGTAAATATATGAATATTTTTGTATTTTGAAACTGTGTTAATTTTTTTATATTTTTGAAATGTTTAGATATGGAAAAGAAAGAGGGGTTTCATGAAAGCTCTATGATGAGAACCTCTTTAAGAGGTGGATAAACTGTCATATAAGATGGAGGCTCGGGCCTCAATTGTGACTCAAATGCAAGTGGTAAAGTAATAGTAATGTTGTCCAAAGAAGGCCTAGGAGATGAAATAGATATATGGATAGTGTGTGAAGTAGAAGACTTGTGTGGAGGACTAGAAGAAAAACTATGCCAAGACATACTATGGGCACTAGAAGATCGATGAGAAATTTTAGAGAGAGCATATGCACAAGAGGATTGATACAGTGGTCCTATAGGAGTGAGAACTATGAGAAACATTGTGTGAACTGAATGTCTATCATGACATCTAGGAGAGGTAGAGCCATAAGAGGCAATTCATGAAACCAAAGGCCTCTCAGAGACATAGGAGGACTAGAGCCTTGAAAGTCAATGTGTGTAACTAAAGTCCTATCGGATGACCTAGATGGGTTAGAATGAAAGGAGATAATATGTAAAATCAAGGGAATAGGAAAGAACATAGTAGTTCTATGGATGTTAGGGATATTAGTTGAAATAAAATACATATTTTTAGATACATTAGGGATAGGAATAGGAACTATAGAAGAATGACTAGGAAAACTAGAAGAAGGAGCCTTAAAGGGAACACATCTAATTGTGACAACCTACGATTATGAATAAACTTGACACATTAATCAATGAATGATGGAATATCCATAAGATCATAACCAAGGGGACATAAATGTAATGTACCAGAGCTAAGAGTAACATTAACCAAGATTGAAACTGGTGTAGTGATAGAACTAATAGGGATATGTAGAATTATGCACTAGTAGAGAGGATTAATATCAAATACAAGATTTTAAGTAGAAATGCCAAGAGATTGAAGTAAAATGAAAGATAAAACATTATTCATGTTATGTGGATCAACTAAAACACCATGTATAGGTACTTAATTAATAGATACATGGATAGATAGAGTATCTGAAACAAACGTGTCATCTATATCAGAGTCATTAAAAGTGATAAGCGGTGTAGGAGATGATGTGAGTGAAAGTTCCAACCATTACATCTAAAGGGTGATCATAACATGAAAGTGGTGGCAATATATGATAAGTGTTTTACAATTTTGAATTATATTTTTCATTGTCATGCTTAGGAAGTGGATCATTAAAGATTTTTAATTTGGCATTATTGTTGGTTGGCTTAGAAGATTCAGTGGGCTCATCCCATTCAACAAAATTTGAATCGATAAGATTTTGAATGGCGTGATGAATCTTGATACACCAATGGCTGAGGTGACCAATAAATCTATGATATTCACAACAAGCATTGACATTTAAACTTTACTTTGAGGCTTACTCACATCAACCTCAAATGGTGGAGGGAGAGACACAAGATTACACTCAAGCAATTATTTCAATACAATGTTTGGGGCATATGGTAAGAGAGTAAACTATCATCATGTGGGCTAAAGATGGAGCTTAATTATTTGAGCATTAACATTGATGGTGTATTTAGAAGAATACTTGGTATAATTTTTCTTTCCTTTGAATGCGGATTAGCTTGGAAACTTGGCATTCAAGGTATTGAGAGGAACACTAACAATTTACTTGAGTTTTTCACAAGTAAAAAATTAGCTCACAATATTTGAGGGTGTGACATAGATGGTAAAAATATTAAAAAAATCAAATATGATTGATTCTTGCAAAGGAGAAAGCAAGTTTTGTGTAAAGATGTCTTATAACTAATTGCTAGCTAAGATATTGCTCATCTTAGTAAGCATGGTATTGTATCGTAAGACATAATCATTGATAGGTTCATTGGATCCTTGTCACATTTTAGAAAATTGTGCATAAGAAAATTTTTCCCCAATATTGATAGAAAATTGTGCCAAAAATTGATTTTCCAAAGTAGTAAATGAGCACACAAAATGTGTGGGGAGATCATAGAACCATTGTAGTGAAAATTCCTTAAGAGTTGTAAAGAAGAGATTGATGAGTAATATGTATTAAGAAGCGTAGTCAAATAAAACCATATGAAATGATTGAAGATGTTCAGTGATATCCCCTTTTCCATCATAGATAAGGAGTTTATGAGAAACAAAACCAATACGAAAAGGGTAAAAACTACTTCGGGTGTAAGTGGATTGTGAAGCAATTACGTAGAATTCATATCATGTGTAGAAGCAGATGTACTTGTTGGTGTGTGTGACTTGCCTCATCATCCTAGGGGTCTTGTCCACATCACATGGTGAGTCATCTCACCTAGCGAGTTCATAGGTCTTAGGAGTTATATGACAAGTGGTAGATTCTATCATAGAATCTATCATTGTCATATACGTCAGTGGCATCATAGGAGTTACATTCCCTATTTGGAATCGTAACTCCTCTTTCCTCTTGAAAAGAATGATTGTTTAGGAATGAGAGTTATACAACACTCTTATATGTACCCTCCTTTTTTGTTCTATGAGAATGAGTAGACCTATTTTTTTATGCATGATTTTCCATTGTTGTTTGATTCTTGTTGATTACGTTGGAGCTATCACGTTACCGTTGGAGTGCAACTTCATCATAGTGCATAGGTTTCGTATCAATTCTCAAAGAAATATCTCACATACTATTAGAGATAGAGGATTGGTAAACATGCACTCATGTTTTTGGGTTCCTGATTACTTCGGTTTCAATTTTATCATTCCTTGTGCAAGTTTGCGTTAGTTATCTTGGAATCTTGCTAAGTAGTTTTTAATAGTTGTTCTTTAGAGTTTGTGCATTTTTGGAGTTTGTGCATTTTTGGGGTTTATGCATGTGTAGGTTTACAAATTTTACTTCCAGATGTAGCTGGTTTCAGTCATATTTGGTGGGAAAGTGATATTTTTAGGTAGGTGACGTTTTTGGTCTTATTCAATTTTTTAATTGGAAGTGATTTTTTATAGAAAATCTAGTTTTTAGTTGGTCTATCCTCCTCTCCCCGCTATTTGCATTGTTATTTCCCTTGCATTATCTATTTATGATCTCGGGTTGCATTACATTGCATGTTACTCTGCCTTACATATTGGCCCTTCCTTGCATTCGAGTTGCATGTTATTTACTTTCACTTCATTCTCCCTCATGTGTTGGCCATTGCTGCCACCAACTCCCAACTCCTACTTTTTTCATTTCGAAACCCTTTTATTTTTAATCAAGACATATTTTTAAAAATAGAATGGTGGATTTTAATTAAAGTGGGGTGAATACATGGTGTTTCAATATTTAAAAGTGGGTTTATATTTAAAATGTGGGTGTTTTAACACGGTGGGTTTATATTTAAACGTGGGAGTTTCACATTGCGACGCGAGACACGATTTCTCACACAGATTGTATTTTTCCCTTCTCTTGTTTTTGCTTGTTTTGTGCTTGCTTATGGTGTCGAACTATTGTGATCATGAACCTTGATTGTGGTCTCCACTCTTGTGTGTTATTACATTAATTACAAGGTGAGTGATCGACTGGTTCTTGACGCACAATCACATTTGATTGTAATCAACACACTAAACTATAAAGTGCCAAAATCTAGGGGTGTTAATATTATTCTGGGGTGGTTATGTTTCTTTCTCTTTCCTTATGCATTCCTTCTTTCTCTATTTTCACTACGGATTCCTCTAAAATACCTTTGCTCACATAATTCAATTTATTCAAATGGAGATCTAAAATTGTTATGGTTTTACACAATAAAGGGTTATTCTATGTTTCTATGGGAGTAGAGACTGAACTTGAAGATGAACCCAAAAATATAAATGGTTCAACTATCGTGATGAAGCCTTAGGTCTTCTCTGTATGTCCATCTCTCCCAACTTTCTCTTCCACATTGAAACTTCCTCAAAACCCACTAAAGCATGGAAAATGCTTGATGATATGTATAAGAAGAAAGATGACATGAGAGTGCATGAGTTGGAGAATGAACTACTAGGGTTAAACCCTAGTGACTTTGAAAACCTACAGGCCTTCTTATCAAAGTTTGTCCACACTAGATTACTTCTAAAGGAATGTAAAGTGGAGAAGAAAGACTCTCAGTTGATCTTGTCAATTCTTTCTAAGTTAGGTCCCAAATACTCCATCTTCATTTCAAATTTCCATGCCACAAAATCTGCCTTCGGTAGTGCTTGGAAAATTCCCTCATTTGAAATTTTTTCATCCCAAATCATTCGAGAACAAGAAAAACTCATTCAAATGGGGAATCTAAAATTGAAGTCACATGCCCTTGTGGAAAGTAAGGGTAAGAAAATTGAAAAAAGAAAGAGAAAAAGGGCAAAACCAAGAAGGAAACCAAGACCAACCAATCCCAAGCCAAGCCTAACATGAACACTTCAACTTCGAGCCTAAAGCGAAGAAGGAAAAGTGTAAGTGTTCCTATTGTAAGAAGACTATCCATGAAGAGAATCAATGTATGAGAAAATAAATTGATCACTTAACTCATTTACTTGAGAAGAATAAAATAAGTGTTCTCGAGTCTATCAAACAAAATGCTTTAAAGGCCGAGTCTTCCAAAGAAAAGGATTCTAAATCTAAGAAGAAGAAAGGAAAGGACCTTATAGCTAGATCAGATCCTTCATTAACATGGATTATTGATTTCGGTACCTCACACCACATGACCTCTTTGTATGTTGAGTTCACCAACATCGAATCATGTGGCATATCCCAAATCACGTTGGATGATGACACTACAATGTCAGTTTCTACTAGTGGATTGCTAAAGATGGATGGTGGAACATTTAACCTAGTGTTGAGTGTTCCCAATCTCCTATCAGTTTACCAAGTCACTCACTTTGGTGAAGTAATGCGAGTGGAATTTTTCCTAACTTGGTGATCATTCGTGAGATTCATTATGACTCCACAATGGTTGAGGGAAAGGTGGATTAGTGTTCAGTGGTTGTATATTTTTTCCTACTTTATTTTTGATTCGACACCCACTATCTTGCTCACTCATGTAGAAGAGGTTAGTAAGATATGACATGAGAATTTTGGGCATCTTAATTATCATTACCTTGAACAAGTTGAGCCAAAGAAAAATGGTTAATGGGTTTGTTTCACGTAATCTTAGTAGATTAATGAAACAGATAAAGGTAAATATGCTAATGAGGAATACCTTTTGTAATGTTGGTTGAAAGTTGTGCATGCAAATCTGATTTCTTATCCTAAATGATTGTGTGAGCTTCCTTTTGGGTAGGAAGAACTACCGAAATGCACAAGTAAGAACACAAAACATAGTTAATAGAAAAAGGTTAGTGGATTTCCTAGTGTGAACTAGATCTAGGAAGTGTGATACTTCCTCAATGGTTATTAATCCATTGATATATATATATAGTTCAATATAAAGTAAAGAAACATGCAACTAAAAGAATCTAATGCTAGTGTTCTGATTTAGGTATCTCAGATTATTATCAATGTTAAACCAATTAGATGCTTTAATAATTAAACTAGTAAAGGTCCGGGCCAAAGTTTGGAAGGGTCTAGGTAAGAATTGGTGAATTTTGGGATTGATTTGGGGAATTAGGAGGCTTTCTGGTCTAAGGAAGTCTATCAGATATAAATATTGACACCGGTCAGTGTGTGACCAATGACGGTTTAGGTATGACCAGTACCGGTTTAAGATGACCGATATTGGTTTCTGTGGGTGTGGCTGAATATCAGAAATAGGTGTCTAGGCTCTTTTTGTGTCTGCATAGAGAGTTGGGAAGGTCTATGGTGAGGTTATGGTTGGAGTACCAGGTTTTGGCAAGGTTCTGTGAGGTTTTTGGGGTGTTAAGGTCAGTTTAGTGAAAGTTTGACAGGAGACACAATAACCGACGTCGGTCGGGTGACCGATCTTTCAGTAAAGGGAAACCGACGATGGCTAAGGTAACTGATGTCAGTAGTGGAAATTTGGTGAAATTTTATAAAAGGTAATTTTGGGTTTGTTTGTGATTACATAGAGAGTGAAGGAGGGATGATTGGGTTCGTAATAATATTAGGAAGTCTCGGGAAGGTATAAAGGATAGGTAAGAGAGCTAAAAGGTTGGGGTGGTTTGGATAGGTAGATGGACGGGAAGGTGAGGATAGAGGAATACATGGAAAAAATATCTAATAACAAAAAGATAAATAACCTATTAAATAAGTACAAAAATGATGCAAAATCAAATGTACTTACTTGTATTTGCAAGCCTGGTTGGGTGAAGGATGGTGATGGTCAATTTGTGAAGAACTTGGTGGTTAGTGCTACAACAATGCTTCTTGAAGTGCTACCATGAATGCCAATACCTTCGGATCAGTCTTAGGTACTTGCTTGGGCCTCTGGCTGAATGTATTTTTCCATTTTGATGCTGAGAAAACTCTGGTTTGTGCTTGAATGCAGATAACTCTCTCCAAAACTCGAAGTGACTAACCTGGGAAAAATGTTGCAAAAATGTATATATGGTAATTGATGATGGTCAAGGTGACCAGCATCGATTCTGAAAGTTAACTCGACGTCAATCGGGGTGGGAAATCCTAGGTTTACCAAAAATAACATATCTTGGCTATTTTTGGCGTGCTCTACTTGTCAGTCCGGGTCTTAAGTGATGGTTAGCGCTTAGATAAGTGAGGGTGTTGTTGGAGAAGGAATATGAATTTAATGTTAGGGTTAGAATAAGTCCCAATTGGTTAAGATAAGTAGAGACCGAGTCTTAGTTAATTAATAGGGTAAGAATAAGTCCATGGTGAGGTGTCTAGGTGATGTGGTTAGGTAAGGTGTAAATTAAAGTAATTGGATTAATAAATAATGTGAGGATGGGTATTAATAAAATTGTAATTAATTAAATTAACATGAATGTGGGGTAAAGGGGTCATGGTTAGGTGAATACATTATATTAACAGATTGAAAGGGACTAAGGGTAGTGTGACCCCAATTTGGTGTCTATAGGGTTACCCGACATCAAATATTCTAAGGGTATTTGTGAGGTTTGTGCCTTCAGTAAGCACCCCGAGATTTTTTTGAAAAGGAAAATCTTGCAGAGCTAATCGTCCCTTGGATCTTGTTCATAGTGACATTTTCAGCCCTTTCCCATCTCCTTTGTTTACTAGAGATCTGTATATGCTAACCTTCATTGATGAATTTTTGCATTACACTTGGGTGTATTTTCTTACGCTTAAGTATGATGTTTTCAAGCATTTTTAGGACTTTAAGGATCTTACTGAGAAACAAGCGAATCTGTCTATCCAGGTTCTTCAAACCGACAATGGAGGAGAGTATGTGAGAAACAGGTTCAAATATTTTTGTACCTTTGAAGGGATTGATTTGTAGTGTATAGTTGCTTACAACCCTTTGTAAAATGGAGTTGTGGAAATAAATAACCAAATGCTTAAGGAGATGGCCACTTGTATGGTTTACTCAAAATCCCTTTTGTTGTAGTATTGGGCGAAGTAGTGAATTATGCTTTCTATATTCGTAACTATGTTCCACATGAGGAAATAATAGGTATGAAATCCTTTGAATCTTGATTTTTATACAAGCCTAATGTAGATAAATTTTGTGCCTTCGGATCCAATGTTATGCCACAAATTCACAAAAATAAATGTAAGGATTTGGAACCACAATCTAAACCTTGTATTTTTGTAGGTTATCTTGATGGCATGAAGGGGTATACATTGTTAAACTCTACTAATCATGAGATTTATATTGAGAAAAGTGTGAAATTTGATGAGAAATCATCAACTTCTACTTCTCCACCATTTGTGGTTCTTCTTCCCGTTGATTCGGATTATGATTCGTCGGATGGTGATGATGTTAAGTGAGTTACTCCTCTTAATCCTCCTACCTCCTAACCCTAAAGTTGAAGAGTTTTTGATTATGATAGTATTGATGATGAGGACTATGTCACTTCTCACTTGAGTGAAGAATCTTTTGACTCTAAGCCTGATCCTCCTAATCCTCATTAGGCTAGGTAGACTTTATAGAGTGTTGAAGAGTTGATTGTAGATCCTTTAGATGAGAGATGTACTCACTCAAAGTTTGTTAGACCCCACTCCTTCACCTTAGCTTTAGACCCTCAGTATTTTTGGTAGGATTTTGGGATTCCTGAGTTGGATTCTACCATGGATGAGGAGTATTACTCACTAATGAAGAACGATACTTGGGATCTCACCCCTCTTGCAAAAGGAAGAAAAATTGTTTGGTGTAAGTGAGTGTATTGGATAAAGTATGGTTTCGATGGAGAAGTATAAAGAATGACTTGTAGCTAAGGGTTTCTCCCAGGTAGCTAGGGTTGATTACTCAAAAACCTTTTCTTTAGTTGTGAAGATGACTTCCATACAACTTACCCTCACCATCATTGCCACCAACAGATGGAAATTCTACTAGATGGATGTCAAGAGTTCCTTCCGTCACAGGGACCTAGAGGAATATATCTACATGGAACAACCTTTGGATTATGCCCATGATCCCTCCCTTGTTTGTAAGTTAAAGAAGTCTCTTTGTGTCCTTAAGAAATCCCCTCATACTTGGTATGCCAAGATGGACTCCTTTCTACTCGCATCAAGGTTCACTTGGTGTCACTATGAACCAAATGTTTACATTCTATAGTAGGATGATTCCATTCCCATTCTTGTTTTGTATGTTGATGAATTGTTGATCACGAGAAACTCTTCCTTTATCATTGATTTTTAAAGATCACCTTAGCTAACAAGTTCTCCATGTTTGACTTGGGCTTGCTTCATTACTTTCTTGGGATCCATATTTCACAATTTAAATTGGGAATTATGATCTCATAGCCCAAGTATGTCCTTGAATTATTTCTCGATTTCACATGTCCAATTGTAATCCTTCTCCTACTCCTTTCCTTCTCGGGGTTAAGTTAGTTTCTAATTTCTCTACTCCCTTGGTTGATGGTACCCTTTATCGACAGTTGGTTGGGAGATTGATTTACTTGACTCACACTTGACCGGATCTATCATATGTTGTTGGGATCATGTCCAGATTTATGTAGGAGCCTCATGAGTTGCATTGGAAAGTAGAAAAATAGATCCTTCACTATGTTCGTGGCACTCACACAGATGACATTCACTACTTAGGAGGGATAAATATTGACTTGGTTTGATATACATACTTTTTGATTGGGTGGTGACTTAGATTATTGGAAATCTACCTCAAGCTATAGTTTCTCCCTTGGTTTGGGTCCCATTAGTTAGTACAAAAGAAGTAGAATTTTATTTCCATATAAACAAAAAAGGAAGAGTACAAAGAATCACTTAATGCTGCCATATAAGTTGCTTGGTTGCAGGGTATCTTGACAGAGTTTGGAATTCACTTTCGGCGGCCTACCATTATCATCATGTGAAAACATGAACACCATCTTGATTTACCAAAATTTGGTTCAACTTTAGTAGACAAAGCACATTAAGATCCACATACATTTCTTCGGGAGCCGATACATGAAGGAAATTGTTCAAAGTTGCAAAAATATTCACCAAGCTCTCACCGAGGCAAAGTTTATTCACTTATGATCTCTTCTTGGGGTGAGGTATGCTACATCCACCCATATTCTTCAAGATTTATAGTTATTTTTCTCCTCTTATTCTTTCTAGAAAGATGTTGTTTGTACATGGGCACCTTATCAAGCCTTTAGTTTTTAGGCCCCATTGACACATCTTTCCTAGTTATCTAGGGAGTCTTCTTTCTATTCGACTTGTCATGACATCTACCCCAACTTCAATGAAGGGGGTATTAGTGTATGTGAATTGCCTTGTCATCCTATGGGTCTCGTTCACATCACATGGTGAGTCATGTCGCCTAATGAGTTCATAGGTCTTAGGATTTATATGACAAGTGGTAGATTTCATCATAAAATATGTCATTGTCATATGCATCAGTGATGTCGTAGGATTTTATTCCGTATTTGGAGTTGTAACTCCTCTTTCCCTTTCAAGGGAATTATTTTATAGGCATGGGAGTTACGCAACATTCCCATATGTACCCTCCTTTTTCAATCTATGAGAATGAGAAAACATATTTACCTTATGCATTATTTTCCATTGTTGTTCGATTCTTGTTGATTAGTTGGAGCTATCATGTTACCATTAGAGTAAATTAGCACACAAAATGTATGAGGAGATTATAGAACCATTGTAGTAGAAAAGTCCTTAAGAATTTTAAGGAATAGTTTGATGAGTAATATAGCTTAAGAAGCATAGTAAAATTAAACCATGTGAAATGATAGAGTATATTTAATGAGATCCCTTTTTCCATCATAGATAAGGATTTTAGGAGGAAAAAAACAATAGTAAAAGGGTAATAAACTAATTCAGGTGAAAGCGGATTGAGAAGCAATTGCATAGATTTCATATCATGAGAAGAAGCAGATGTACCTTGTTGTAATTGTAAGATTTAAACTTGTAATGTATGAACATGGGTTTTAAGATCTTAAGTGCTAGATGAAGAGGCATGTGAACAATTATTATGGGATATCGGATGTGTAGTAACAATAATGGTTATGGGAAGATGCATATAGACATTTTGGATTTATAGAGTACGTGCCCCTAAGGATGAAGGAAATTTAGATGTAGGAATAACATATGCCTCTATGTGAGAAAATAAAGCATGTTTAAATGTATATCTTGCAACATCTAGAAGAGTATCAAGTATTAGCAAGATTCTCTTGTAAGAAGTGTGTAAGGTGTTGTGCCTCATTTTTGGGTAGAGCATGAGAGTGAGTATCGAGCTTATTTTAGATCCTTCACCTTGTAGGGGAATAGAATTAATTGTGAAGATAACATTAACAAAGATGCCAGTAGTAGAATAAGATTGAACATTATAAATATCATGTGTAGGATTAAAAGAAGAATGAACAAAGGGGTTTCCTTTGCAACCCCAAGTATACGAGATTGATGTGAATATCATAAAATATTTGAAATAAAAACATGATGAGATAGAATGTGAAGATAGATACAACACTAAAAACAAAAAGGAAGATCATAGAAAATATTAATTCATGAGTCAAGTCCACTAGAATCTTTACACCCTTATTAGATTATGTGGAATCTAAGAATTAGTGAATTAAGTACATTAAAGGATGTAATGGGAGTTATATGAGGTTATTTTAATTAATTAAATTTTAACATTAATTATTTACTATCGAAATAACACATTAATATTTGTAAATAATGTATGAAACAAGATATGAACTTGAAAACACAAGATGATGAGTGCACTTAGTTATTTACAGATGGATCTGGGAAGTTTTAGGAGTGCACACTGTTGAAACAAGGAGATCTAAGTTTAATGATGCTTCGTTCTAGGAAATGTGACTAAAAATAATCTTATCTAGGACCATAAAACTCTGTCAGGATCTTCTCGTATGGTTTTAACCCACTCGTACGGTCTTATAACTACTTGGATTATGGGTATATAACATTCTAGGATTTTTCATTTGCTTGGAAATATATGTCAATGTCAAACCCTAGTTCTTAGTCATGTTGTAATTACCTCTTAAAATTTAGAACAATATATCAAACCCTAACCATTGGAAGGATACAAAGTAAAATAAACATTATTTGGGTTTTGGGAATCCCTGCACTATTGATTTTTTAACTACTTTGATAAAGCCTCAAACCAAAACTTTTATCCACTTAGTGTGTGATATCCGAATGAATTCAAATGGATTTGTCAAATTATTTAAAAATGCATGAGTTGAGTTTGGATCTTGCTAAAATAGTCAGAAAAAGGATGTTTGAGTTCTTATGGATGAGAGAAACCGATGCACCTTGACCTAGTAAGAAGCTTCAGACTTGTAGATATTATTTACCTAATGAGTGTGGTTGTGCCTTTTCCAAATTTAGGAGCATCAACTACCTTTTATAAGTGTTGGAAGTGTGTTTATAAATGTAGTGCCAAAGGATTTCCATGTTAGTAAATGAGGTAGTGTTAGTTTGCTTATATAGGGTTCCAAAGTTGAATTATTGAAGAAAGGATAACTTAAAGGAATTAAATGACTCATTAGAAAATTTAGAACTAAAAGTAAATATGGAGGATACGTTGGTGAAAAATTGTACGAGATAGGTTAGGACCATATTTTTGGAAATTACAAGCACTAATAGGGGGTGAATAAGCACTCCTTCAAAATTTTAACATAATTCTCGAATCACAAGAAACCATTCAATCTTAATCTACTTGTACCATGAAGAAGAAGATACATTCAAACATAGTAATCAACAAGAAAACACACATAAAGACAATAGTCAATGTGGGAAACCCTTAGAGGCGAAAAACCCAATGAAATCAATGTACTATGGAGGAAAATTTTCCTATAACAGATTAAAAAGATCTCAATATGTTGAGCACCTACTCAACTTGAAGCACCAACTCCAATTTCTAAGCCAAGCACCTACTTGGAAATTTTTACAAGCTCCTACTTGCAAGGAAGCAACAAATCCAAATTTTTAAGCACCTAGTTAGTCTTTACACGTTTTTGATCACCTTCCTTCTCCTAGTCACTTATGACAACAAGTTAGTGATTTCTTATTTGCTCGTATTTGCTCATGCTTTCTCTTCATGCACATAGATTCTCCTATTTTCTCAATCACACACACTTCTGAACTCTGATCTTCAAAAGTATTATTTAGTGCATATTTTCTCATATATAAACACAAGGATGACATCCTCTTACCCTTCACATTCTGACCTCTTCATATCCTTGTCCTTTAAGCTCGTACAAGAAGGTTGAATGACATCATCTAAAAAACTACCAGAGTCATTATTACCTTTGCAGTGTGTCAACAATTTGTGTAGACCTTATATAACCTATCAAGACACTTCATACTCTTATAAGGTATTGAAACACATTACTAAACTCACTACCTACTTGAAGAGACTAAAAATATTCCCTTATGACACTTACAAACTCGTCTTGTAACGGTTCTTACATTCTTGTCTTCTTCTTTAACGTAGATTTCTTTGGCTTCTAGTTATTTTGACTCATGCCAAGTGTTATGACCATGCGTTTGAGTTACAAATGACCCCTCCTTGTATTATATCACCTTAACTTGCCTTTAAACTCTCCATTCTTTTTAAAAATCTTCATTAGGATTGACATTCTCAACTAGATGCATGGACTTCACAAAACAATATTAAACTTGGGTGTATTAGGAGCACTATAATCTCATGTCATACAATGCATCGGGAGGAGTAACTATTTAAGAGTTATATTATGTCAACACGGACTTGGAGAGTAATAGGTCAAAGCATGGAGCCTTCATTTCAACTTTCCTTCACAAATTTCCATGCACAATCATGGTGGATCTAGAAGTTAGTCATAAGAATAATTCATCAACCTCAATGTATGAACCTTCAATCCATCTCAATGCTCAAAAAATGGTATGTGTTTCACTATTTTTCTTTAAGTTTTTAGACGAAGCAGATAAGGGTGTGGGCAAGGAGGAGTATATGTAGTGACGGTCGATTTGAAGGTCGTTGCGCTTACTATTCGATTTCTTGATCCAATCCTCGATTGTGAGAGCTTCCTTTTGCCTAGGAGGAACTACCCGAAATACACAACAAGACCACAAAAGAGGATTAAATAATATATGTCGTTGGGATTCTAGCGTGTGCTAGATCCAGAAGTGTGATACTTCCTCGGTGGCGATCAACCCACTATTTAATACAAGAAATAATGTAATTAAATAGAATCCTACTGTAATTGATATGATTTAGGTATCTCATCCAAATATAATAAGAAAATCTAACATAATAGGCTAGGATATGATCATATCTGGAAATAAGGTAAACAAATAAGGTGTTGGAATAGGTCAGGGTCAGGTTCTAGGTCACTTGAATCACTTAAAAAGGGGTATTGGGATCTGGTATTAGCAGGCTGCTAGATATAGAGACCGACGTTGGTCAGTATGACTAGCTATGGTTTAGTAAGCGACGATGGTTACTACTCGGGCTGGAAATAACTCAATAGTTCATGGTTTTGGGGATTTTCTGAGACTGGATCAACGATGGTGAGGAGTTGGTTTAGGTATGGGGAGATGTTGGGAATATTCAGAGGTGCTCAAGGGTAGAAAGAGGTGATTAAGGGTAGAAAGAGGTGATTAAAAGGGTTATGAGTGATGGGAATGGTCGAGGTTCACAAGAAGGCAATAGTGGTAGGGTGAAAATATAGCTGATGGTTGATAAACAAAAGGTGAAGAACTCCTATAAACTGAATAGAAATGAAGTGGTGTAGGTTAGAGACACACTTACTATTATGCAGGTTCAATGGCTAGGTAGTGGTGAGTGAAATGGTAATCAACACCATAGAAGTGCTTCCTGGAGTGCTTATGTAAATGAAAGACCTTCCGATCAATGTATGTGCTAGTTATGGCTACTTAGATGTGCGAAAGAGCTCCGGTTCATGCTTACATGTAGATCTCCTTTGCTCCAAAACTCGATAATGTGTCTAGCCTCTCAAACAAGGTTACCAAAATGGCTATATGGTAACCGATGATGGTTTAGGGTTCTTGGCGTCGGCTTTGAGTTAAGCTGGCGTTGGTTAAGGAAGGATATCTTAGGTTGCCTAAAATAACAAATCTTTGCTATCCTCTCCAACTTTTTCTCATTTTTTCCAGATCTAAATGAAACGTTGTGCTTAGCTACATGGGAAAGTGGTTAGAGGGAGAATATGCATGTGCTTTTAGGGTTGTACTAAGTCTTAGTTCATTAAGGTAAGTAGGGCTAAGTCTTAGTTAGTTATGGAAGCATGCTATGAATAGGTCTATGGTGAGGTGTCTAGGTGAGGTGGTGGGGTGAGGTGGAAATTGGTTTTAATTGAGGTAATTAAATAATGAATGAAGTGAGGATGAGTATTAATTTAATTGTAAATAATTAAATTAATATTAATGTGGGGTATAAGGGTCATGGTTAGGTGAATGTGTTTAAGTTGGTTATTCGAAAGGGGACCAAGGGGAGTGTGACCCAATTTTGGTGTCTACATTTTTCCCCCTTTTGTTGTGTAGCTTGTATTGGTAAGCGACGTTGACAAAAATAGGAAGTGATTGCCCCATGTGTGGGTGAAGGTGATCCCCCTCAAACTGGGCATTGATGAGGTGTAAGATGGAATCGGTGAGTGGTTTGATAAAGGTGTAGGTGGGGAAGATAGGTGGGGAAAGGTTTGAGTATTGAGGGAAAGGGTGATGGTCAACTCGGGTAATGGGTAGTAGGTCATGGTCAAAATTGGGTCATGGGTAATGGAAATCAAATGCACACACACGTATAGATTGCAACACAAGTACCAGGTTGAAGAGCTTGCAAACTCTACATCGTCTAAGGTCAATAGGTTTATCCAAACAAGGGTGAAGTGATTTAGGTATCCAAGGTATAGGATATGGTCAAGAAACACAACGTAGGTCAGGTGCAAGAACATTTAGGTATGCTCCGGTACACCAAAGGTTTGGTCGGGATAAATGACATGGCAATAGGCAAGGTATGGTTGTTAGGCTAAAACAACATAGGTAACAACATTGTAAGGTATAATGAGTACATAAGGTCAATGGTCACACCAAGTAGGTCAAGTTTAGGAAAATAGGTCATGGCATAGGTAAGGCCAAGGTATAGGTAAAATAACAACTCCTAAGATGTAGCAAAGGAAATGTAGGGGTAGGTTGGGTTTGTAGGTATGGTTCAAGGGGTGGCCAAAATGATAAAAAGTGGGTGAGCATGAGTGGTGATAGGTGAAAAGGGAGCAGGGTAAGGGAAACTAGTTTGAAGTGTGACCGACACTTGGTTACATGTTGATCAACGACGGTTGTCGAGGACGAGGGCACCAATATGACCGGCGGCCGGTGGTAGATTGGGATTGAAAAGGAAATTTCAATTTTGATAAATAATTTTTCATTTTCCAATAGTATAAAATGACAAAGGAGTGGTGGAAAATTGGAAAGTGACAAAGCGAGACAGAGAGTTGAGTTGGCTAGCCTCAGAAGCAGGTGATTGATCATTCGATAGGCAGTCCATGAGATCGGTGTGAGTGATTCGGTTGGTTGGAGGTGAAGAGGGAATTTGGTGATGGTAGAGGAAAGAGATGGGTCGGGTGGACCACCAAAGTGCGGTGGCCCGATGTGCCCCCACAGAGACGGAATTACTGACGAGGTATGATTCAATCTATTCTACATTGGTTAGATAAATTTATTTGTAGAAATCAAGTTTGGGTAAAAATGGGTTTGGGGGGGAATTAAATTTGAATTTGGAAGGTATAGGGATGAAATAGGAATGGAGGAAGGATTATGTAGGGTAAAGAGGGGTGAGGATGGATTGAGGTGAGATTTGGGTAGGGAAGGGTAGGTAGGTAGGGTAGAATGTTGAATTTATAGAGAAAAAGGGTGGGGTTTACAAATTTTGTCATCGATGATAGTGATCGACATCACCAAAGGTTGGTCGATGTCAGTAGGAGTTAGCCAACATCAGTCACAAATGAGGTGACCAATGCTAGTTTTTATTTACCATTCTTTGGTTAATAAGAACCGATTCTAGTAGGTAATTATAGGAAAATGGGCTAGCAAATGAGAGGGGGTGTGAGGGAGATAGGTCATGAGATAAGAAGATATTGTTGATGGAAAATAACTTGTCTAAGAGGTGTGAATCGGTATGGTTTGAGGGATGGGACATAGAGGAGGGAGAGAAGGGTAGTCTTTTAGGGTTGGGGTGGGGAGATAGGTCATGAGTAGGAAAGGTCTTAGGAATAGGTTGGGTGGGTAAGGGTGAAGTTGAGGTATGGTCGAGGTCTAATGATGTTATGATTTGTTGGATGTAGGTGAGGGATCAATTACGGATGTGGGATAGGTACCACCCTTGTTATTAGTGGTACGAGGGAGTGCGATAACTGAGGAGTGGTACCATGTGGTAGAGGTTGGCCTAATTGGGGTCAGATACTACCGGCATGTAGTTCGAGGAGCTGAGTTTGATGGTCGCCCTCATCGACAGATGGGATTCGATGACCAACACATTTTGGTTTCGATAGGTGAGATGACCATCACCTTGGAGGATGTTTATAGGATCATGTGGCTACCGATAGTAGGGACACATGTGTATTCCATTTCCTCAGAGGCATCTGAGGAGTTGATGTTGATAGTGTTCGGCGAGGGGTTGGCAGAGTTACAGTTCCATAGTGCCAGCCTGAGTTATGGAGATATGTACTAGGCCCATCCAGAGGAGATGAGGTTAGTGGTGTTGATGATGGAGGCATTTTATTGTTTTACGCTACCAGATGTGGAGGGTGGGAGATTCCCATGAGCATTGATGGGGTTCTTCACGACATGATGGAGGATAGGACCTGGTTTGCATGGGCACCAACATTCTTGGTGTAGCTATACAAAGAGTTATGGGCCTATGGGAGGCTACGGAGGTTTAACTTGTGTTGTACGTTCCTCCTACACTATTGGGCATATGAGCACATCGTATGTGTGCATCTAGTGGACATGCCCCAACCTAATGCATTCGAGGTGGGATTGGTTTGGGTGGGCTACAGGTAATAGGTACCTGCTGTTTAGAGAGCATCAAGCTTGTGGCTACACACGATGTAGCATATTATAGGCATGCATTAGAGGGGTTGTCTGGTGTGGACATCATTTAGAGGCCATATGTGAGCTTCCCATCATATAGGTAGATGACCGAGGAGCTACAGTTTCTCGATGGATAGAGGGGCATCGTGTAGGAGAGCATGAGATGATACCTATTGACAGGGTCAGACGACAGTTTGGGTTGCCGCAGGATGTACCTCCACCATTTCCACAGTACAGGAGGGATGATGTGGAGAGGCCTATGCCTCTACCATAGCCGACAGTGCCTATAAGGTAGGAGGAGAAGGTGGTAGACCGATGGATTGATTATGTTAGGGTTACATATAAGTATAGATAGTGGTACAAAACATGCCTATGGGTAGTACCATCGAGGCCAAGGCAACTTGATTTAGCCACTATCACCATTCAGAGGGATTCCTTATAGGGTAGGTGACTACCCCGTGACACTGATTGGGGATAGTGGGATAGTAGGCAACTAATAAGGTCGGAGGCACATGTAGCCATGCTACAGGCACATGTAATATCCCTTCAGACCCAATTTGTATAGGGACAAGTACCCGCATAGGGTGGGGATGGAGATGGGGTATGTGGCCACCCTAAAAGTGTAGGTAGTAGGTTTACAGGCCATCTCAGCCACTACATTGCATGTATTGTGGCCTTAAAGTCCAAGGTACATGCATGAGCTCGGGGACAGGGTCCCATTTTACAGGCAGGGGTGGGACAGGGTCCCATGGTACAAGTACAAGGTCAGAGGCCAATGGCACCACCATAGACAATACCCATGGCCAAGTTCAGGGATTCCCTAGGTGAGGTGAGATATTATCAGGATCACCTGATGGCCACAGGGATAAATGTCCCTACATATGTAGAGTATAGAGCACAACAGGCCTCGAGTGAGAGGACTAGGTCTCGCACTCACAGTGTGGAGAGTGAAGGGGGACGACGAGCCCCAAGACAGGGTCAGGGTGAAGCCACTAGTTCACGGAGGCCAGCTCCAGGTGAGGTGTCAGTAGAGGTCAAGTTGAGGCCCATAGAGGGTGGTGAAATACTAGCGGGACGCCACACAGGAGCAGAGGAGGAGGAGGAGATAGGTGAGACAGCATGGAGGGTATCCGGTGATTGATATTTGTGCGGACCTCCATTTTTGTGATTTTTGATATATATCGGCCTACGTGCCAAAGAGAGTGAGGATGTACATGAGAGTTTTGAGATTTTTGATCATATACTGGCATGTGTGCTGAAGATAGTGAGGATGTATATGAGAGTTTTGTGATTTTGTATTTATTTGTATCTGTGTACATATGTATGTATACACAGACTTTCTTATTTATATAAATGATGATATTTATAGTATGGATGGTGTACTTTTTTAAATTTCCATTATTATTTGTGTATGTGATGGAAACTAGGTGAATTAGACATGATTGAGTTGAGGTCTTGTAGGCATGGTTGAGTTAGGTCAGTTAAGCATGTTGGAGTCAGGTCGTAGGCATGATGGAGTCAGGTCATAGGCATGATGGAGTCAAGTTATAGGCATGATGGAGTCAGGTCATAGGCATGATGGATTCAGGTTATAATTTTGATTTTAATGTCCAAGTCATTGGTAACATGGGAAATAAATGATGATGTATATGCATGTTATGGTTTAAGTTTCCAAATATTTTCTATAGTGGAAATGTGAAAATGATAAATGAACGATGTGATGATGTGGTAAAAATGTTCATCAATTGTTGCTTGTTTGGTTTAATTTCCAATTGTTGATATAAAATGGAAACAAACTAAGGTAGGATGTGAATAGGGAAATGAAGGGGAAAATAGGTTAGGGTGAAGAGTGGTTGAGCTAACCTTCAAGGGCCCCATGCCCTCGAAGTGTTACCTACATAGCCCCTGGTGAAAAGGGGCCTCAGGCCGATGTAGTTATCCCATAAGCTAGGGAAGAATATGATGAATTAGGGGGATGGGTTGGTGAATTTTAGGCATGATTAAGTTAGGTCATAGGCATGGTTGAATTTAGGTCATAGGCATGGTTGAGTCTTTTCAAATTTAGGCATCGATGATCTGGTCCTGTATAGGATAATCAATAAGTAATGAGGAAGGAAAATGGTAAGAGGTGGTAAAAGATCCACTTAATTGATAAGAACCTTAATGAGTCTAACATACCCAAGATGGGCTTATGAACATATGACCCTAAAGGCGTTGCATAATAGACTATTCTAAAGGTGAAGAAAGTCACATGATTACAAAATGTCGCATTTACTGCAAGTCCCTTGAGATGAGAGAAAACTAGGGTGCAAAAGGTGATGAGGTGAAAGTGGATGGTTTAGCGTAACCTAATGTACGACACCATGTTGACTTAGTAAGAAACTCATGACAAAAATAGGCAAGTCCATGACGAAAAAGTTAATCTTTTTCTTTTTTGGCTTTTACTTTTGTTTTTGTTTTGATAGACTGATCGATGCGGGAAGTCTATGTGGGATGAGTAGATTTTCTCCTTGAGGTATTCGTGAAGTTGATCAATGTGGGAAGCTTCGGAACATTTATTATATTTTGGAAATGACTTTATATAGTTGTCCTTCAAGGGAGCAGTCTATTTATAGCAACTAGATAGAGAGAAGAGATGTCCCTTTTGAGGGAGTCATCTTTTGGGAAGTTTGACTCAAGGAGTTGAATCCCATTGTGTTTCTTCTTTTTTTTTGGATGTTTTAAGTCATGGAAAAGACTATAGAGGAGGATTAGGTTCTTGTTTAGAAGACAAAACCATAACACACAGAGGTTAACTATGAAAGAGGTAGTTTTGAGTGATGAACGACCATGGGATTCCATCTTTTAAAAGATGAAAAGTATCCATGAGAATATTGCCATGAGTAGCATTGTGGTACTCATATTGAAGATAGGGCTGAAAGGTGATGGGTAATCACATGATTCTTGTTTAGTTGTGGATCCTCAAAAATGGGTAACATGGAAGATGAACGACGCTCAAGGGATGAGTGGTCAATTGACAGAAAGTGATATAGGACTTGATGTCAAAAATAAAATGTTCGAAGATGCAAGGCGTTGAGAGGCTCAGGTTTAGGTTTACCGTCAAGTGAAGAAAAATGATAAGCACCTGATCCAAAGGCATTAGTAACGATATAGGGTCCAAGCCAATTAGGAGCAAATTTTCCCTGTTTACTTTTCTCTTCTTTGGTTACATGTTGATTTTCCTTCAAGATAAGGTCACGACCTAAAAGGTTCATTTGTGGACACATTTTTTGTAGGCACATTTGATACATTTTTGGTAGATTTGGAGATGGTCAAGAGAATTGAGACAACATTCATCTAATAACTCAAGTTGCACCAAACGATCCTAGCAAAAGTCATTGTCGTTGAGCATGTCTTGTAGTGAGATGTGGAGAGATAGAATCTAGACTTCGAGAGGAAAGAAAACCTCGGTACCATAGACCAAAGAAAAGGGTGTGGCAGCAGTTGAAGTGTAAATACTAGTGTGATAAGCCCACAGGGTGAAAGGAATGTGTGAACGCCAATCCTTGCCAATATCATCAACTACTGTCATAAGAAATTTTTTCAAGGTTTTATTGGTCGATTTTGTTTGGCCATTAGTTTGCGGTAATAAGGTAATGAGAACTGAGTTGGATGCCAAAAGCATCACACAACTTACATATGGTTTTTTTTGAATTTCTTTCCGTTATTAGTGATGAAACGACGAGGAACACTAAAGCGACAAATGATGTGATGGTTGATGAATGCACATATTTTCTTAGCTTTTGTAGAAATGAGGGGAATGGATTCTACCCATTTAATATAATATTTAGTAGTGGTTATAATCCATTGGTGGTGTTGTGAAGAATGGGGATTGATCTCACCGATAAGATATAAGCCCCATTGAGAAAAGGGCCAAAGGTATCATACAACTTGTAAGGCATGACTAAGTGTGTGATGAAGATTAGCATGTTGTTGGAATTTTCTACAACATTTTACATAGTCACAACAATCACGGTTTAGGGTTGGCCAATAATATCCAAGGTGAAGAATGTATTTTGCAACAGCTAAACCACTAAAGTGACCTCCACAAATTCCATCGTGAACTTCCTTGATAGTGTAGGGAATTTCAGAACTTGTAAGGCATCGTAAGAGAATACCATCAAAGTCGTAATTATAAAGGAGACCACCCATGATGACATAACAAGAGACACTTTTAAGAAAGGCACATTGTCCATTACGAGTGAGATCAGTGGGTAGAATGGAAAGGGAAAGATAGTCTACAAACTGCTTATACCAAAGGTCACGTGGGTTAGGTGTATGATTCTGACGGAGTAGATTGCATGAGGTAAATAAGAGGGTGATTGTAACCTTTGTATTGTGACAACAATTTTAGAGTCACCAGTGAAGTGGGTATTGAGAAGCCAAGTAGGCCATGGTATCAGGGTAAATTTATTGGTGGAACGTGGGGTGGTTTGAAGTTCATAATGGTCAAAGGTGGTCAAAATTATGTCTACGTGATGTTTATACTTTTGAAGTATCTCATTACGACCCTTGTATATACCATTGACTTGGTTTACCACCAACTAGGAATCACCAAAGATATTGATGGAATTAACATCTAGGGCATAAACAACCTGGAGACCCAATATGAGTGCTTCATATTCGAAATATTGTTTGTATAATCAAAATCTAGTTTGAAAGATAAAGGCATAGGTTCACCATCAAGAGGAATGAGGATAACTCCAGCACCACCTCCACGTTGACACTTGGAGCCATTAAAGAAGATTTTCATTTGGTAAGCGGGTCCGTCTAAGGAGAGGGTAGCTATGGATTGCCCTGGGAAATAAAAGTTAGAGGGTTGATTCTCGGAAAGAGGTGCATATGCTAATTGCTCAGTGATAGCCTAACCCTTGATGGAATTTTGATGAATGAATTTGAGGTCAAGGTTGACAAAAAGCATAAGCCAACATGTGGCACATTGATGTTGATAAGGTTTGGCATACATATAGTGTAGGGGGTCAGTATTGGTAAGAAAAAAGGTTTTGTGGTTGAGTAGGTGATGGTGGGGTTTGGTGGTGAAGAAAAATAAGGCTAAGCAGAGTTTTTCGGCATGGGTGTATCTAGTTTTGTAGTCCAAAATGGTACAACTTATGTAATAAAATGCTTTCATTCTATGTTGCTTGTCGTAATGAGCGAGCATGGCACCTAAAGAATGGTCAGTGGCAGAAATATATAGGTAAAAGGGTTGGTCATCCTTAGGAGGAATGAGCACTGGTGGTTGAAGAAGGTATTGTTTTAAGGCTTCAAAGGCTTTATGGAATTCATCATCCCATTTGAATGAAACATCCTTCTTGAGAAGATGATGAAATGGTTGACAATGGTCAGAAATTTGCGAGATAAAACAATAAATGGATTGCAACTTACCTTGTAGGTTTTGAAGTTGACAAAGATTAGTGGGTGTAGAAATTTCTAAGATAGCATTTACTTTAGTAGGATCGAATTCTATGCCACGGAAAGAAATGATGAAACTAAGGAGTTTTCCTAAAAGTACCGCAAATACGCACTTCTTTGGTTGAAGATGAACACAATACTTGATGAGGCGGTCAAAGATGACCTTAAGGACAATTAGGTGTTTGGCTTGATGTTTGGATTTGGAAAGAAGATCATCTACGTAATCTTCCAATATGCGGTGCATGATGTCATGGAAGATATAAGTCATGGCTCACTGATATGTAGCACCATTATTTTTAAGGCCAAAAGGCATGACTCGATAGCAGAAGGTCCCCAAGGAGTGATGAAGGTAATTTTGTGTTGATCTTCTGAAGAAATTAATATTTGATTATAACCCAAGAAACTGTCCATGAGTGATAGCATTTCATGGTTGGCAGTGAGATCAACTAGTTGTTCAATTCTTGGTAGGGGAAAATCATCTTTGGGAAAAGTTGGGTTGAGGTCACGAACTCGTGAAAATGCAGAGTCCCCTTATTGCCTTTGTGACAAGAATGATGTTAGAAATCCATTAGGGATAGTCAATGGGTAGGATGAAGGAAATTGAGAGAAGGCACTGAAGTTATTCTTTGACTAGAAGAGCAATGTGAGGATGCATTTTCCGTAACTTTTGTTTGATGGGTTTGGCATTAGGAATGGTTATGATATTTTGGACCATGATTTTGGGTCAATACCTGGGTATATCGGCATAGGACCTGGGAAAAAGCATTGCTATGGTCCCGAAGGAAAGAAGTAAAAGCTTCATGTTCAGCAACATTTAAAGACTGACCTATCTTTAGGATGTGTAGGTCATCCTGAGTATTAATGTTGATTTCGATAGTCAATTTGTTCAACATGGTTTGTGTCTCAGAGGGTAATGACTAGTGAATATAATATTCTTCCACAACAAGGTAGGTGAGGATGGACTCATCGTCTCCGACATTGAATGACATTTATAGAAGGCGTATTGTCATCAATCATGTCACGATATAGGCGGGGAGAGAAGAGGGAGCCTGCTGCCATTGCATTGATAGGTCAGAGGTCCTAGGGAAATTGTGTTTACGAGATTTTTTTTAGGAGGAATAGATTCGGGATCTATGGACTCTATGGGTGAAGATGGTGATGTGGGTGAATGAGGTGGAGAAGGTTTGTCTTCCTCAATGAGGTCGATGTGAGCCTTCTTGGGAGGTGGTGCGTCAAAGCCAATGCCACTACGATCATTGTGTTTATGAGTGGTATATGAGATGACAGTATGGCGGCCTTGTTCATAAAAACTGAAGCCAAAACCTTTCCATGCACAATGGTGGAGGAAAGTGTGGGTGAAATGGTGATTAGTAAGGGATTGTAGGTCAGATGAAAATGGTCATGTTTGGGATGGAGGTTCGGGTGAATAAGTGGAAATATCAAGTCCCCCATATGTTAGATTAGTGCGAAGGTGGGGAGGACCATAAGGAAAAACCTTGCCTACATGGTAGTCATAACTAGGGTGCTGATGCAGGTTCCCATACTCTTGTGGAGTGAGGAATGTGTCGATATTGTATAGGTGGTACTCCCCCAGAGTGAGGCGTTGAAAAAAACCTTCTAAGGGATCAGTAGTCAATATGTGGGTAGCGGGGATAGATGACTCGCTAGATGATTGGGAAGTAGATGAGTTAGTTGTAGAGGCTACGGTGGCGTAGGGAATAACAGGGTTAGATGTGGGAGAGGTGGTGGTAGCATTGGTGGGTGGGTTTGTGGGTGAAGGTGAAGTGGGGGTAGTGGAAGATTCCTTAACTAGTACAAGCACATCGTTGGGCAGTATAACATGTTCAGTATTGAATGGCGATGGGTCGACGGGGATTGTGTAGTTATATCCCTCATGCTTGAATTTTACACAACGGTGTAAAGTTGAAGGGACACAACCCATGACACAAATCCAGGGTCTACCAAGCAATAGGTTATACTGGAATTCCCCCTAAGACATAGAATAGTTACGAGACAAAGTGTAAGGGCCTACACGAACATGAAGGATAATAGTTCCAAGGGTGGAGGTGATGTCATTGTTAAAGGAGTGCAACATAATGGGGTTATTATGCATACAGTTAGAAGGAATACACATTTGATTATATGCATGGGAGGAGATGATGTTAATGCTAGCACCACCATCAATCATGACACATCATATGCATATGTTATCAATATAAATAGAAATGAATAGGGTGGGATCAAGGTCATCTGACTGGAGAGGTACAATCTCCTCTTGAAAAAGCTGAGGGTGGCGACTTGAGGAGTGGTCATGGGGGTAGAAGGAGGAGCTGATTTGGTTAGTGAGGCCACATGGTGAGGGGTGATAATCGAGGCCACTGGTGTGGGGTCATTGGGTAGAACTTCAATGGATTGTAAAACCTCGATAAGGGCTTTTCTGTGGGATTCAAAAGTCTAGAAAAGATCATACAAAGACATCTTTAGAGGTGATTGATGTAATTTTTTTATCATTGCGTGATGGGTGACCCTCAGAGATAGGGTATGTAGGTCCACAGATGGTGATTTTGGGAGTAGGTGCTAGATGGTATATAGGGTACAAGGTTGGTTGATGGGCTAGTTGCTTTTTCTTTTCCTTTGTCTTTCTAAGTGCGGGTAGCAACGTGAACCATGTTAATATGAGGGGATGTGGATGAAGAGTGCGTGTCATGAAAGGTATAATGACATGAGGGGAAAAATTCTAGTAGTCGATAAGAGCCTTGTAAAATGATTACGGCGCATTGACATTTGGGTGGTGGTTTGGCCAACTCTCTTATATGGACCATGTTGATCTCAAATTTTGATGTGGGAAAAATTGTTGTGGGGGTGGAGATACTGATCGCTGAATGGGTAAAGGATGATGATGTATGGTGACAGGTGATGGTGGAGCATGGTCCTCATCAAGAAGGTCTTCATCGTCAAAATTTTATTCAGAGGAAAAATTTGAAGAAGAACGGTCTTCAGAGCCTTACAATTTTCAACATCATGTCCTGACACACGATGATAGGCACAAATCTTGGTTTCATCAAACCCTTTTGGTTTGGGTTTGAGAGGATCATAAGGTCGAAGCGGTGGTAATGTGATGACGGAAGTATCCAAGAGATTGGTTAAAATTTTGGTGTAGGACCCCGCTAATGGATCGCAATGGGAGGTGAGTGTGGGTTTGGGTACAGGTGTGGCTGATTATGAAGGAAGAGGCTTTATAGGAGGGGGAATGGGTTGGTCTACTAGTTTGGTATGTGGAGTGGTCTTAGGTCTTGCTGGAATTTGTTTGGGTAAAGGTGGGGTAGAAGAGATGGTGATGGAAGGTTTGGTTGGTTTGACTACCTTAGTGGAGGGTATTGTGTTGGGGTTAGCACACCGATTGTAAAAACAATATATCGAGATCTAAGCATACATGAAAATAAAAGTGGATAATCTTCCGTAAGAAATATACAAAACAAGAGACATAAATCAACACCGATTTAACATGGTTCACCCATTGTGGGCTACATCTACCAAGAAACAAGCCAATCTATTATCCAAAGTTTTGAAAAGATATACAATGAAGATTTACAATCTTCCACACCTCTCAGATGTTCAGTACTTTCTTCCTTCAAGATTTTCTTCTTTTCACCAAGAATTCTCTCTCACATAATTATCTTGTAATTATGGTCCACACCCCTACTTCTAAACCCTAATTTTAACTTCATATAGTTATTTTTAGCCTTAGGGAACTTAGCCATGCAATTACAATTAATAAATATATTTTAATGCTAAAATAGATATAATTCCCGATAGTTAATTAAAAATTCATGAACAGGTAACCGATGTCAGTTCTACCTAACCGTCGCCGGTTCCTACTTGCCCTTGACCAATTCCAGTCTTCCCTTAATCGACATCAAGTTATCTGTGTTTTCCAACAAGTTCCAATTACATGCTAAAATGAAGTAATTGAGCTCCACAACTCAACAATCTCCCACTTGGAGTTTAATTACTGCACCATACTTGTACAATGTCATTCTTGGATTCTTCCTTAGCTTTGTTTCTTCCTCTTCAAGTCTCAAACTTGAAGACCAATAGAAGTGGAGTGTAGCTCCAACTTCTCCTTTGCTAATGGCTTCACAAGATATCCACAATTTTCTTGCTCATATGAATATTTTCTAGATTCAATTGTCCATCCTCCAATACTTGCCGTATGAAGTGATACCTCAATTGAATGTGTTTCATTCTCGAATGAAATGCTGAGTTATTTGCCAAATGAATTACACTCTGACTGTCACTAAACAATTTACAATCACTTTTCTCCTTTCCCAACTCTTCCATGAACCTACTTATCCATATCATCTCCTTGATAGCCTCTGTAGCTACAACATACTCTGCCTATGTAGTAGACAAAGACACAACCTTATACAATCTCGAAATCCATCTAACTACCATTCCACCTCATCGTGAAAATATATCTAGTAGTGCTCTTCCTACCATCCAGATCTCCAACCATATTTGAATCAACATAGCCACCTAATAAAATATCTGAACCTCTATAGCATAACTGCATGCTAGATGTCCCTTTCAAATACCTGAGTATCCATTGGACTACTTTCCAATGCTCTTTACCTGGATTAGCCATATATCTACTCACAACTCCCACTGCATGTGCAATGTTTGGTCTAGTACAAATCATAACGTACATGAGACTCCCAACTATTGAAGCATATGGCACTCGTGTCATGTATTTGACCGCCTCATGTGATGAAGGACACTGATCTTTGCTCAATTTTAAGTGTCCAGCCATAGGTGTGCTAACAGGTTTTACATTCTACATGTTGAACCTTTCTAACATCTTGTAGATATAATCCTCTTGAGACAAATACAATTTCTTGTTTTTCATGTCTCTATGTATTTGCATGCCAAGGATTCTTTTTGCAGCTCCTAAATCCTTAATATAAAATGTTTGAGCTAGCTTTCTCTTAAGCTCGCCAATGTCTTGCATACTAGATCCCTAATAAGCATATCATCCACATAGAATAACAAAATAATATAGCTCCCATTTTCAAGATTCTTGAAATAAACACAATGGTCAGATTCACATCTCAAGTAACCATTCTCATGCATAAAACTATCAAACCTCATGTACCATTTCCTTGGAGCTTGCTTGAGCCCATATAGGCTCTTTTTCAACCTGCACACTAGTTTCTCCTTACCCTTGACTTCATACCCAAGCATTGCTGCGTATAAATTTATTCATCCAAATCACCATGAAGGAAAGCCGTCTTCACATCTAGTTGCTCTAAATGCAAATCTTCTACTGCAAATAAACTCAATATAGTATGAATAGAAGTCATTTTAACAATAGGAGAAAATATTTCACCAAAGTCAATACATGCTTTCTGTAAATCCCTTTACTACAAGCCTTGCCTTATACCTTTTCTGTCCTCCCTCTTCTTCCTTAATTATGTAAACCCACTTGTTTTGCAATGTCCTCTTACCTGCTGGCAACTTAACCAAATCCCGAGTTTGGTTCTATTCCAAGGAGTTCATCTCCTCATCCATGCCATACTCCCACTACACATGGGTCTCATCCTGCATTGCTTCTTCAAAACTTTCTAGTTCACCATTATCAATCAATAATAAATAAAATAGAGAAGGTGTAAATATTTCTAGAGGTTTACTTACCCTTTGTGACCTTCTCACAAGAGTTTGGGGTACTGGAGGCTCAATCTGGGCCTCCTGAACATTAGTATCCACTTCGACAAAGGACTGACCGACACCGGTCATATCTAACCAACGTCGGTTCGCTAACCGATTATAGTTCTAATCCTCTCGTAACCGCGGTGGTTCATCCGACCGATACCGGTCGAGGACTAACAAACCATGGTTCTGTGTGTATTTCTGTAGGTGTTTCTTTAAAACCTGAGAGTTCATTTTCATCAATAAAATTCTCAATTTTCTCATCTTTGGGTACCAAAATTTGATCCTCGTACATTCTCTTTTCATTCCATTCAACATCATGACTCTTAATAATTTTAGAATTCTCTAAATCCCAAAAAAAGAATGAAATCACCAAATCCATAGCAATGAAAGTGCACCTCTTGGATTTTGCATCTAACTTTTCCTATTTTCCTTATCAACATGCACAAAAGCTTCGAACCAAAAAAATTAAGAAAAGAAAGATCTACCTATTTTCCGGTCTAAGCTTCCTCGGTATTCCTCCATCTAGTGAACTTGAAGGCCCATGGTTAATCAAATAAATCGTTGTTTCAACCGTCGCCCAAAACTACAAGGGCAATCCAGAATGTATCCTCATACTTCTAGCATGTTCCATGATTGTCTGTTCATTCTTTTTGCAACACCCTGCGTGGAAGGTTTTTTGCTCAGTATTGGCATTGTTTGGGTTTCTTGGTGACTGCCACACCTCTACATTGGCAAGTGGCAACTGCAGCACCTTTAGTAACCTCCAGAACCTCTGCGTGGACACCACATTAACTCAGCTTGGCGTTAAAAACAACAGGTTCAACACCTTGGCCTTCCAACGTGGGCCCCCTCTCAGCCCTTTTTTAATGTTTTATGGCTTAAAACAAAACATTCTTTTCAATTCATGGCATTGTAATAGTTATAGGCTGTATTTTGGCTTATTTAATACCCTCTTACGCTTGTCGAAGACGGAGGGCGAGGTCCGGGGTTGGCAGGAGGCTAACCCCCCCTCGTAGTCAAAACAAACCCCTGTTAAAATTCTGTGCCATTTCCAACGAGTACCCACACGACACCCTTTGCACCCATTTAGAGCATTTTTAATGTGTTTATAGTATCTAGTGCATTTTTCCATTAGTTGCGGGAATTGTATTTATGCCATAACTTTTGACTCGCTGCTCATTTTTGAGCGCTTCCTTGGTCAAAGTTACATTATTTTTCGCACACTATGTGATGGAATTGCCAATTTTGTAAATGCACTACTTTTATAAAGTGCCACATTTTGGGGGGGTTGATTGTACTCTTGGGCCTACACACGCAGACGCATTATCGACCGAGTCCGACGTCTTGCTTTTGTGCATCTTGCATTTTTCATCATGGAGAGTGCTCTTCCAGACGTGAGCACTGTAGATTTCCTTTACACCTCCGCCACTTCTCACCGGAGAGAGACCTATTCAAGATGGCGTGCTTCCATGGACGCGTTACTTCACCCACGAGGTCTTTTACCCTTCTTGCTTGGGCAGTTCCGCACCCACCGATCATCATCATCTAGAGGACTTCCTCGACACTTGTGACCATGTATTTGGTCACATGATGATGTATGTCTCTCGTTCTCTCTGGTTTCACGTGGCAGACTCAGATCCACCTCACCGTGTCCTGAGCATTCTTCGCCCTTATATGGAGACCCTTCACATACGCCACCGTTTTGTTGCTGTTGATTCAGCTTATCTCCTCCATTTCTTCGTGTGATGACAGATTCTCGACACATGTGCTCGCTTGGTTCTACTTCCGATGACGAGGATTGTGCATCCAGATTACGATGTCGAGAGTACTACTGAGGACTCTTCTCCTCTTTCTCTCACTATTCCGCATGTTGTCACCCCCACATCTCATCGATATCGAGTAGTCCCCTTCTCGGCCTCATACACGGTCATCACACCCGCCTCCTTTCCACTTCCAAAGGTGCGAGGCCCATACCGAGCACCGAGTAACCCCCAATGCTACAATCATGACAACTCAGTGAGAGAGGGGAGTTACATTCCCAGAATAGAAGTGTAACTCCCAATGACGCATATGACACACTGACGCGACCGACATGCCGACGACCGACGCGTAAGGGAATCTCATAATGACCCCTAAATGACACATGGACCTATGATCTCACCTAAGTGAGATGACTCACTCGATGATGTGGAAAATACACACACCAAAACCCCCTTCATCGTAACTTAGGATGAGGTGGCAAGTCAGAAACGAGAAATGGGTCCCAGCACAAAGCCTGATGAGGTACCCATGTACAAGAAAGAAGTCCCAAGTAGTGAAGGAAAACCTAGTGGGAAAAACATCCACCACAAGAGAAAAAAACACTCTCTAATCTAAGAAAGATGCCAAAAATGGGTCCGGCCATAGACGAGCCTGAAAGGGTACCCATGTACAAGGAGGAAATCTCTCGGAAATAAGAAGAAGAGAGAAGAAGAGGGAGACAAGAAGAATGCAAAAGATGCCATGGACGGATCGAACTCGCAGCTCTCTAGGAGGTCTCCAAGAAGAATGTTGATGACAATATCCTCTGCCTCTGGACTGAAGAAGAGCCACCCGCAACGAACTATGTGCTTGCCCTTAGGAAGGACAGAAATGACGTGCTGGAAGTCCACCCACTCCACAAAGGAAACTGAAGGCAGCAACACAAAGAACTCTGAGTCTGGTGCACTGAAGTGTGACATAGGTCTAACAAGTGAGTGCCAAGGAACCGAAGGTAATGCCACGTGCGTAGAAATGTCAGAGTGAAGAGGAACACCCGCAAAAGGATGTCCAAGTGATGTGAAGGGAACAAAACATCCTCCACAATAGAAAAGGGATCCACAACTGAGGGTGGATCAATGAAGGTCTCTCGGAAAAGTGGAAGTGGTAAGAGTCCCAGAAGGGGCACTCCCAACAACAAAGATGATGAACTCCTCTAAAACACCTGTAGATGGATGAGGGACTTGTAGTGCATCACAAGTAGACTCTACGAAAAGATGACCAAGGTCAGGCAGATACTCGTCCCAATGAGGGGGCTCAACAAACAGAAGAGCGATGTCAGATAGGTATGAGTCATCCAATGAAGGTAGAGGAGTGAAATGGGCCTCGCACACTGGAAGTGGAAAGGAGGCGGGTGTAATGATAGTGTGAGACTGAGTAGGAGACTGCTCGATATCTGATGAGATGTGGGGGGTGACAACAATGTCTGGAATAGTGAGAGAAAGAGGAGAAGAGTCCTCTGTAGTACTCTCGACATCAGAACTAGATGCACAATCCTTGTCATCAGAAGTAGAACCAAGCGAGCCTGTGTCAGTGGAACTATCATCACATGAAGAAATGGAGGAGACAACTGAATCAACAGCAGCAACAATGGCGATAGTATGTGAAGGGTCTCCATACAAGGACTGAAGAATGCTCCAGACATGGTGAGGTGGATCTGAGTCTGCCACGTGAAACCAGAGAGAACGAGAGACATGCATCATCATGTGACCAAAGACATGGTCACAAGTGTCGAGGAAGTCCTCTAGATGATGATGATCAGTGGGTGCAGGAACTGGCCCAAGTAAGAAGGCTGAAAGACCCTCATAGGTGAAGTAACGTTCCATGGAAGCACGCCAGGCTGAATAGGTCTCTCTCCCGGTGAGAAGTGGCGGAGGCTGTAAGGCGATCCTATGACACTCACGTCTAGAAAGAGCACTCTCCATGATGAAAAAATGCAAGATGCAAGGTGCAAGACGTCGGACTCGGCCGATAATGCGTCTGCGTGTGTAGGCCCAAGAGTACAATCAACCCCCCCAGAATGTGGCACTTTATAAAAGTAGTGCGTTTACAAAATTGGAAATTCCATCACGTAGTGCGAAAAATAATGCAACTTTTACCAAGGAAGCGCTAAAAAATGAGCAGCGAGTCAAAAGTTATGGCATAAATACAATTCCTGCAACTGATGGAAAAATGCACTAGATGTGTAAACACATTAAAAAATACTCTAAATGGGTGCAAAGGGTGTCGTATGGGTACTTGTTGGAAATGGAATAGAATTTTAACAGGGGTTTGTTTTGATCGCGAGGGGGATTAGCCTCCCGCCAACCCTGACCTCGCCCTCCGTCTTCGACACTCGTAGGAGGGAGAACAATACAAGCCAAAATAAAAGCCCAAAATTAATACAATGCCATGAATGTTTTTTTTTTTAATAATCACCCTAAAACATCAAAAAGAAGGTGATGAGAGGGGCCCATGTTGAAATTTTAAATGAGAAGCCACGTTGAAGAGAGCTGGGAAAACCACCAAAAAAGGCCAGTCCACATGCCGGGTTGGAGAGTAGGCCGAGTTCAAGGTGAGTTGTTGGAGCAAAGTTGCTGCAGAGTGAAACGCGTTCAGAGTAGAGTGAGACGTTTGCAAAGTGGTCCACGTGCAACAGAGTGAAACATTTGAAATAAATTCCAAAAAAGGCGAGTCCACGTAGTTGTTGTTTGTGTAAAACAACGTCCAAAACTTGGGAGGGAATGGAAGACCGTCGTGTTGAGTGTGCCGTGTGTGCAGTCAGAGTCACTGGAGCAAAGGAAACAGATGGAGATCAACATGTGGGAGGTCAAAACGTTTTCCAATGCAACCAGAAAATGCAGGTTTTAAAAAAACATTTTTTTTTCAATGCAAGACAAAAACATTTTTTCAATGCTGGAGACAGCGTGTGGGTTGTTGGTGCTGGAGGATGCTACGAGCCAGAGATGGAGGGAGCAAGAGGCAGCAAAGAACCACGAAGCCCATGCAAGGGTCGCAGCAATATGAATAGTGAGCAAGAAACATTGAAGAAGCAAGATGCCGAGCGGTCGAAGACTATCCAAAACCCAAACAAAGCACGAAGCTACGAAGTCTAAGCCCAACACCACTATAAACCCAGTAAAACCAGCACTTCTAGAGCTCAGATCTGAAACTGTAAACACTCCAAAACTACATGCAAGGATGCAAAAACCGTTAAACCCCAAAAATGAAGCCACGAACACGAAAACCAAACCACGAATAACCCGAACGGAGGTATGAAGCCCGAATCAGTGCAAGTAGAGCACGGTCGGAATTTCCATTACGACACACGCTGCGAGAGATCTGTATATCACGCCGGAAGCTAGAAAACACGCACAGAAATGCCGATGAGTGCACGGATCCACAAGATCCACTTTGATACCATGAAAGAGGGTTTGAAAACCCGCAAGCGAGGATCACGAGGGACGACGTGCACATCAACGGACGTGTAACGACAACGTGAAGAGATCTCGGGAGGAGCGAGCATCAACCGAATGTGCATGCAAAGATTTGACAAATGGGCAGAACCTGGTTAAGCCATAAAACTCTCCTCTATCTCATAGATCAAATGGGGTGTACATATAGGAGGTGTTGAGTAACCCCCAGTGTTGCAATCATGACAACTCAAGTGGAGAGGGGGAGTTACATTCCCAGAATAGAAGTGTAACTCCCAATGACACATATGACGCACCGACGTGTCGACGACGACTTTGATATCGACGCTGTGACGACCGACACATAAGGGAATCTCATAATGACCCCCTAAATGACACATGGACCTCACGATCTCACCTAAGTGAGATGACTCACCGATGATGTGGAAAATACACACACCAACAATTATCAGTCAATAATAAATAAAATATAGGTGTAAATATTTCTAGAGGTTTACTTACCCTTTGTGACCTTCTCATAAGAGTTTGGGGTACCGGAGGCTCAATCTGGGCCTCCTGAACATTAGTATCCACTTCAAACTTGACCGACACCGGTCATATCTAACCAACGTCGGTTTTTTGCTAACCGATTCTAGTTCTCGATCCTCTCAGAATCGTCGGTGGTTCATCCCGACCGATACCTGGGACAGGACTAATGACCATGGTTACTGTGTATTTCTGTAGGTGTTTCTTTAAAACCCGAGAGTTCATTTTCATCAATAAAATTCTCAATTTTCTCATCTTTGGGTACCAAAATTTGATCCTTGTACATTCTCTTTTCATTCCATTCAACATCATGACTCCTAATAATTTTAGAATTCTCTAAATCCCAAAAACAGAAACTGAAATCACCAAATCCATAAGCAATGAAAGTGCACCTCTTGGATTTTGCATCTAACTTTTTCCTATTTTCCTTATCAACATGCACAAAAGCTTCTGAACCAAAAACTTTAAGAAAAGAAAGATCTACCTATTTTCTGGTCTAAGCTTCCTCTGGTATTCCTCCATCTAGTGAACTTGAAGGCCCATGGTTAATCAAATAAATCGTTGTTTCAACTGTTTCTGCCCAAAACTGCAAGGACAATCCAGAATGTATCCTCATACTTCTAGCATGTTCCATGATTGTCTTTTTCATTCTTTTTGCAACACCATTCTCTTGTGGTGTTATTGGAACCGTTCTTTCTCTACATATCCCATTCACTGAACAATAATCATTAAAAGTCTTGCTACAGTATTCACCACCATTGTTAGATCTAAGGCACTTTAACTTAGAATTTGATTCATTCTCAACAAGGGCTTTCCATCTTTTAAAAGTATCAAAAACATCAGATTTACGTTTAATACAATAAACCCATACCTTTCTTGTAGCATCATCAATGAAAGTAACATAATATTGGGATCCTCCATGAGAAGCTACCTGAGCTGGTCCCCACACATCTGAGTGTACAAGCTCCAATTTCTGCTCCTTCTTAGTTGCCCCAACTTTGAGAAATATCACTCTCTTTTTCTTTCCAAAGATACAATGCTCACAAAAATCAAGATCTAAATCTTTCAAATCTGATAACTTACCCTTAGCCTTTAATATTTACATTCCTTTTGACTCATATGACCCAACCGATTATGCCACATGCATGCATCTGAATCTAAAGTAGATAATGTAGAAAATGAATCAATAATACAGGTAGATAAATATAACGTTCCTACCTTCTTACCTCTTTCCACAACAAAATCACCCTTGGTGAATTTCCAAGAGTCTCCTGTAAAAGTAACCATGCAACCAGATTCACTTAGTTTCCCTACAGAAATAAGATTCATCTTGAGGCTTGGCACATGCCTCACATCTTTCAATACTCATGTATTTCCATTCTGTAATTTTAGATGAACTTCCCATTTACCAGTAATAATGCAAGGTTCATCATCACCCAAATAAACATGCCCAAAATTACCCTAGACATAATTTCTGAAATAACCCTTATTAGGGGTTGCATGGAAAGAAGCTCCTAAATCTAAAACCCATGATTCAATTATATTGTCCAAAGAAATAATAAGAGCATATTGCATTACCTCTGATGAAGCAAGATTCACCTCTTTACCTTTGTCTGGTTGTTGATTCTCTTTATCCTTTGACCAACAATCTTTCTTTGCATGTCCTTTCTTTCCACATTTCCAACAAGTAATTCCCTTACTTATGGATTTAGATCTGCTATCCCTTGAATTTGATTTCCCATTACTTTTACTCTTGGATCTCTCCTTCTGCCTGCCCCTGCTTTCTACATTCAAATCATTTCTAGATGATGATTCCTCTGTACTCTTCCTATGAATTTCTTCATTCAAGATTATACTAACCACATCATCAAACTTCAAAATATTATTAGTAGATGTTGTATTACTAACAACCATTACCAAGTTGTCCTAACTATCAGGTAAAGAACATAAGAATAAAAGTGTTTTTACTTCATCATCAAATAGTAACAATCAATTTTAATTGATTTACTATAGATCATAAATCATTTAATGACTAGAGAGTGAGATTCACCTTCATGCATCTTATAACTAAATAGTTTCTTCATCAAATAAACTTTATTTAAAGCACTAGGTTTTTCATATAAATTAGCAAGAGATTTCATTAAGTCTACCGTAGAAGCAACTTCTCTAATATTGGAAGCCACGAATGTTGCTAGGCTCAATCTTATAGATAGCAAAGCCTTTTTGTCAAGAATCTTCCATTCTTCATCAGTCATCTTTGTAGGTCTAGACTTCTCATCCAACGGTAATTACAAATCTCTTTGATAAAGATAATCCTCAATCTGCATCTTCCATAATTGATAATTTCAGCCGTCAAATTTCTCTACCTTGTATTTATTATATTTTTCCATTAATGTAGCTCCCACTCAATTAGAAAACCCTCTGTGAGTAAATTTTTCAACACACAAAACCCTCAAACAAAGCTCTGATACCATTTTTTTGGGTTAGCACACCGGTTGTACATGACAATATATCGATCTAAGCATACATGCAAATAAAAGCGAGATATTCTACCGTAAGAAATATACAAAACAAGAGACATAAATCAACACCAAATTTCACATGGTTCACCCAAAGGTGGGCTATGTCCACCAAGAAACAATCCAATCTATTATCCAAAGCTTTGACAAGATATACAATGAAGATTTACAATCTTCCACACCTCTCAGATGTTCAGTACTTTCTTCCTTCAATATTTTCTTCTTTTTCACCAAGAATTATCTCTCACATAATTATCTTGTAATTATGATCCACACCCTACTTCTAAACCCTAATTTTAACTTCATATAGTCGTTTTTAGCATTAGGGAACTTAGCCATGCAATTACAATTAATAAATCTATTTTAATGCTAAAAATAGATATAATTCCCGAGAGTTAATTAAAACTTCGTCGCACAGGTAACCGACGTCGGTTCTACCTAACCATCACCAGTTCCTACTTGCCCTTGACCGATGCCGGTCTTCCCTGACCAATGTTGGTCTTCCCTTAACCAATGTCAGTTACTGTGTTTTCCAGCAAGTTCCAATTGCATGCTAAAATGAAGTAATTGAGCTCCACAACTCAACATAGTGGATGATTTTTAGCTTTGAGTGCACCTTCTTGGGTAAAGGTGACACGGGAGTATGGCATGAAGAAGGAAAAATAGATGGTGGAAGAGGACGAGTTACCCACGGGGGGTAATCGAGTTACGGTGGAGGTGGATCGTAGAGGTGGGGTAGGTGGCATTGGTTAGAGTCAGTATAGGCAATGTTGGGGTTATAAAGAATCTGGTGGAGGTATAGGTGGCAAGAAGTGCATGGGTGAGGGTGAGGGAGTTTGGTTTTTGGGTGAATGAGGTGTAACAAAGGCTCGTGATGCACAAGCAATTTATTTATCTTTTGAATGGCCTTGGGTATGATATTTTTGGTCAAGGTTGATGGATGAGGTCCTAGGATGGACGGAAGGGGAGGGTGACAAGGGTGTAGTAGGCGAGACCGGTGTACACGCAGCCTAGAGGGTTGGGTTTTCTTTTTAGGTGGGAGGATAATGCTACTGTGGACTTTGGAAGATGTGGCTAAGTCCAATCTGATAGGTGGGTGAGTAAGGCTTGATGTCAGCATAACACCCAAAGTAGTGATGGGTCTAGATACGGGTGGGGGATAAGTGTGGGTAGGTTTTTAGGTTTGGGAATAGTTGTAGTGATGGGTAGAAGTTTGGATGGAAGTAGGGATGATGAAGAGGAATCCATTTCAATCGACATGGTCAATGTAGTTTTGGTTTTTGAAAATACCTTTGGGTAGATCATGGAAGTATCTTCAGAAACATTTACATTTGGGTTGAACGGGAGCCAAAGACATCCCCAGAGCATGGAATGATCAATGTAATCCAAATGTTCAACCAACCATGAAAATGAGACTACTGAAGAAGAGGATGGAATGGGTTGGGTGAAAATCCCTGTAAAATATGTTTGTGAGATAGGGAATTGGTTGGCCTTGGATTTTATAGGTAAGAGAGCCGAGATCATGTCAATAGGGTCTTGGGATGCTAGGGGAGAACTATCCTTGATAGGTAATGACATGTCTGAAGAATCTCCCATGGGTAGGAGAGATAATAGGTCAAATGAGGTAGACTTCTCTCTTAGTGGAGGAGAAGGTGTTGATGATTCTATTATGGATGGGAGAATAATAAGTGTTGTGATGCCTGTAGAAGGCCGGGAAGCAGATGATGACACGACATTGGTAAAAGTGTGGTATCCTCCATGATAGCAAGGGGAGAAGAGGGGACTCCTCTATGGGTGGAGGAGTAGAAGAGGTATGCTCCTATGTGGGTGGAGGAGCTTGTGCCAAGATTTCCTCAATAGATGAAGTAGGTAGGTTTTGAGGAACAATTGGCATGATATCAAAAATGGCGTGAACCTCACGGATGTTCTTTGTCACACCGCATGAAGGCTCACTATTTTGATTAGATGATGGTTTATGGTTAGGGAATGGATTTTTGAAGATGTATAATTTTTGATTTTTTGGCGCGTTGGGTTATCTACGACAATGTCTCCATTGTCTATCATCTCTTGAACAATGTTTTTAAAAGTTATGCAGTTACCATCACTATGTCCTTTAACGTGATGATAATTACAGTAGTCGTGTTATTTATACCATGCGGGCATATGACGAATGGGATTGAAACCTATATGAGATTTTATGGGAGAAAGTGTAATGGCTCTGGATTTAAGAAGTTTTTCTAAGACCGAAGAATAGGGCTCTCCGATCGAAGTGTACTTCCACTGCTCCCACCGAAGCTAAAAGGCCTGGACAAGAGAAAGATTGGAAGAAGGTTGGGTCTAATTAGAAGGATGAAGTGGACCCGCCTTGAGGACTACTGTGTTGGTAGATCCTTTGGGAGTTAGATAGTTATTTTGGGGTTTTGAAGATGAAGAAGAATCATTTGATTTGAATGGGGTGTTCTTGTTCCATAATTGGATTTTCTTTTCTTCAATGGCACAAATTTCTAGTTTTCGAGCCATGGTGAATGCTTCATCAAAGGTTTGGAAGGTTTGGACTTGTAGATTTGGTGAGATGTGTCTGACACAAGCTCTAGTGAACAACTCGATAATTTTAGTTTGAGGTAGTTGGAACGTCAATTGGTTAATAAGACTCGCTAACGAGCAATGAAATCTGCGATAGATTCATCTTCATACTTAGGGTTGAATAGAGATTGGTCATGGTGACTTTATTGGTAACATTGATTGAAAAATGATCTAGGAAAGCTTGGGCTACTTGATTAAAGGAATAAATAGAATGTTGAGGTAGTCCAATGTACCAATCCAATGCTGGTCTTATCGGGAGATTGGGAAAGTTCGTAGGAGAAAAGCGTCATCATGGGTGATTAGGTAACACCCATGTTTGAATGACTGCAAGTGTTGTTGCGGGTCTTATTTACTATTGAAGTGATTGAATTTAGGAATTTCCCAATGCACTAGGTAAGGATGAATGTGAATAGATGGATGGATAGGCTCATTACAGATTTCATCATATGTTAAATAATTACAGGAGCCAAAAATAGATGCTTCTAAGGTCTGTATCTTCTCCATCATCATTTTAATGAGGTCGTTAGTAGGTTAGGATGAATGGGTGCCCCCTACGAAAAAAGGGGTTGATGCTGAAGGTATGAGGTAGGTGGTATGTTGGTATATGGTGGTGCTGAATATGAGAACTACGCAGGAGGAATAGATGTGGGTGGCACATAGCTAGCATAAGAAATAGATGAGGTTGGGGGTTGTTGGTAGTATGTGTAAGCGGGTGGGGTAGTCGTAATGATTCTATTGGTGATTGGGGGTAAGGATTGTGGGATAGAAAGGATGAGGTTTTGGAAAGGGGTGTAAGTTTTTGACGACACTGGAGGTGGTTGCGATGCAATGGGTATATGGGAAGTGGTAGGTGCAGATGGAGCTATACTCATAGAGGCTATCAGAGGGACAATCGATGTCGTGGGTGCAATCAATGATGTATATGCTGCAATTAGAATGGTGTGGGATTTAGCTGAGACACCATAGGTGATAAAGTGGATGACGGTAATACGAACTAGTGCTAGCTAACATAGAAGTGGGGGCTAGAGTAGGGGGATAGATACGGGCATGTCATATATTAACTGTCCTGAGGAATCTCGGGTGGAAGAATGAGCAAGGTAGTATTGGAGGGCAACGGGATTCTAGTTGAGGAGTCTCACAAAATCCTCATCACCGGTGGTGATGGGGATAAGCTGAGTTGGATCCATAGGTGACAAAATGGACAACGGTGATGGACTAGGTGGGAGTGGCTAACGGCTAGCATGAAACACAAGGGCATTAGTTTGGCTACGAGTCAACACCATGTGAATCAATGTAAATTAGGTGAACTATACTCTGTAAATGACACAGGGGACAACAAAGATGGGAAAAATAGATTTCAAGAGGAAAATTGGGTAAATATTTTGATAAAAATCAAAACTAGGGTGACCGATGTTGGTTGTAAGAACCGATGTCGGTTAAGGTGTGACCACCACAGTCACAAGATGACTGATGATGGTTACTGTGAAGAATAAAAATTTCAAAAAATAAAGTAGAAACTAGTGATTGTTAGACAGGGAGACTATATTAGAGGACTATGATCAGAATACAGAGAGTATGGTGACACACATAAACTTTTAGACAGAAAATAAGGTGAGATGAGTGTTCTCTGGGTAAACTGACCAATAGAACAAGGAACGATGTTGGTTAGGTAAACCGATGCTAGTCAGATGTAAACCGATGACGGTCGTGGGACCGATGCCGGTTACTGTGAAATCTAAAGAATGAAGAAAAATGAGGTGTTGTGAATTTATATTATATGAAGAATCAACCCAGAAGCCTGGGTATGATAGGATGAGGCCTTGACACACTCAGAGAAAGTCGAATACTCCAACTATGATGGCAGAGTGTGAAAGGAAAAAGAAAGATGAAGAAAATGTATCCTCTCACCTCAAAATGCAAGTCAAGCACAAAGCTATGAAAACACGTAGTCCTAAAAGTGAATTTTATATTTGTTGTAGCTTATGTTATTTATGACTGACACATGAATTTAGAACGAGTTTTTGGTTGGGAAGGCGTCCTACGAAAAAGGAAATCTAAAGGGTGAGGTTTCAGGTTATGTTATGGTGGGGGCGGTCCTTCCTCTGATGGGGTACTAGACAGAGATAACTAGCTGGGGATTACTTGTCAATCCTCTGATCGTGTGATCGTTGATAGGCATTCCCAGGTAAGATGTCATTTAAGAAGGTGTGTATATTCAAATTTTTGTGCAGTTTGGCAAGAGAGAGAGAGAGAAGCAAGTGCTTTCTACGGTTCAATTGTGTCAACCATCAGCTAGGCATGACTTCCAGCAGTGTATAGGTTGCCCTCATTTTTAATGTGAGCTATAATGCACAAAATTAGAATGTAATGCAAGTGTTTTAAACCCAAATCGAAATATGATATTTGATGTAGCAAATGATGAACAGGAAGAGGGATGATTTTTCACTAATGCAATGCAAGAAAGAAGAAGTGGTTCATTTTAAGCCCCAAATGAAAAATGTCATTTAGACAATTAGAAGAAAGGAATATTACCAGGGAGAAGATTAAATGTGTAATTTTTGAAATGAAAGAAACACACAAAAATGTTTTCCCTATATGAAGAAAATGCAATGAACCCAAGAGAGGGTCCCACCGGGCATGCCAAAATGTTTCATCATTTTTCTTTAAGTTTTTAGATGAAACAGATAAGGGTGTGGGCCAAGGAGGAATACCTGTAGTGATGGTCGGTTTGAAGGTCATTGTGCGTGTTCTAACTTCTTGATCTAATGTTGATTGTGAACTTCCTTTTGGCTAGGAGGAACTACCTGAAATACACAACAAGACCATAAAAAGAGGATTAAATAATATATGTCAGTGGGTTGCCTAGCGTGTGCTAGATCCAGAAGTGTGATACTTCCTCGGTGGCAATCAACCCACTGTTTAATACAATTTAATGCAAGAAATAATGTAAGTAAATAGAATCCTATTGTAATTGATATGATTTAGGTATCTCATCCAAATACAATAAGAAAATCTAACATAACAAGGCTAGGCTATGATTAGATCTGGAAATAAGGTAAACAACTAAGTGTCTTGAAGCAGTCAGGATCAAGTTCGGGTCACTTGAATCACTTAAAAAGGGGCATTGGGATCTAGTATTAGCGGGGCTTCCAGATATAGAGACCGACATCATCTGGTATGACTGACAACGGTTATTGTAGGTTGGCAATAACTCAATAGTTCATGATTTTGGGGATTTGTCTGAGAATGGATCAATGATGGTGAGGAGTTGGTTTAGGTTTGGGGAGATGTTGGGAATATTCAAAGGTGCTCAGGGGTAGAAAAATGTGATTAAAAGGGTTATGAGTGATGGAAATGGTTGGGTTCACAAGAAGGCAATAGTGGTAGGGTGAAAATATAGCTGATGGTTGATAAAAAAGGTGAAGAACTCCTATAAACTAAATAGAAATGAAGTGGTGCAGGTTAGAGACACACATACTATCGTGCAGGTTCAATGGTTGGGTGGTGGTGAGTGAAATGGTGATCAACATCGCGGCAGTGCTTCTCGGAGTGTTCTTGTGAATGCAAGACCTTCTGATCAATGGTTGTGTTTGTTATGGCTACCTGGATGTGCAAAAGAGCTCTGGTTCCTGCTTACATGTAGATATCCTTTCCTCCAAAACTTGAGAATGTGTCTAACCTCTTAAACAAGGTTACAAAAATGGCTATATGGTAATCGATGATGGTTTAGGGTAACCGACAATGGTTTAGGTTACCGATGCGGCTTTGGTTCGACGGTGTCGATTAAGGAAGAATATCCTAGGTTGCCTAAAATAATGTGATCTTGGCTATCCTCTCTAGCTTTTTCTCATTTGTGCGAATCTAAATGAAACCTTGATCTTAGCTACACTAGAAAGTGGTTAGAGGGATAATAGGCATGTTCATTTAGGGTTGTATTAAGTCTTAGTTAGTTATGGAAGCATGTTATGAATAGTTCTATGGTGAGGTGTCTAGGTGAGGTGGTGGAACGAGGTGGAAATTGGTTTTAATTGAGGTAATTAAATAATGAATTAAGTGAGCATGAGTATTAATTTATTTGTGAATAATTAAATTAATATTAATGTGGGGTATAAGGGTCATGGTTAGGTGAATGTGTTTAAGTTGGTTATTTGAAAAGGGGCCAAGGGGAGTGTGACCCAATTTTGGTGTCTACAAAGATGTTATCTATAGATCAATTTCAAGGACATGGAGTAAATTTTCTAATATCTTTTACACAATAACACTTAGTTTTGGGAAAGGTCCTATAGGATTGTATACTAGAAATACAATTCTCACTAAATGAGTTGATTCACTTGACAAAACCCTTGATCAAGGATTCTAAGTTACATTTCGGAGATAAAAATTTCTTTTTTGTAACTCATCATATCCATATGTTGGATCATCTCAAGGCATCTAGCTTGAATAACCTTGCATTTATGAGATAACTTGCATAAGGTTTTAAGTCCTTAAAACCAGTCATGGTTAAAGAGACTTTTAACACATCAAACAACATTTTCATGCCAAAGAATTGCAAGGACACTAAAACAAAAATTCTACTCCAAGATCAAACCTTCTTTAGCATGGATCATTTGGATAAATATATGTTTGAAAACTCATTTCTCAGTCCTTCTCTACTTTCCTAATGAGGAAGTTTTAGACCATTAAGAATAATGTTCAAAATCACTTCACCACACCAAGTCATGGGCTTAAGCATGTTTTGTTGGACCTTGAGCAACAGTGATTCATGCCCATATTACACTTGAATAGCATGTCATTTCATCAAGACCTCTTCAAACTCACATGTTTGGTTTTGTATGTTTAATCCTTTAGTGGTAGGCCATCTATATTGACACGATTCATCAAAAATTTCCAAAAAAATTACATGTATCTCCTTATGATCAGTTGGTACACCTCCCAATATTACTCCCATAGTTGAATTTCCACCATGACACGTGTTGTACTTGACTTTACCACAAATTATTTACAAAACAGAGGTAAAACTATACCATACAGTCATACCTGGAGTACCAAAATTCCACCAACCTAAGTTAAATGGAGTTCTCTACATCCCCAAGTGTTCACATTAGCTTTCTCGGGTGATTTTATGACCAAAAACTTCATTTCTTCTCTGAGAAGGTTTCGACCACCTTGGCTTCTTAAGCATTGTTAATAAAGCTTAGGGAATTATTATTCCTCATTCCACTTGTGAAATGAAATAAAATCCATGTTCCAACTTTAATGAAAGTACCATGTCTCCATCCAAGAGTTTAACATATGAATCATCCTTTCAAATATCACCTTCGAGATGGAGAAGAGCATTTTGAGAACTTGATGCAGACTCCAAAACTCGTATAACTTGAAAAAAATTCTTCATATTGCCCTGAATTTTGTCCATAGCACTAATATATCCTCCTTTACATGGTCTAAGGTCCATTTTCTCATAAAAATATATGTATCTTCTTTACCAACATGTTTTTTCCATGCTTATATAGTATATCCTCAAGAATAGTCATGATGAAGACATCAAACATACCTTTAACAAATGAGAGATGACATGTGACATCTTCCAAAACCTCTCTGCAAAGTCCCTACACTCTCCTCTTGCTTGGATTAACTTGATCTAGCTTTTTTCTTCAAACACCCATCCAAACTTGCACTAGGTCCTTAAACTAGGCCTAAATGATCTTGTTTCAATTGTGATGCATAATACATGTCCTATTTTTCATCAAAAGATATCTTAAACACCTTGGAAACATATTTAAGACTTCCATAGGACACCTTTTGTAGTTCATACCAAGCACCAATATTCTTACCAATTTACTAAGCATGCACCTAATATTGAGGACAATTTTTACCTCAGGGGTCTAGTATGATATTACAAGGGCGTAAAATTTTCTCAACCTTAGTATGGCAGGTTTTTAGGATACCGTGAGATATGATGGATGTTTGATGTTTTTGCACTCGTACTAGACTTCCTTTCCCTGCAAGTAAGCCTGCAAATCAAAGACACTTGCACCAAATAGAGTTAGTAAAATAGGGTGGGCAGGTTGTCTAGAAAAGGCTAGTCCCCAGAAGCCCAAAGACTTCCTTGAGTGGATATCAACCTGCTTTTAAGACATTTAAGATTTATTGATGATAATTTGAAGTACAATATGATAAATGGAAAATGTGATTAATTGTTATCACTTATTTAGGTGATTACATACATTAGCTGATAGTAATGAAATGAGAACAAGACTAGAATATGAAATCGGAATCTAGGTTAGAATCTAGATTTTCTGAGAAGTTTGAGCCTACAGAACAGGAAAAGTCCTCATCTTCTATGAAGTAAGAATCAGGTTCAGAGATATAATCTTCCATGAAGAAATCAAAGATCTCTTCTTCCGTGTCATAGAGGAGTGAAAGATCAAAATAAATGTCGATTTAGATGTGATGCGGTTGTCCTCTGGTATGTCTAGGCCTGCCTCATAGTTGTACTCAAATGATACAAGGTCATCTTGGATCCTTTAGACCTCGTAATATGCTTCCCAAAACTCTTTGGTTTCTTCACGAATGCATTGGGTTGATGCAAAGATTGCTTCCAAATGATCAAGGGGTGCAACATGGATAACACACAACTCTAAATCATGTAACAGATCATACTGCTCCCAGTGTAAGGGGTGGTAGACAATTGGTAGTGAATCAATGTTGGTAATGGGATGGTTGATACCTAATATGGCCATCTACAAAATCCATACTTGACAACATGTTAGAAATAAAAATAAATGGACAAATATTGTTAAATAGATTTGAACATATCTATGAAAGAAAAATATTGTGTAGGAATTACATACGATTCTAACAATCGCCGGTGATTACTGTGAATTCTAACAAGCTAATAAAACATGGAGAATAATCTGATTATTTTATGACTATTATGAATTTAAAAACTTAAACTTAAAATGGAAGAAGGAAGTAACAAAAACAAAGATCACCTTGATGGATGATTGACGAGATATCATAGATTGAGTGACAGATGGGTGAAGATGGTTGTCTTGATGATGACGTTGGATGATATGATGATCATCTTGACATAATGTGGTAATGATGGTGCTTTTTGGAAACCTTAGGATTAGAACATTCGTGAATGGACGTAAGTTCCCCGTAAAATCCAAGACTCCCCCTACAAAGATGATGAGAAACTTGTTTATATAGACCACCGATGACTGGGATAATAATTGGTGATTTCGGAAAATTTGAGTTAGGGGATAAAAGGAGTGATTTTCTTTCCATTTTGAACTTGATTTGAAGGGATTTCAAAATACGTTAAGATGATAAGAGGGATGAACTCATATTAGGACTAGGTTAGTTAAGATAAGTGTATATGTTTTTTAAGAAGGTTTCCAAAGTTAACTTATTTCTAACTAGTTAGGGGTGGGAAGTAGTTATAGGGATAATTTAGGTTTGGTTAGGCTATATTTATGGAAGGTTGTTAAATTAACTAATTACAAATAGTGAGTGGGGATGAGTTCACATGGTGAGGTGTGAGGGTGTAATTAATTAATTATACCTAGGGATGTGATGACGTGAACGTTTAATTAATCAAAGGGCACAAGTGGGTGACCTAGTGTCATGGAGTGGCATTTTTTGACAATCATGAATGATTTTAGATAATGAAGGTGAGAGAGTGTATATTTTTAGTGTCTACATTTGCCCCTTTTTATCTGATGATTTTTTGGCAAATCGTTAGACAAAAATGATAAGAAAGTTTGTTTGTATGGGTGTTCCTACTGCAACGCAATATAGTGAACACCAGTGTGCTTTGTTTCAAAGGCTGCCCCAATCGAAGGGGGTACAAAATAGGTTACCGGGGAATCAATTGACAAGGTGACCAAAGGGTTTGACACCTATAGACATATGATCCTTGCCGAGTAAATTGACGAACGGAAAACCAAGTGATGGGGGCCAAAGGGCTCATATCCCATAGACGAATGGTGAATCCCAATATTGACTATGTTTGTTTGATTCAAAATTTCAAGGGCTAAGGTCCATTGAAAACATGGCACACTTGTGTAAATGGTGAAAATGTCACAGTTTTAGGGAAATATGGGCATGTATGCCAAAAAGGGAGTAAATAAGTCGTCAATTAGTACAATTCTTTGGTGATTACATCATGTAAAAATGAGGGCTACAAATAGCCCAAAAGTAGTGTTGTTTTACCACATTGTAACCATGGTAAAATTGTTTTCATAGAGCGACTGTGGAGGTGAAAAACATGTTTTTGAGTGAAACAACGATGAGATGGCATCCTCGAGTAGGAAACACAAGCCCCGATGGCCGAGGTAGGCTTCTAATCTCATTTTTGTGGATTTTTGTGTAGTTTAGGGTATTTAGTGCCATATTGGGGGCACGCGGATGCCCTAATTTTGATTAGCAGGAATCATCAGTGATTCATCCAATTGCCGAGTGATTGAGGTGGATGGCAGCGATTCACCTATCACAAAAATAGTTTGTTTGTTAAATAGAAGGGCATGGCTTTTGATGAATTTTTTTAAGATTTTGGAATGTTTATGGTTTCCGGTGGTGCTAGATGTATATTTGAATGTTGATATTGATGTTGATATTATAATGTTGTTTTTCGTTTGGACAATAAAATTGACGTCTTAATACTTAGAATGAATGATATTTATGTGATAATACTAATATTTGTCTTGTGTGCTTGTGTTTTGCAGGTGGATGCAAAATTGACTATCTGTGATCGTATACCATTGATGTTGGAGGAGGTTAGGGTAGATTTATCAGATGAGGATTGGGATCATCTTGAGGTAGTGGGTTTTAGTGGTATGAGATTTTATAGATGGGTTCATAGATGTCATAGTTTGATATTGGCGTTATTAGAGAGGTGGAATCCTTCCACCAATACTTTTAGCTTCCTACAGGGGAGATGACCATTACCATTGAGGATGTTCATCATATTATGAGATTACCCATTTGCATACAAGTGATTTATTGTATTACGGAGGATGAGAGAGAAGATACTATGTAGAGGTTATATGGAGAACATTCTTGGGATGTGAAGTATTCATCAAGGAATTTTATTACCAGGTGTTATATGAGCCTGAGAGAGCTGGTTTTCCACGGATGAATATGATGATGATAGTTATCTCATGTTTTACTTTACTAGATTCAGGAGGTGGTTGTTTCCCTTGGATGATGACCGGTGTCATTGCTAAGATGATGGAGCACTGTATAGTGTTTGAGTGGGCACCTACTCTATTGACATATACATTCATAGATCGTGGGCTTGGATGACCCACAAGCGCTATGGTATTGATGTTGGATTCTTGTTTTAGGTGCATGAGCACATTGTGATTGCTCATCCATTGGGCTTACCTTGTGATATTGATGTGAGATATCCTGGCTTCATGAGATGGTGCGTAACTGGTCAAGCGAGGAAGGCCAAGGGGCCTGGTTATTACAGATACTTGGTGTTAGGACTTCAGGTGGGTGATGTAGTGTGGAGGCCATACCTAGATTTTCATGATTGGCCCGAGTTTCCTCAGACTTGTTGGGATTATAGTAGGAAATTTGGATACAAGTTTGCAGGTTAGAGAGGATGAGCTCTTGTATTTCAGTCATATTATGAGGTAGTTTGGACTGACTCAAGATATACCCGTGGATCTAGTGTAGTATAGGCGGGAAGATAGGGACATCGAGACTCCAAGGGCTATTGTAGTGTGGCCTGGAGTTATTGATGAGAAACAGGGGGCTATGGGTCCTAATGAAGAGGGCCAGATTGTTCCGATTGATGATGCAGGGTGACTCCAGATTTTTCTGCATGGTGGGCCTAATCACCGAGGACATTTGATTAGACTAGGGAAGTAGAGAGAGCAACTTAGACAATCGACGAGTATGTGCTTAGGCGGAAGGAGAAACAAATGCACCATAGGATGAGAGGGGTGATGGTGATGATAATATAATGGGGATATTAAAGTAGTGATGGCCAAGAAGGATGAAGTGGAGGGAGAGAGGGACACGAATTAGAGTGAGCGTGATGACCTTCTGGGAGTCCGAGATACCATCGTCATAGAGAGGGATGGTTTGATTGTTGAGTGGGATATCCTTCGTAAAAAACTTGTACAGGTATCTTCTACTAGAGACAACTATAAGGGACACATAGATAAACCGAGGAAGGCCTTGGGGATACGGGGCATTCCATATTTGATGTAAAGTTGTCAATGATGGCTCGGTAGAGGTGAGCATCTACAACACCTCCTCCTGGTATGATTTTAGTGGCACACTACAAGGCTATGTGAGCAAAGAGACACTACTATGTGGACTTGATCATCAAGAGATATGTTGATTTTAATTTATATGTTGATCATGTGGTTGCCCAAGGGTAGCCACAACAACAACAAGGCCTAGTGATAATGCGGCGAGTATGGGATGACCACCTCAGAGGCTAGAGAGAGGGGGCGATGGCAAGGGAGGAGTCGAGGTGAGGATTTTTTCATGGGTGTTTGTATGGGTGGTGGAGATGTAGGTGTGGCTAGAGGCACACCCACTCCTGGACGAGAAGCTGGTGGTAGCATGATGCTAGGAGACGTTGATTTTACTACTTGATTGTACATGATGTTATAGGCTCATAGAAGCCCATTTTTTTGCACGATGATATATTGATTATTCAGAATTGATTATGATGTATACAGAATGATATATATATATATATATATATATATATATATGATGTTGACGATGGTCCATGGCTTGCACTTGTGATTTTTTTATAGTGTATGTTGTGTGTTTTTATTTTAAATGTGTTGATACTCTAGATGGATTTTAATGAATGTGATATGTTTAGAACATTTGATTAAATATGTTTTGGATGTGGTTAAATGTTTGATTGATTTAAATGACCTAAAATGTGATTAAAAATGTAACTAAATGGAGTAAAAATGGAAATATTTCCCCACTATAAATTATATGTGATGGGTTTGAAAAACAATTTTTGCACTTGTGGCCTTTACAAATGTTAAATAATATCATCAATGGGTAGTTATGAAAATTACGATAGGAATGTGGGTTTGGGAAACTATACTTTACCAGGATGAAAAAAGGGATTTTGTGTGTAGGACGATGTGGGAGAAAGGGTTCTCCTTTTCAATGATTTATAAGAAGTTGATGCCCCAACTTTTACATATTATTTTGAAGTAAATTGATCGATGCGGGAAGTCTTGCTATGATGGGAAAGTTGATCAATGCGGGAAGCTTTCTTAGATGCTCTTGATTTTTGAAGGCTAATCAATATGGGAATCCTTTTATATGAGTAGCCATCCTTTGAGGGTATGGTCTACATTTTGATCTTTGACTGGATGGCCATCCTTCGAGGGATCGGTCCATAATTTTGATAGGTAGCTGTCCTTTGAGGGAATAATCTACTTTTATGATATTTTTGATAATAATTTAAACTTTGTGAATAGTTTTCCTTTAGGGGGATCATTCTATTATAATTTGAGATTTCGATAAGAGGTGCATCCAATGAATTTTTCATATATTGTTGAGTGAGGAAAAAACCCTAATAAACTATTTTGAGGAGGGGATAAGTGTGTATGCATTCTACACACACATGCCCTATGTCATGGTCTGGATGAATAGGTGAAATGATTTTAAGGAATTTTCACAAAGGAAGGAAATTATTGTAATGATGTGATAGGGTTTGAATGGAACTACTATCATGATAATCAATTATTTAACATAATAAATTCCACAAGTATGAAGCATTCAAGGGCTCTCGCCTCGATTCCCCATCAAGGGAAGTGAGACGATACGCTCCTAACCCATGCTTGTGAGTGATAACATACATACCAATCCAATTAGGTGAAAAATTTCCACCTTTACTTCATTCTAATGTGGTGACATTTTGATTCTCTTTGAGTACGAGATCAAAAATTTTAAAGTCACATTCTTGTATATGTTTGTTGTATGCTCTGCTAATACATTGTTGATAAACTTGATGATGTTCGAGGGTTGTTAGATGTTTTTCATCTAACAATTCTAATTGTGTTAAGCGGTCTTGGTGATATTCTTCATCAAGAATGAAATATTTGAGAGATACACGTAATGATGGAATATTAATTTCAAGAGGTATAATGGCTTTAGAGCCATATAAAAGAGAGTAGGGTGTAACACCCGTAGGTGTGTGGATACTAGTTCTATAGGCCTAGAGAGCGAACGAGATTTGAAGATGTCAATTCCTTCCTGCGTCATTTACTATTTTCATGAGAATTTTGTTAAGTTTTTGTTAGAGGCCTCATCCTGTCCATTTTCTTGAGGATAATATGGTGATGAAAAACTAAGTTTAATGTTGAATGTATCACATAGATTTTTAACTTCCTTATTTTTAAAGGACTTTCCATTTTTCGTGATGAGTTTACAAGGGATACCAAAATGACATATGATGTTCTGATATATGAAGTTAATGATAGGTCTAAATTTTTTCGAGGTTAGAGGAATAACTTCAACCCATTTAGTGAAGTATTCAATTGTTGTGATTATGGATTGATTGCGCAAATGAGGTCTAGCCCCATTAAGAGAAAGGCCATATGTCTTGACTAGGTTGTAATGCTTGGCTAGGGATGTGAATGAGACCCGAATGGAGTTAGTATTTGAAACATTTATTTACATATGAACAACAATATTTAGCAATGGTATGCTAGTAATACCCCAACTGTACGATGCATTTAGCGATGGCATTGCCACTAAAGTGACCACCACATATGCTATCATGGAATTATTCGATTGCTCCAATTGATTCATGTGATTTAAGACATCTGTAATAGTATGTCGTCAAAGCTATATTTATAAAGGATATCACCTATGATGACGAAGTGGGTGACACGTCATAGAAAGGATAGTTTAGATCCATGTGATAAATTTGATGGAAGTTTAGATTTAGTGAGATAGTCATATATTTTTGTTTACCATAAATCCAGTGGATTGTTGTCAATGACATTAATGGAAGGATATTTTGATGTGAAGGATGATCCAAGTGTTGAACAACTATAGACATCTTGGTTTTATCCTTTGATTTTTATGTTTTAAAAGGGATGATGGATCCAAGGAAGCCATAGTATTTATAAACCTATTGGAGGATCATGGAATGACTTGAATAGTATAATGATTGAACGCACCGAGGATAAAGTCGATGAAAAATTTATATTTTTAAAGAATTTCATTTTTACATTGATATTCTCCTTTAACTTGACTGATGACAAGTTGTGAATCTCTCAGTAGATTTCCAAGATGTGGGCACCTAGGAGAATAGCGGTGTTTAGACCCATGATTAAGGCTTCATATTCTGCCATGTTGTTGGTACACTTGAAGTTAAGTTTGAATGATAATGGAAGTGGAATGTTCAGGGTGGTATGATAATGACTCCAGCTCCTCCCCCTTCTTGGAATTTAGCACCGTCAAAGAAGAGGGTCATTTTAATGGGGATGAAATCAGATTCATTGATGTTGTTGATGGATTCATCAGGGAAATGTTTATGAGGTGGTTGATTATCTAAAAGGGGTGCATCACGAGATGATCTGCAATGGCTTGTCCTTTAATAGATTTCTAAGATATGATTTCGAGGTCAAATTCAGTCATAAGCATAAGCCATCGAGTTATGCAATCATTATGATAAGGTTTAGCATGCATGGCTTTAAGTGAGTTAAAACTGGTGATGACATATGTCTTGTGATTGAGAAGATAATGTTGAAGTTTGGAGGTGGAAAAATATAACACACAACATAGTTTTTGGCTTCGGTGTATTGTGTCTCATATTCATCAAATGTATAGCTAATGTAATGTACGTCCTATTCACAAACTTGATTATCACGGTGGGTGATCATAGCTCCTAGAGCATGTTCTGAAGTGGATATGTATAAATAAAATGGTTCCCCTTCACGAGGTGGAGTAAGCACAAGTGGTGATGATTAATATTGTTTGACTTCATCGAAGGATTTTTGGAAATCACATTTCTAATGAAATTTTATGTCCTCAGTAAAGGAGATGGTGCAATGGGTTACAACGATTAGAGAGTTACGATATGAAATGTCGAATGGACTGTAATTTACCTCGAGGCTACATAGTTGCTTAATATTGGATGGTGGAGGAATTTCAATTATTTCTCTAACTTTCGTTGGGTCAAATTCAATGCCTTGGATAGATATAATGAATCTTAATGTTTTTCCTGGTGAGGACACCAAAACACACTTTGCATGATTAATATGAATAAAAAATTGGATAAGACAAGTGAATATTTATTCAAGGACGTCAAGATGGTCTTTGCATGATTTGAAAAAATGCATGATAATAAAACACTAAATAATAATAATATAGAAACCGAATTCATTTGGGATACCTTTACATAGATGGAGCATACAATTTATAGTGTTTGATCTCCTACAAAGGTGGAGTCAACACTCATCTTCAAACCCTATAATCTCTCTCTATGAATCTCTTAGATATATCCCTAGGATATCTCTCACACCAAAATAGCTATATTATTAATATGAGTTGTATTAACTCATTATTAATAATATTACAATTTATTAATAATGTCACAATATATTTGTAACATTCACTCCCCTATTGTTAACATTACTAATTCCCAACATACACTCCCCTAATGCTTACAAGGTAGAAAAAATAATTACACTTCCTTCCGCAGCCTTACCACCTATGCGTGCTCATGATCTGGATGGTTTTGTAGGACAAATAACAACCTACAAGGATGGTTTTGCAGGACAACCAATAACCTCAAAAAGGATGGTTTTACAGGACAACCAACAACCTCAATATCATGATGCTACTTTTCCTTGTGCTTTCGTTTGTCCACTATGTCTTTCCTTCAGGGAATCATGTAGGAACCACTGCTTACTAAATACAAACTAAATAGAGGGAAAATTGAACATTGAGACCATGTTCCAGTTCCCCCTTAATGTGAACATTTCACTTATTCAAACAGGAACTCTGAAATCAAATCTGAAATAAAAGAAAATACACACACACACACACACTGCCACCAAAGCCTCGTGTGTCCCCGTATCGTGGTGATCAAGCGAGAGGTCGTTGATTGACCTCCAGCCTCCATTGCCTCCATCCTCCATGAATCACGCTGCTTACTCAGAAAATTGGATGTTCAAGCTCAAATTTGCACCACCTTTTGTTGATGCATCTTCCCCACAAATATTTTCTTTGGTTCTTAAATTCCAAAGTGGGGGTCTGGGGTGGTAGGTCCCAAACAGGTCAAGGGGAAGTGCCCCTCGCAGGTCCCGGGAAGCACCCCGGGTGCACCCCTATCGCGGTACAGGCGAGGTCGAGGGTAGAGCCCCGAATATAGGAACATTTCCTTCTTCAATGTCATCAAAAATATCATCAGAATTGCAATATTATTCATCTTATTCTCCCAAAAAATTGGACGTCGGGTTCAACCGAAAATGCATCCGTGAGGCAATTTTTTTTTTTTAACAATATTTTAACATTGACTCTTGACTTGACTTGACCGCAACTAACCTTTACATTGACACTTATAAACAAAGACTATTGAAAAAGACTCTTTTAACTTATTTGACAATAATAATAAATAAATAAAAACTAATGAGGACCTTTTAAATATCACTTATATGATAAAGGACTTTCTTTTAGACACGATACACTTACTATATTGAAAGTTGGATCTCACCTATCAGTGCACTCTTAATAACGAACAATAGAGACAAACATGATACAATTACAAAACAAATGACAAAGTTTTTCACTCTTGACAAAAGGAAAATCCAATTAAAGATTGGATTTAGAATTACTTAGAACAATAAAATAATGACCCATAAAACAAAAAACAACTACACCTTTAAAAAAATGACATACGTGGATACTACGGAAGTTGCATGGAAATGCATACACGGGTGGACGACTTGAACCGGTCAGTTGATTGTCAAACTCAGGTGAAATGCATGACAACGATGAATTGTGGATAGCTCAAGCTCGGTGGTAAATGAGAGAACGTAGCTGGATACGTGATGAAGTGTCAGGCTGACTCTTTTATAAATTTGTTTCCTCAAGCACACAGACAGACTACCAAATTTTTACTATAGAATCTTCCTCAGACTGATTCCCTCGATAAGATTCTTAGATCCATGCTTTTACGTTTCTTCCAAGTGGCTTCTATATTACGAGAATAGACGATCCAGTTTGAAGAACAACTACAGATCCAATGTGGATGTTGACAAATATGACATGCACATGTGTATATAATCCTTCACAAAAATGAAACACATCCACGGTCCAACAGAAAATTCACGCAAACTCAAAAGAATACTAGGCAGATCTGAATGTCGCTCTGTAGAATTCGTCAGAGAGAAGAACGGGTAGATCTCACAGACTACACGTGGCCACAAACAGACTGAGAATATTAAAGCAAACAATCACCAAATTGCAGAATTCTGACTTGTGAATTTCTAAATCCACGCACTTGTATAAAATATCCACTGAAACTCAATCCAAATATGAATACAATGCCTGATGTAGCTCTATTGGCAGCGTAGAGTTTGGAAGTATTGAATTTTCTTGAAACCGAACCTCACTATCAAAGTAATCTGAATGATGCAATATATATCAAGCCAGATGCAAAGTGAAGAGTACGATGAGTGGAAGACAGATGCACAAAAATACATGGGTTAACTGGTGCACGAGTATGGTGAATCAAAATCAATGCAATAGCGCATGTTAATGCTTAATGTAGCTTGGACAATATACTGGTTGAGATATGAGTTCACCTTGATACTACTACGCAAATAAATGGCTTTAGAACACATTTTACAAAAGGGAAAACATTGTTTTACTATGATTTGTAACTCAAAATTGATAATCTAATCATTAGCTGGGTCAACCAAGAACCACAGTGGCTCTTCCCCGTACAACACATCACAGCTCCATTATTGAACTGATCACCTACTCTAGTACCATAGATAAAAACTGCACAATAATAAAACACCGAATAATAATAATATAGAAACTGAATTCATTCGGGATATCTTTACATAGATGGAGCATACAATTTATAGTGTTTGATCTCCTACAAAGTGGAGTCAACACTCATCTTCAAACCCTATAATCTCTCTCCATGAATCTCTTAGATATATCCCTATGATATCTCTCACACCAAAATAGCTATATTGTTAATATGAGTTGTATTAACTCATTATTAATAATATTACAATTTCTTAATAATGTCACAATATATTTGTAACATTTCCTAGGAGTTTATCGACATAATATTCAACAATTTTGTGGATGAGATCATGGAAAATGTATTTCATGGTGCGCTAATATGTAAACCCTACAATTTTATGACCAAAGGGCATGACATGATAGCAGTAATGTTCCAAGGGTAAAGAAAGAAGTTTTGTGTTGATCTTTAGGAGCGATGAGAATTTGGTTATAATTGGAAAATCCATCCATGAGAGAAAGCAATTCATGGCCAGTGTTAGGTCGACAAGCTGATCTATATTTGGGAGAGGGAAATCATCTTTTGGACCAGCGAGGTTGAGATCCCGAAATATGTGAAAATGCGTATTTTCCCGAGGCTTTGGTTATAGGGACGACATTGGAAAACCATTGTGGATAATCAATGGGAATGATAAAGTTAGTGGATAAGAGGCGTTGTAACTCTTCTTTAACAAGGAGAGCTATACGGGGATGCATTTTATGGAGCTTTTGTTTTACTGGCTTAGCATTAGGATATGTGACTATGTTGTGTATGAAAATGTTAGGATCGATTTTGGGCATATCACTGTATGACCAAGCGAAGGTTTGGTGATATTTTGTTAAGAATGAGGTGAAATCATTCAGTTCTTGTGAATCTAGAGATTGATCGATCTTAACTATGTTAGGATCTTGAGGGGTACCTAAGTTAATGTCGAGGGTGGATTTGTTAAGGATAGATGGTGTGTCGGGTGAAATGGATTTCAAGGAAACATTCCTCACTCCTAGATGGGAAAGGATATGTTGGATGTTTTGACACCTGGAAGATATATATGGTAGGTGAATCTTCCTCAACCATTTTTGGCCAAACAAGGGGTAACGATTTAGTAGAGTGATTAGATTGATAAGTAAGTGGCCCTAAAGATATAACATTGATTAAAAAAATAGATGGGATGGGTACAATATCGCCTATTTCCATGGGATCTTAAGGGGTTGTTGGTGATGATGGTTCTAGTTCAGAAATAGTTAGGGATGTAGCAAGCTTAGATGTAGTGGCTTTGCACATTTCAAAGGTGAACCTTTATAACCTAATCCACTTTTCTCATGATATTTAAGGGAACGTAGGATGGGTTGATCATGGGTTCCTTGTTCATAACTCCTTATGCTAAAACCTCTCCACACACAATGATGAAGATACATGCAAGAAAGTTTTAGATTATCAAGTGATTTAAAATTTAATGTGAATGACATGGTGTGATGTGGGTTGATAAATTGGGATGGAGGATTATCAATTCCCCCATAGACACGGTTTATTTTGAGATAAGCCGGGCTGTAGGAGATAGCATCTCCTACGTTGGGTTCATACATGGGTTTCTTGTCAGGACGACCATATGTTTTAGGTGAAGGGATGGAGTTAAGCATGAGGAGACAATATTCCCCTGGTGTAACACGTTTACAATCGACTAAGTGAGGAATCATCTAGTAACTTGGAAGAAGGGATAGATACGTTAGTGGATGATTCATTAGATGGCTCGGGTGTGGATTTAGATACAAGGATGTCGTTTGTGTGGTATCATGTAGTAGTCAAAGAAACAGATTTGGATCGGTGGGGAAAGTGAAGGTTCAACCCTTATGTTCATATTTGAGATAGCGATGGAGGGTGGAAGGAATGCATCGCATGGTATGTATCCAAGGGCATCCCAATAACATGTTATATTGAAACTCTCCTTCTATAATGTATAAGAGTTCAGGTAGGGTTTTACGCCAACTTTAAGCGTATATGAAAGTGCCTAATATGGGTGTGATAAAGCGTTGTTGAAGGATCATAATAAAATAGGAGTTTGAGCAACGATGGTATTGGGAAATTTGAGTTGGTCAAAAGTGAGGGATGATATGATGTTGATGGTAACGCCACTATCAATCATGACCCTCTTGATGGAGATGTCATTGATCTGAGTGGTAATAAAAAGTGGAAGGTCATGGTCCTTTGGTTTGAGAGAGGGAATTTTAGATGGTTCAAAAGATATAGAGGCAGATGCTTTGAGAGCACCCACAAAGTTGGTGAATGGAACTGGATCATTGGCTGGTACAAAGTGATGGATTGAAGGGCTTCTATCATGGTCTTCTTGTGAAATGGTGATGTTTGAACTAGCTCATAGAGTGACAACCTGTAAGAGGGATTGGTGTAATTGTTTGATAGTGACCTTATGTATTGCAGTGAAAGGGGGTGTTGCTACTTGTATAGAAATTTTGGCTTTTGATGATGATGTTTGGTTAGACTCTTCAAGAGTTAAGGAAATAGACACCTTAGGTTTATTAGACAAATTCAATACTTTAGAAGGTGAAGGTATAGCAAGAGAGGTTTTACCTTTTAGGCTCGACGGTTCTTTTTCGTAATTTTGTGAATGGGTGGTGATGTGTACCACATTGACTAGATGATCAGATGCTTTAGGGATGGATTTTTCAGGTTTTGATGGTGATGATGTTGATGTTAACGTTGTGTTTAATTGGGAAGGAAGGAAGAGCAGATCGCTAAGTTCCGTACTTTTAAATGAAAGGCTCTATAATTTTCTATGGAATGACCACGTCTTGTTGTAATCACAAAAATATTGAATTCATACCAATCAAGTTTCCACCCACGATTATCTGACGGCTTAGGAGATGGTAGTTTAATAAGTGATCACTATAAGAGGTCATCTAATATGGTGGCATAACACCCTTTAGTTGTAGATGTAAATGGGGACAAGGTTGTGTCTATACCTCTCTCAGGATAAGGTAAGATGAGTTGTTTAATCAATGGTTGTTTATTTGTTAGTCGTGGAGGCTTTCTAGATGTCATGAAAAGTGGTGGATGAGGCGACTATATGAGAGATCGTTGGTGTGAATAGTTAGATTGTGTGACAGGTAAGTGACAAGGGTTGTGTATGGGTGGTCGCCTGGTGAGAATAGTTGTCCCGCACGACATGTGAGGGTGAATGACCCCGTATGGGTGATCGGTTGTGTGGATAATAAAGATTTGTAAAAGGTGTAGGATGTGGACTTAGTGTAGGGGTTTTATTAGGAGATATTGATCATGTTATAATAAGATGATTGATAGGTGTAAGGGAACAAGGTCCGCATGTGCAAAGGAATTTGCTCGGGAAAAGTTAATGAGGGATTTTAAATACTTGAAAAATACCTTGCTTATGTGGCCCTTTTGTGGTTTTGGATGAGCCAGGTGTGGTTGATGAGGATGCAATGTAAGATTCCAATTTACTTGAGGTGGAAGGTGTTTTGGGTTGTTTGTCTGGTGTGGTTTTAGGTGTAGTTTCAGGAGATGGAGAGGATGCAGGTGTAGATTTGGTAATGGCATGTGATGAAGGTGTAGGAATAACTTTAGTAATGTTTTCAGCAGATGGAGGTGCAGTAGCTTTGGGCTTGTTGGATTTGGTGTCAATTTTGCAAGTTTCGGCTTGGGAAGTGACAAAGATGTAGGAAGGGTTTTAATGATGTTCTTAACAGGTGAAGGCTCAGTAGTCCTAATTTTAGGTTCATTGGTTGTTGGCGTTGGTTCCACATTTTTGATTTGGTAAGTGACAAGGTGGGTCGAGGGATAGGCTCAATTTTTGTTATTGTATTTATGGTGTGGACATCATTCATTTATGGTTGGTTAGAGGATGAAGGGTGATTCGGAAAAGGTTGCTTAAATATGTCAAGATTTTGATTTGGGGGTGCATTTGGATTATCTAAGTGGAGGTCACCCTTGTCAATCAAATATTGAAGTACATTTCTAAATGTATGAAACCATTCGATGTCTTGTCAATTGACCCTATGGTATTTACAATTGTCATTATCTCAACACCAAATGGGTTTAGATATTGATATGTTGATGGGTCGAATAGGTGGGAGAGATATCATGTTGGAATCAAGTAGTTTGTCAAAAATGCACTGTAAGTCTCCCCTATATGTGTGTAGTTACGTTGTTGGTGAGGATGCTTGACAACATGTTTTTCCTTGGAAGTGGATTTGACTACGATGGCATTGGCAACTATTTTTGACTTATCAAGACTAGACGTTGACATGGATGGGAACTTGAATTTTTTTTTCTTAGTAAGAAGATTTACACGTCCATCTTCTAGAGATCGTAGTTTAATTTTAGGGGCCATGGTAAAAGCCTCATCAAAAGTTTGAAATGATTGAATTTTTAGAGATGTGTTTGGAACATACATTAAGGAAGACTTCAATTAATTTTATTTGTGGTAACATACAAGACAATTGATTAGTCGCACCTCTTCAATAGGTGACGAAGTCAGCAATAGATTTTTCTTTGAATTATTTGATGGCATATAGGTCATTAATAGTGATTTTGTGCGCTATGTTTATGGGAAAAAAGGTCTAAGAAAAGTTGGGAAAGTCATGCGGAAAGGAGAATAGGGAACATTGCAGAATGTTGTTATACCGGCCTAAGGCAGGACCAGCGAGGGACATGGGAAAGGTCCTCAACATTAGGTCTTGATCATGACTTATTAGATAACATGCGTGATGAGAAGGTGCATATATGTTTTAGGGTATCTTACTTGTTGTGAAACTTGATAAACTTAGGTAGTTCCCATTGAGGAGGATATGGTTTATATGGTCTTGAATGATAAATGAGATCATTGTAAATTTGATCACAAGAGAGCACATTTTGGATGAGGATGAAGAAACTTTGAGACTAGATATTTGTCTAAAAAGAGCTTGGAGGGGATCGGTTTGTGTTTTTTCCGTGAGGATGAGCCAGTTGAAATAAGGACTCGTTAGCTTGTGAGTATGCATGATACTACCGAGGATTGCCTTGTTGGTAGGGAAATTTTTATTGAGGGATGTTATGTTGATACGAGGCATTGTGTTGGTAAGGGTTATATTGTTGTGGGATGTGGTATTGTGGAATGCTTTGTTGAGGTGCATATTTCTGTGGTATGTTTTATTGAGGTGTGTTTTGCTAAGGTACATGTTGTTGATAAGGAATATTTTGTTGAGGGATACTTTGATGATAAGGGATGTTCTATTGTGGGATGTTTTGATGAGATGAGAAACCTTGTTGTGAAGCTATAGGCTGTGAGGTTTGTATGTATTGATACTATAATGAAATTGATGTATAAGTGAGTGGTTGTGAATATGTAGGTGTTTTCGGGAGTATATGGCAGAGGTGGCGGAGAGGACGGTGCCTGTTGTGGAATGCTTTGTTGTGGGATACTATATAGCAGATGTTTTGTAGGGGTGTGGATTATGGCATGGAGATTAGTGGTTATGAAGGGTGTGGTATATATTGTGAAATAGGGTGAGTTCTAGCAATGGCACTGGTATTAACTAGTGGGGTAGTTGTAGGGATAGACATAGTGATGTTCTGAATGGAACGGGTAACCTGTTGGGAGGATATAACAATAGAGAAGACCACACAACCTAGTAGAGATGTTTGTACCTGTGAGGAGGCTAGAGGGGTAGATGAGGAAGTAGCGGTACTACTTAGAGGAGGTGTGGAACCTATAGAAGGACTTGGTGAAGATGTGGATTGTTGGGAAGATGTGTTTTGTGATGAAACCATGTGGAGGTCATAAATAGGAATTGAAGAGACCTCAGATGCTTCGGTTTGACTGGTGGAAGATTGTTCATTTGATGTTTCAAAGGGGTTAGTAGGGCTGAAAAATATCTGGGGTTGACTATTGTTTGGTGTTTCAGGTTGATATAAAGTGTACGGGTATAACTATTGGATAACATGGTCTTGATTTTTATCGATGAGATGTGTAATGGTAGACATAGAATTAAGTGTGTTCAGGTGTAAATGGTTGCATTTGAACATTTATAGTTGTTAGGTATGTGTTGTGGGAAATAGGGTTTGAGTCTAGAATTTCTTCAAAGACAGGATCTCCCCTATTATAGAAAGGAGGTTCAGATTCTCTAGGAGAAAAGGGATGTTCGATTCTTGTGACCCAGTGTATGAAGGATTTGACCATGATATTGATGTGGGGAATGAAAGAGTTGTTGTCCCATTTTGTTGTTATAGTTTACCCCTAATTCACTCCAAGTTTTTGGGTGTCAGAAAAGGGATTGGATGTGGTTGTTTGATAATATGGGATTTTTGTTGTGTTGGTGTCGAAAGTGTTGTAGTGTAAAATGGGACATGTTGTTGAAATTTAAGGGGTGGAGTAGACATGTTTTCAAGAATTTGGTTACGAGCTTGTTGTCTAGTAAGTACCATAATAATCAAACACACAAACACCTAGAAAGTGAAAAATAACTAAATGGGTTGATTTACAAACAACAAGCAAATGCAAGAAAAATATGTTGTTTAATATTTATCTTGATTATTTATGAAAAAGTGAAATGTTTAAGACGGTTAATTAGGGTCCTAGGAAGTGGTAAGCTATGGATGGTTTCAAGTTTGTTTAAGGGTATATTTCTCGATATACCTGAAGGTACGTGAGGTCCAAATCTATACTATTGTTGGCACAGACATGATATTGGGGCCTACCCCCTCACTTCACGGTCCCACTGTGATAAGGGATTTGGGTGCTGAGCCAATATATACCGAAAAATAGGAGATTATACTTGGCCAAAACATCAAGTTGGTTTCCCTGTTGGGTGATGAAATCCCAATCAGTTTCACCTAGGTGGGAGTTGTTTGTATGTGTTTTTGATTTGATAGTGATTTGGTTATGTGTGAGGGAAAAATAAGTGAATGCAACAAATTTACTTCCCTAATTAAAACTAGATGATCAAGAAGTATGAGATGGTTCATTTTAAGACCCAAAACAAAATGTTTATTTTTGATGAGAGAAAACAAAGAAAAATGTAAAATTGGAAGCAAAGGAAATATTTTAGGACTTACAAAGTGAGAACACTTTTTTAGATTTTTATAAATTTTAAAGTGAGCAAGCAATAAGTCTAGCAGATGAATTTTCAATAAAAATTCCCTTGTAATCAGATTAGAGAAAACATAGAATAGAAAATAGCAGATTGTGAAGCAATGTAAAACAAAATCCAATCACAAGTGGTTGGTACAATCGCAAGTGATTATCCTAATCCCAAGTGATTACTAGATAGTGAAAATAGTGAATATATTATTGATAAGATGAAACAAAAGAATAAGGGACAAGGTCCCACTAGCCCTACCAAGATGTTGAGGAAATATTTTTACCTCAGGGGTCTAGTCTGATATTACAAAGGGTAAAATTTTCTCAACCTCAATATGGCGGGGTTTTCAGGATACTCATGAGATGTGGTGGATATATGATGTTTTTGCACTCCATGAATAATGTACTATAATTATTTTCTCGTGAAGGTAAGCCCGCAAATTAAAGACACTCACACCAAATAGATTTGGTAAAGTAGGGTGGGTAGGTTGTCTCGGAAAAGGCCAATCCCTATAATCCCAAATATGTCTATGAGTGGTTATCAACATGTTTTTAATACATTTAAGCTTTATTGATGATAATTTTAAGTACAATATGATAAATGGAAAATGTGATTAAATGTTATCACTTATTTAGGTGATTACATACATTAGATGATAGTAATGAAATGAGAACAACAAGACTAGAATCCAAAATCAGAATCTAGGTTAGAATCTAGCCTAAGAAGTTTGAGCCTACATAACATGGAAAAATCCTCATCTTACGTGAAGTAAGAATCAAGTTCGAGAGATATAGTTTTCCACAAAGAAATCAAATATCTCTTCTTCCATGTCGTAGAGGCATGAAATATCAAAATCAGTTTCTTGAAGGTTGATGTTGATTTCGATGATGGATTCAAATGCGGTGCGGGTTTCCCATGGTATGTCTAGGCCTACCTCATAGTTGCACTTGAATGATACAAGGCTAGCTTGGATCATTTAGACCTCGTAATGTGTTTCCCAAAACTCTTCTGGTTGTTTCATGAATGCATTGGGTTGATGCAAAGTTTGCTTTCAAATGATCAAGGGGCACATCGTGGATAACACACATCCCTAAATCATTTAACAAATCATACTGCTCCCAGTATAAAGAGTGGTAGATAATTGATAGTGAATCAATGATGGTAAAGGGATGGCTGATACCTGATATGGCCATTTATAAAATCCATACTTCACAACATGTTAGTAATAAAAAGAAATGGACAAATATTTTTAAACAGATTTGAACAGATCTATGAAATAAAAATACTATGCAGGATCACAGGTGATTCTAGCAATCACTGATGATTATTGTGAATTCTAACAGGCTAATAAAATAGAGAGTATAATTGTAATGCCTCTTTCATGTTGATATCTTTACTTGTTTCTTTTACTGAAGTTGGTGAATGTTGACATGTGATTTTGTTCTAAATTGATGTGCTCATTTGAACTAATAGGTCATGTTTGTTGTAATGATATCAATTTCCTATCATATTTGATTTTAAACATGCTTAAGGAAATGTTGTACTTAAGTTGACTTATCATTAAGTACTCACTTGTTTGGTTTTTAAATTAAACCATGTGATTCCGCTTGTAGAAAGTGAAATCCGGATCCTTAGGGATAGTGGAATAGTGGATAACCGTAAGTTATGTATGTTCGATGCATTTCCGTTCCTAAGATTATTGCAACTATTTTTGATAAAGGATAATACCTTGGATCAATTATAATGATCCAAGGCATTCTCCTTTATCAATATATTATTGAAATCATATTGGTAAGTCAAATTGACTTCATTATGTTTCGTTAGACTATTGTGTTCATGCTCAAATGATTATAAGGTTATAAGATATGTGTTGTAATGTCTTATTAATGCATTCACACTATTGCTTGATTTTTATTGGAATCGATTATTGCTAAGGATAATGTTCTTGTTGAATATTGTAGGACCTAAGCTAAATCTATCCTAAGGTAAGACTATACACTAAGGGACTTATTAATAACCTAGTATATATGGATTGATACTATCAACCTAAACTAAGGTTGGTATTTTACTCTAAATTGGATCTAAACCTAACCTAAGATCCGACCACCGATGGAATTTTGACTAAGGGCTTATGCATGGTTAGCTTGGCGCCAACCCATGCAGTGCTTTGAATTAAATTATATTGAAAAGGGGTTCTACCACCACCTTTGGTAGTGACCTAGTCCAAGTTGGTATGCACGTTAGCCAAGATGGCTAAAATGTTTAGTAGTGATTTGGTTAAAAATTTGGTTTTTACTAATCTGTAATGGTGATTGGCAGATTTTAAGGGGTAAGTTGAAGTCTGCCATTGCATTAATGATCTCTAAGGAAGAAATAAACTTCCTGGAAACACCGAGATGATTTTGGGGAAAATAATAGGAGTTGGTTTTTATTTTTCATTTGGTATATCGAGCACTATGGCTCTATATGTCGAACATTTGGCTTTTGAAATGTGGAAGAAAATTTATTTTGGGACTATAAAAATGAGGAGAAAGAGAATAATGGGTTTTTTGTGGATTCTGTTGTGAATTTTTTGTGTAATATTTTGTGGAAGATTGCAAAGAAACTCTAGGAGCTTGGAAAATATTTACAGGAGCTCTACCAGGCATGATAGGCTCTAACTCATTATAATAACTTGCTCTATTTAATTGTTTCATAAAAAAAAATCCTCTTCATGTGGAATCATATTCGAGTTATGAGTTTTGTGGTTTTTGTTTTATTTCAGCATTACATGGTTGTTATTATGAATATTTAATGTATCCGGTTTTTATTCCCGAATACTATTTTTGTACTTGATTATAGTTGATTAAAAATGAATTCTAGTTATATTCATGATCTGTGGAAATTGTGTGAAGAAACGGTGGGTTTCTTTGTTGTTGGGCTATGTATTTTTGGTTGGAACTTAATTTTTATTTATACCATTGAATAGTAAGTTACATAAATGATACTCATTTTAAATATAGTCTGAATGCCTAGTCGAAGCACTATGTTATTTCTTACAAACCCATATCTACCGGGTTAGTATAAACCTTAATGGAAGATCTTATTATTTTTACTTGATGTCTGGGAATTATATGATATGGGTTCATTTTGTTTCCTTGATTGGCTAGTCTATTTGGTGCAAACTTATCGATTTTGTCTTTATCGACCGTATACTATGATCTTTGCTTGGTTCTGTTGAAAACTCAAATACGAGTTAAAAACCCTTTATAGGACTTAACGTTTCTAGAAGTTTTGACCCTCTCCTTTGTGGAAGAAGATGAATGGTATCATTGTAGGGTTCTAAGTTCCTTTTGTCCTTTCTCTAGTATTAGATTGGAATATGGGAATACACTTAGATTTGTGTGGAATCTTGTGTCAAATTGGTTTCATTCGAAGTTGTTACTTTGTAACATGTGTTTGAATACCTATGTGAATGAGCTTAGGGCCATATTTGACTTTCCTTTAGAGACAAGTGAAGTTGGAAATACTCCTATAGGTAGCCTATGATAGTATGAATTGTTTGGAGGGTTTGAATAGTTTGACTTGTGATTGAATCTCTATGTTATAAGTTTTGGTGATCTTATACATGGGTTGAAACTAGTATGAAATAGATTCTATACATGTTGAACCCCATATATATTGATACAAATAGTGATAGAGATTATTTGATCATAATCTTAGCTTGTATCTATTAATTTATTATCAATAAAGAATGATCTTAGATCTTTATTTGTATTTGGTTCAACCTCGAATTGACCCTATTTTGGAACCGTTGTTTCGTATTAGCTTGGGTGTTTAGAACGTATATTCATCGAGTGAATGGAATGACTATATGATTATATACTAAGGATAATCTTGTCTTCATGCCTTAATGTAGTTCATGTTGATAACAAAAGGTTCTTTTAAGGTTTTATAAACTAGAACGAGGTTATAGACGGTTCAAGTCATATAATTTTGGGATTATATGACTACAACTTTTTGGATATTATTCTTCTTAAAATGAATAAGACACTAATCAATTATTGTCGTTTACCTGTAATGTATTACTTAGATAAGTAAATATTAAACTAATGGACAAGGTAATTGATTAAGTCATATAATTATGGGATTATATGACTGAAATCATATTACACTTGTATTCTTGTTCTTGACTTATATGGATCAAATGTACTTGTCTTGTACCTTGGTGACTGAAATTATTATTGATAGAAATATTTTGATTAAGGATGTGACGTAATTGAATTCTTTTCACGATTCATTTATTGTGTTTTTCTTACATGTTTTTTACGAGTTGTTTATTACTTTTGAACTTTAGAATGATTTCATTAAAAGTAGTGTTCCTTTTATGAAATTGTTAAGTAGAAAAGAAGTTACATTTATTTTATTGATGAAGTTAATTGATCTAATTAAATGATTATTGTATAAGTTTCTTGAAGTGGTTTTGTTTGGGAAACATGAAAGGCCTAGAGCCATATTATTGTAATCATTTGGAAACATGTTGATTTTTGGAGACTGAAATATGTTGATGGTATTTTAGTAGAAATAAATAAAGATGGATTCTTGATTATATTGATCTTGTAAATGACTTAATGTTGTGTGAATTGGAAATTTTGTGTAATTATTTCATTATAAATGATTCATAATACCTTCTTAGTGTTCACGAGTCAAACATAAGTGGGTATTTATGAATACTATGTAGATTAATATGTTGATAAGGTGCAAGACTATACATAAAGTCTGTTAGTCTAATAATATAAAGGATGAATCGATATGAATTTGTAATGATGATATGGTAAACCTTATCTTAAAGGTGTTGTAATGTAATATTATGTTCATATGGAATGATATTGTGTTCTTTATAAGGGTTATACTATAATGTATCATTGTGAACTTATAGATAAGATAATATGCCCTTAAATGGAAAGAAAGGGAACACACTTATAAAATTGGAATGGTCTTAATGATTGAATCTTAAACCCATTTTGTTATCTATAAGTATTAATTTTGACAAGTAAAGTCCAACATGATAAAATGTGATCAAATGCATATGTAATTAGAGTGATAAAAATGTTATGTTAAGATGAGGTGAATTGATAAAATTCACACAATCTAACATATAAGTTATATAAATCTAAGTTATACATGATTCAATAAAATAATTCTTAAATGATTTCCTTTACATGTTATAATCAGATTGATTAGTAACACTTAATGGGCCAATGGAAAATGAATAATTAACTCATTGAACTTAACATAGATTTGATCTGTATACCTTCAATTCATGAGGAGGTGTGTTATGATCCTTTAAGGATTAATCGTATCAAACCTATTTGATCCTTAGGCATGACACCTAATGATTAATATAAACTTATTAATAACCAATAATTAAGGAATGAATGAACTTGTTAAGTTATGTAGTTTCACTTAGTGGAACTCAGTGGGTTATCGCAACATAATCGCTGCTACATAGTACCCTCTTAATGATGAAAGTCATTAGGTAGATACTTTAGAGCAACCACTATGGCACAATATTCCACTTAGATCCTCTAAACGCAGTTGTCATAAAATTGGATTTGGTCATTGTTTTATACTAAACAATGACAGCGGTATATGACATATGACCGATGTTAGCTTATGCCGACTAAAGGTGACTAATCGGACTCGAATTGACTTATGCCAATTTGAGTATGATTGATTACCCTTAGTAACCATAAATAGATCATTAGAACTATTCCATGTGAGTTGTTCCTTTTTAACATCTAACATGGACTTGGAAGTGGTTGAAAGAAGCCAAGGAAGTATAATCTAGATAACAGTTGTGAGTGGGGTGAAAGGCATATTCCTTTCATGAGTATACCATCTAGGAATAAAAACATGGTATACATGTCTTTAAACTTTGGCTAAAGTGCCGCAAAATACTAGTTGAGTTGTCTTGTGTCAGCTGGTCTAAGGTTGCATGGTATAAAATGAGTATCAGTAACAAATACTCAGATAGGCTCCTTAGACATTAACCCTGATTGACCCGTATGGGGTGAAGGAACTAAAATTATAACTAGTATACACATGGCCATAATGAAACATGACAGATCGGTTTAATACTGAGTTGTGAAATGAGAGATCAGTTTTACACCAAGTCATTACAACTGCATATGGTTTATTGTTATGTGATGGATTATTAAATGTGTAATTTCACAAAACAAGGATAGTAGCCTGTGAATTATATTAATGTGAAATCAACTCGGTTACAATAGATGGATTGCAATACTTATAGGTATTATACAGTCATATGCAGATAAAAGAGAGGTTGTACAGGTACAACAAAAATACAACTTCCATAATACATCCGGGAAGCAACAACTAAATTAATACAAACAAATGATTAAGTTGCAACTATGCAAAAAATAATCCTATAACTATGGAGAAGACAAATATGGTCTAAAAACCATATAACAACATTATTTAATTAATATAATTAATTAAATAATTAATATATACTATGCATAATTAATTAACCTAACATTCCCCCCTTAATTGTGCATTGTCTCAAGAGATGAGGAGAGGAACTCTCTGAACAACTTGAACTTGTCACGTGCAAGTGACTTTGTGAAGATATTTGCCCGTTGTTCAGCTGTTGGACAAAATTGAAGTTAGATGTTGTGCTTCAACACATGTTTATGTATGAAATGAACATGTACTTGAATTTTCTTTGTTCTCTCATGAAAAACTGGATTGCAAACAAGTTTGAGAACACCTTCATTATCAACATACATGGTGGTTGGTTTGTCCTGTGGTATTCTAAGTCCTTCTAGTATGCGACGTAGCCAAATCGCTTCACAGATAGCTTCTCCTACAGAATGATACTCGGCTTCTATGGAAGAGTGAGAAATGAAGTGTTGTTTCTTACTTCCCCATGATATTGGTCCAGATCCCATAAAGAATACAAATCCAGAAATGGATTTTATCATCAATAATTTCTATATGATCGAATCCAAATATCCGTCAAGAATAAGTTTTCATTCTTCTAATATTCTAGACCAAGATCCACCGATCCTTTGAGATACCTCAAAATACACCTTGCTGCTTTTCAATGACAAAATTTGGGTTCTGCATAAACCTGGATAGATAGCTTACTGCAAAGCTGATATCTGGTCTAGTGTAGGTCAGGTAAATGAGACTCCCAATCAACTGCCGATAGAGAGTGGCACTTACCTCAGGAGATGGATCTGAATGAGATAACCACAATTTTTCTCTATAGGTGTAGCAATTGGTTTACAATCCATCATCCCGAACTTCTTGAGTGTTGTCTTGGTATATTTCATCCGAGAAACAAAAATGTGATTCTTTTTCTACCATACTTCAAATCCAAGACAATAATGCATCAGCCGAGATCGGTCATGTCAAACTGTCGATTAAGATATTTCTTTGTTGCATTGATCATCCTCACCGAACCGCCAAAGTGATGACTATATCGTTGAAATAAATAATGACAGTCACAATCTCCCCCCCTTGCTTTTTGAGGTAGAGATTGGGATCGTGAGGATTTCTAACAAATCCATGTCATACGAGATGCTCATCAATCTTGATGTACCATGCCCGGGGTGCTTGTTTGAGGCCATACAAAGATTTCCTAAGTCTACATACCTTTTCTTCTTGATCAGGTACTACATATCCCTTAGGTTGAGTCATGTAGACTTCTTCTTGTAAAATCTCATTTAGGAAGGCACTTTTTACGTCCATCTAGTGGAATTTCCAGCCAAATTGTGTAGCTAGAGAAAAGATCATTCTGATTGTTTTGATCTTAGTTGTGGGAGCAAATGTATCCTCATAGTCTATGCCTTCTTTTTGTGCATACCCCTTTGCTACTAGTCTCGCTTTATACTTTTCCACTGTCCCATCTACTTTGTACTTTGTTTTAAATATCCATCTGCATCCAATGGGTTTCTTTCCTAGTGGAAGATCGATAAGCTGCCAAGTGTTATTCTTCATCACTGATTGATATTTAGAATCCATGGCATCTTTCCAAGCTTTTGACTATAGGGCTTCCTAGACTGTAGAGGGCTCATCAAATTCAATAAATCTACTCATTAAAGAAAAGTTAACTTCTTCTCTTGCTTTACTGTGAGTTCATTATCTAGGGGGATGTATCGGTGGAGCATCCATTCTTACATCTCGTAATGTGCTAGTACACCACTTGGGCATACGTTGAACTGTTCCCGTGGGTCGTGGTTCTATCTGATCAACACCATCATCCCCATCGTCACTTTCATCTTCTGAGGGAACATCAGCTTCAATTTTTACAACTGGAGAAAAATCTACATTTGGTGAGTCTGGAGGAGTCTCTGCTTCCTTCTTCTCAAAAAACTCAACATCTCTGCTAGTGTAGACTTTTCTGGTCTTAGGATCCATCAATCTATACCCAAGAGTCTCTTCATTGTACCCAATGAAGATAAGTTTCTATGACTTCATGTCAATTTCTTTCTATTCTGCTTGGGTATGTGCATGCTTTCTTTGCACCTGAATAGTCTAAGGTGTGTAATATATGGTTTCTGCTTTGACCATGCTTCTTGTGGTGTTACTCCGTCAAGACAAACTATGGGCACTCTGTTCAATAAATACACTATTGTCTTTATTGCTTCTACCCAGAATATATTTACAAGTCCAGAGTCATCGATCATGCATCGCACCATTTCCATGATAGTGTGATTTCTTCTCTCAACAACACCATTCTACTGGGGTGTGTGTAGAGGAGGCATTTGTCAATGAATCTCGTGAGTTTATAGGTAGTCTTTGAACTCATTACTGGTGAATTCCCCCCCTTGATCTGAGTGGAGATTTCGATGTGATGACCAGTTTCATTCTCAACTGCTACTTTGAACTTCTTGAAAGTTTCAAAAGCTTCACTTTTCTTGCAAAGACAAAAATCCACATTTTTCTTGAGTAGTCATCAACACAAAGCATGAAGTACTAGAACCCAGAATGACTTGGTTGCATTGGACCGCAAAGATTGGTATGAACCAAGTCAAGTTTTCCATGAGCTCGAAATGTACTCTTCTAGAACAAAGCTCTATGTTGTTTGCCTGCTAGGCAGTGAGGAAACTTGTCTGTATCCTTCTGAAGAGATGGTATCCCATGTACCATATTGTGCTGGTGAAGTGTCTCGAGATACTTGAAACTTACATGACCAAGTCTCTAATGCCACAACAGTTGTGCTCCTTAGCCATAAGTGCTTGATCGTCTTTATGAACAAAATCAAGTTGGAACATGTGTCCCACATTGGAGGCTTTTGCAACTATTTTTGAGCCTCGTGATTTATCTCAAATTAAACATGTTTTCTTGCCGGAATGACTATCAAAGTCAATTTTTAGGTTGTGATCAAGGAGTTGACTGATCTGAAAGTAGATTATTTGTCAACCTAGGGACATATAAGACATTTGAAAGTCTACAGTTGCGTGAACCAAGGGGTAGAGAAATGTTCCCAATCCCCGAATGTATATGAAGAATCATCTCCCAACGAAACATGATTTTTGATGGTGTGTCCCTCATTGAAATAAACCAATCTCTGTGGCTGGTCATGTGTCGAGTGGCCCCTAAATCAACATACCAAACATCACTAGATGACATGGATGGTTCACTTGATCGAGCAATGAACAAGTAGTCTTCATTGTCTGACTGTTCTTGTTACTCAACAATATTTCCTTGTTGATGGGGTCTTCTTTTCCAATTCCCCTTTTTCTGCCCTTGATTGTAGTTAGAATGTCCCTTGTAAGACTATTGTTGTTGAGGTCTAGAGTTTCTAGATGAACCTTTCTTGTAAGTATTATACCAACAATCTTGTAGGTCATGTCCTCTTTTGCAGATAGGACATTGCTTCTTCTATTGTCTATCCCCTTGATTTTGATTTTGATTTTGGGACTTTTGATAGGAATTAGGTTTTCCTTTACCTTTTCCTTTCCATTTTTGATGTGAAGAAAGTTCCTGCTCCTCTTCATCATCCTTATTGTGCATGGCTTCCTCTTTTTGTAGTAGGTTTACCAACTTGTCAAAACTAACTTGTCGTATCTAACACGTTTAGTGTTGTGAAAAAATGCGGTAAGAAGAGGGGAGTGCTCTCAAAACAATGGGAATGAGAGCATCATTTATGACCACTTCTCCCAAGGCTAGAAGTGAAGCCCTTAATTATGCAACTCTTCTTAGGAAAGCTTCTATTTTTTCATTCTGCTTGAACTTCAATGTGTGTAACTAACTCTACAAATTTAGTATAACATTCTTATTCTTGGCCTCATATATTGTGCTCAACTTATTCCATGCTTCTTTGGCTATTTTTACATCTCGAATGTGGGGTTACACATCCTCAGACACTCCAAACAAGATGATGAGTTTGGACTTCTAATTTGCTTTATCAAACTGTCATTGTTGTGTTGTATTAGTAGTTGATTTAGTTAGAGTACCATTCACAAGTGGGCCAAATCTCTTTAAACTCAATTTGTGTCTTAATTTTTGTCTTCCATGCATCATAGATGTTTCCTCTAAGTAGTTGTGAATCCGGAAGAAAAATTTGGGGGCATTGGTGCTCATTTTGCAGTAATCACCGACAAAGTTTGGCTCTCGATCACTCCATGTATAAGGTCTCCCAATCTATATACATCGATCACCGATGATATACAAAACCTTTCTATATATGTGCCCTTCCGATATACCCGACAAGTACTGGAAGAAGCTCTCCTTTCTATATACCCGGTGGTACGTGAAAGAGGTCTTAATGTATGTGAAAGAATTTAATACATGGTACCGAGACATTAATAAAAGGGGTTTGTGAAATTGTTGACACCGGATCAAAGAAATATCCTCATACGCATGTGTAACTTTGTTATATACTCGGATAATTTCTCATTTTGGATTTATGTCGTGCAATCATTCATAGATGGATGGGATGGCTCATAGTGTGTGCATTGTGACCTTATTACTCCTCGTCGATTTATAGGGACGATGCCCAGATGATGTTGTTGTAGCTATATTAGGTGTTAAGTGCAATAGTAGTCATGATGAATTTACCCGTAAGTGCTTCCCAGAGGTACCGTATATACCAAATGTTGCGAATGAGATCTAGGATCTTGTGAGTGTTACAGAACCAATTTTTACTTTTTTATATTTCAATTTTGTCCATTTTTTTATCAAGTAGTTATAAAGTTTGTAGTTGACAATGGCAACCTGTAAATTAGTACAATATATTGAAGCATGCAATTACATTCAAAAATTTGGAAAAATTGAATGGTAGGCAAAAAAAAATTGTTTTACGGGCCCTGGTGGCCTCCAGAGCCCAAAATGACCCTTGATGTTGGAAACCGTTAAAAAGAGGCCCAAGATGAAGTTTTTGGATGGTCTTCCTTTGGCAAATGTTTCCTGAAATCAAAAAAAGACTTAACGGATACAATTTTTTTACCCTAAATTAGGGATTTTCTCATTAACAAAATAAAGGCTTGTTTAACTATAACTAGTTGTTTTAGAGGTGTTTTTCGGCTAAATCTACCTCTAAATGTGGCGGTTTCACTGTTATGCCACTAAAAATCAAAACATATGTCTTTAGTGGGATTTGACCCACCCACCTCCCACTTCTACAACTAATGCGCTATCCACCAAGGCGCCTATGCATTTGTTATATCAAATGAACAAATTGTATTTAAATAAAGGAATTTTGAACTAACCTTTTTTTTAAAAATGTGACCTGGCAGAGGCTCCACATGGCGAATGCTGGTTTGAGGTGGTTTTAGGGTTTTCCTTTTGCATAGAAAATGAATCTGAAGCATATTATTTTCTTTATCTCGTTGTTCTTTATTCTATTTTCCTTTGGTCGCCGCTTGCACATTTCTTGGTTGTTTCTTTGTGTAGGTCATTGTGTATGTTCACACCTTTTCTCACCATTTCTTGGTTGTTTATAGGTGCATGTTCAGTTTCTTGCTTCTTTCTTTCACTGTGTTTTGATCTATGTGTGAGGGTGTAGGGTCGTAGAGGTCACAGCTCATGGAGGTTTGTTGGTTGGACCACCATTTTAATTATTGCAGTTCAACCAAAGTTGCAGGTTTATGTGGAGATTGATAGCTCGGAGTAGGCGGTGGTGCAGGTTTGTTGGTTTCTTTGTCACGGGTGTTGTATGAGGGAAAACTCGACATGCAACTCGCTTTGAGGAGAGTATGAAATGCCTTAGGGGTTTGATCTAGATGGCTTGACTTTGAAGGTTTTTCCTCCATTTAACAAACAACCTGCTCACCACTACAAGAATGAACTCGGCCCAATATGTTCTATACGCCAACTTACTTGACCCCATGCACATAATCAACTCCTCCTCCAAATTTTATAGCATATATAATATTATTTGTGACTAAATAATTTAAAGACAAAATCCCTGATGGGGGATTTTTTTTTAAATTCTATACTTACAGCAAATTTTGCCTGGTGCTAGGTGCACTAGTGCAAAAAAAAAATTGCATTCCAAACACCTAGAACAAATAGGAGGATGTGAGGAGGAAGGATTGGGTGGGAGGTTGTAGGAGGCTGCACAAGCTCTTAGATGCTACATACGCTTCTCCAAAACTCATTTATCTTGGTTTCTCTCTCTTTCCACACCTTCATAAGCTCACATGTCCATATTCTCACTTTGGTACCAAATGTAATTTCACAAAATAGGGATAGTAGCTTGTGAATTATATTAATGTGAAATCAACCAAGTTATAATAGATGGACTGCAATACTTATAGGTATTGTATACAGTCATGTGCAGACAAAAGAGAGGTTGCATAGGTACAACAAAAATACAACTTCCATAATACATCTGGGAAGCAACAATTAAATTAATACAAACAAATGATTAAGTTGTAACTATGCAACAAATAATCCTATAACTATGGAATAAGACAAATATGGTTTAAAAACCATATAACAACATTATTTAATTAATATAATTAATTAAATAATTAATATATACTATGCATAATTAATTAACCTAACAAAATGAATTTTTGTTCTAAATTATGTGAATTTAGAATAGTGAACATTATGTTCTACCGAAAAAAATTCTCCTGTTTACTAAAGTCTTAAATGAGGATGTTACATTTTGGTATCAGAGCCGAAGGTTGCAGCTCTTGGACCTATTTGAGTCCATATCTGGTAAAAATTAATTTCTTGTTAACATAAAATGGTCAAAACAATGGGACATGCTATAACCCGTCTTTGGTTGGTGAGGCAACTACAACACAAAATTTGATGAGATCTTTGCTGCCCTATTGGACACAAGAGATCATCTTGATGTACTTGAACAAGTAATGGGAAACGAGGAAGAGTAGGATGATGTTGTAGATAACAATCAGCCACCTCAAAGAAACAATGTTAATGTTGAAAATCCCGATGGAGATAACAATAATAATGCAGTGAATAACAATGTTGCAAATGCCAAAAATAATGTTGCAAATGCTAATGTAAATGCACGTAATAAACCTGAAAATAAGAAGGCAAGATTGACAATTTGAACTTACTAATGACATAAAAATAATAAGTCAACCAAAGTTTTATGGTACCACACTGGGAGATGGATCTGAGAATTAGCTTAGTGAAATGGAGAATTATTTTCCAATAAAGAACTTCTCGGAAGAAACAAAAGTAGTATGGGAGCTTACCAACTTTCCCATGAAGCATCTTCCTAGTGGGATAGCCATAAGGCTGAACTAAACATTGATGAAGCTAACATCACTTGGGATCAGTTTAAGGGCTACTTTAGGCAACGTTGGTTGCCAAAAATCTATTATGATTAAAAGATGTTAGAGTTTTAGAACTTAGTTTAAGGAAAAGATAATGTAATTGAATATTGGGAGAAGTTTACCAAGATTCTCAAGTATGTACCACAATACCAAACTGATGAGAAGTTCAAAATACACAAGTTTATAATGGGATTGAATCATATCATAGGTGGAGAGGTGGATGTACATAGTCCATCCACTATGGAAGGAGTTGTAGAAAAATCCATAAGGCAAGAACAGAAATTGAAGGCAATTTTTGTGCATAAGGAAGAGAATCGAAAGAAAATATCCAACTCTTCTTCATCACTTGCACCTAAGAAGGTGGCATGGAAAAATTTTGGCACTAAAAATAGGTTTGGGGTTGAAAATAGTAAGAAAACAACAAGTAAACCTAATGCAAATAACATAAACAATGTTCAAAAGAATAATAATAGGCAGAAAAATTACGGTGGCCAAAACAATAACTACTAGGTGAGAATAAGTTTGATCCTAGAAAGGGGCCTATTGGGGGTTGTTACAACTGTGGAAAATTCCATTACACAAATCAGTGACCTCTAATGAAAAATGACAAAGAACCATTGCACAAGATACATGTTGCGAAGAGTCGATAAGCAAGTTACGCCCATAGAAGTACCAGGTAAGTTATTTGGTATACATGTAACTATAATTTTTGATATTGGTGCTACAAAATTATTTATTTTTAATAAATTAGCTTCTAAATTAAAAAGAAAATCTGGAATTATGGAAAAATCATGGATTGTCTATTATGAGGATAATGTTGTCTATGTAGTAGATAATTTTTTTTTTTGTGAAGTCTTAAAATTACCAAGCTTTATTACAGAAATAGACATATATGTTGCACCTTTAGGGTCATACAATGTAATCATTGGTGTGAATTGGCTTGCTGATCACAAGGCAATTGTAAACTGTTATGAAAAACACTTAAATGTCTTAATGATCTGAGAAAACAAAAACCATACAAGGAATAAAAAGAGACATTTTAGTTAGAAATATGTTAACTATGTAGCTTAAAAATGCTAAAAACAAGGGTTGCATGTTATATAATGTAAAATTTTCTAAAATAACGAGAATAAAGTAGTGATTTTATGGAAAAATATTTGTTATTACAAGAGTACAACGATGTGTTTTTGGAATAACTACCTGGTCTTCCATTGAAATGAGAGTTTGACTTCACAATTGAAATCAAACCTGGAACTGAACCTATATTTAAGGCACCATACCACATGACTACAATTGAGTTAGTATAACTAAAGGCATAATTTCATGAAATTCTATCTAAGGGTTTGATTAGACCGAGTGTCTCACCTTGAGGAGCACCTTTGGTAATTTGCATTGATTATCGAATGTTAAACAAAGAAATAATAAAAAAGATATCCTCTTCCTAGGATTGATGATCTATTTGATCATATGCGTGGTGCATCAGTTTATTCAAAGATAGATCTACGATTTGGATATCATCATTTGAGAATCAAAGATGAAGATATTCACAAAACAACTTTTAGAACAAGGTATGACACTATGAATTCACTGTTTTACCTTTCGGTTTAATAAATGCACCTACAAATTTCATGAATTTGATGAATAATATTTTTAAGAATACTTGGACAAGTTTGTGCTTGTATTCTTGGATGATATTCTTATCTATTCTAAAATCGTAGAGGAGCACAATGAACATTTAAGGATTGTACTTGAGATTTTAAGAAAGAGAAAACTGTTTGGAAAATTGTCAAAATGTTCCTTTTATGAAATTGAAGTACATTACTTAGGACATGTTATAAGTAAGGATGGAATTTTAGTTGATCCATCAAATATTGTAGCCATAATTAATTGGCCAGCACCTAATAATCTTCATGAAATCAGAATCTTCATGGGGCTTGCAGATATTACAAAAAATTCGTTAATGAATTTTCAAAAGTTGTTGCCCCAATTACTTCATTGCAAAAGAAAGATAAAAATTTATTTGGAGTGATAAATTTGAAGAAACATTTAAAACATTAATAGAATAGCTAACTAAAACACCTATTTTGACTATTCCTGATCCAAATTAAATTTTTACATTAGTTGCGAGATGCTTCCAGATAAGGATTACAAGGTATATTACTATAAAATGTTCATGTTATAGCATATGAAAGTAGAAAACTCAAGTTACATGAGCTGAATTATTCTCCCCATGACCTAGAGCTTGTTGTCATAGTACATGCACTTCAAGTATGGAGACATTATCTCTTAGGTAAACCCTTTGAGCTAAAAATTGACCACCTTGGGCTGAAATATATCTTCACACAACCAAATTTGAATGCAAGAAAATGAAGATGGTTAGAATTTTTGTCTCAGTATGATTTTGACATCAATTACATTAAAGGTAAAGAAAACAAAGTGGCAGATGCGCTAAGTCGTAGGAAACATATTTTCATGCTTGTAACCTTAAGAACTCAGTTCAAAGATGAAGTAAAGAAAGAAATGATGTCGATCTCGTATTTTCAGCAAGTAAAAATAACACTTACTGCAGATTCTAATGATGCAAGATACAAATGTTTTTGAATTGATAACGAAGGAATCCTAAGGTATGAAAATTGGGTGTATGTACCCTTGGAAAATGAGTTAAGGAAGAAGTTAATGAATGAATTTCACAATTCACCTTACTCTGGACATCCTAGAGTGACAAAAATGTTTGCTGATGTAAAACAACAATATTTTTGGAAAGGGATGAAGAAAGATATAATTGATTATGTGTCACATTGCCTTGAATGTCAACATGTTAAGGTTGAACATATGCATCCAGCTAGTTTATTGTACCCTCACAACATACCACAATATAAATGGTAGGTAATAAGTATGGATTTTGTTCAAGAGATGCTTATGTCTAAAAATAGGTATGATATTATTTTAGTTGTGGTTGAAAAATTAACAAAAGTAGCTCACTTCATTGTTGGTAATCTCAAAGATGATTCACTGTTCTTGCAAAAATATTTGTTCATGAAATTTTCAGATTGCATGGTGTACCTGAGCTAATTATATCTGATAGAGACCTAAGAATGACCTCATATTTTTAGAAAACTCTAAACACAGACCTTAGGAATGAAACTGAACTTTAGTTCCACGTATCATCCGGAAATGAATTCGAAAATAGAAAGAATTAATTAGGTGATGGAAGATATGTTGAGGATGTATTATATGGACCATCGTACAAATGGGAAGAATACCTTCCTTTAGTTGAATTTGCATACAATAATACTTACCATTCCTCTCTAAAAATGGCACCTTTCAAAGAATTTTATAGATGAAGGTGCATAGCCCCTATTAGTTGGGATAATGTTGGCGAGAAAATTTATCGGTGGAAAAACTTGTGGATTTCTTTCCAACGCTCTGGGAATCTAAGTCCCTCTACTTAACCGGTGCAGTTGTTGTATATGCATGCATGAGTAAAGATGGATTTTCGTGGTAGCCTTGTGGTTGGGGATCTAACAGGGAACTCCATTGACCCCTGCAGAAAAGCTAGCAATCTCTTGACAGGAAGACTTTATACGAAGAGTGAGAAAAGAGGTAGGAGAACTAATGTTGTAGGTAGAAAATCATATTCCTGCACACACTAGTTATAAATTTCATCACATGCACTAAAATTAGGAAGAAACAATACTACAAACAACAACAAGACCAATTAGAATTTAATGAACACAAAGTATCAGTAAACCCCTTAGTCAAAAAAGGCTTGAAACTCCTTGTATTGATGCTCAAGTAGAAATTGTACATAGTATGAGAATGGAAGACATTGAGAATAGGGGAAAAGTGGCTAACTCTTTTCACTCATAAGTGAGAAAAATATCTCTCATGAACTTACAAGAATACAACCAGCTAGAAGAATTTCAGAATTAGAACCCCTTGGAATGAAGAGCTCATTACAATTTATAGTGCTAAACTTGACTCCTCATCTTCCTGATGCTCTTTCATATTCCTCATTTTTAATTTAGACTATTCATATTCCTATTTGAATATTAAGTCCCTTTTATAAAAATAAGGTGACTTAAATTTTACATCATGTCTCTAAAGTCACTTTAAGACATATCAAAAAGTGCAAACCCTCAACACAAAATTAGAACATAGAGGAGAGAGAATGTTGGGGGAGGAGGAGGAAAAGAAAGGATATCACCCTTGATGAAGTTTGCAAATCCTTGTTGATTGAAAACTCAAGTGCAGTGAGACTCTAAATCTTCGAACTCCTTGCACCCTGAGAAACTCCTTCAAATTAGCTCATGAATTTTTTCCAAGTTGAATGAAATGTTCTCGCTGATGATCGCAACTACCAACCTACGTATGATATACCTGTGACATGAACTAATAGTGAGTGTCGAAAAAAATTATCCAGTTCCCTAAGATGGACCTCAAATTCCCTATGATCAATGCCCATGGATGATCCAAAATGATGGTGTTGACCTGAATGATCATCCCTCTATGTCCCATTGTGTCAAACTTGCCTTTTGAGAACAACTTGCTATTTTTAGAATATGAGCCCATGCTCTGATATTCTGGAACATATAACCTATCTCACTCCAGTTTCACCTTTTGAACCTTCTACCATATTCCAACCTCCTTTATTCCTAATATATTGCTATTTTTAGCACATCTCTATTTTTAGCAAGTTGTTATTTTGGGGCCTGTTATTTGGGAAAGAAGTCATTTTCTATCTTACTTTCCATTTTACCCCTTTTCTGATTGTCTGAGTGATTGAACTTGTAATTTAGTGGGGCTCTCCATTTATAACATGTGAGGAAGTATAACATATGCTATTTTTAGTAAATGGTGAAAATGACCTTTTTTGTGATGGGAACAACTATTTTGGATTCGGCTCTTCGTCACGAACTCGTGCTCCAATTTTCATCATGATTCGCTTACTAGAAAGCTCAGAAATGAAAAATAAAAATTTATGCCTAGTAAGAGCTTTGGGTATGGAGCTACTAGGGAAGAATACTAATAAAAAATTAGTCCTTCATATCTTGATAAACTGGCAACTTCATCGTGCAAAAACTAGTTTGAGAGAAACTAGATTTTTTGGAGACCCTTCCCTCTAAATTTCGGATGATTTCACCCGCCGATCTTCGGGAATTTAAAAATTTATTCGAAGAGGGAAGAGTGCTGATAAAAACACATCCCTCCCTAAAAATAGGTACTTCATGGCATGAAAACTAGTTCACGCGAAACTAGATTTTTCAACGATCATTCCCTCCAATTTTTACACGATTTCACCCACTGGAACCCTGAGAAGTGGAGAGGTAGCTCGCTGATTTTTTCCACTACTATGTCATGGCAGCCATTAATGGAGCTTGAATTTTTAGGTCTGTTTTTTTTTCTCCATTCACAACGAAATCAACTCCATTGCGATAGTTTTTTTCTTCTTGTCTCATTGGTGAAATTTCTCTTTGATCGGTTTCCGGTTTGATGGGAAATTGAGATTTGTTCTTCATGGAGCTGGAAGTGAAATTTATTTTCTATGAGAATTCCTTAATATAAATGGTAAGTTTGAATATGATTTTTTAATGGCCTTCAATATAGAATAACTCAACAACATACAATTTTTCAATCCGTGCACCGATTTGCAAGATATGTTCAAATCTTTGTTTCACGGTAATGGAGGTTTCTGAGTAATTCCTTCACTCTTCTCTTTGAAACCTATGCATATTTATGGAGTGGAAGGTTTGTTTTCCATGGAGGAGATAGTTCGAAAGAACAATGGTGGACTAAGGTGTTCTCTGCAAATTTCTTCTGGCAATGGAGAACAGTTTAAAGGAGTAAGAAGCGATGTAAGGAGTTAAAAAATTTCAATTTTTAGAGTTAGAGTTGGGCACATGATTTATTCCCTAATTTCCCTCACCTCAAAGGGACATGAGGGACAAATTTCCATGGTGAACAAGATGGCGATCCATGGTGGCGATCCGACGACAGGGAGTGAGAGCTAGAAAATTAGCTTTAAAGCACTGAGGGTGGAAACGGGTCACATGGGTGACCAGAAGTTTCCCTTTGAGGGTTGGGCACATTTTTCAAGGTTTTATGTCCTTGACATGTGAGGGGCATGAGGTACATAAAATTCCTTGGTGATCCGGGAGTTGACACATGTCGAGATCCGACGATAGGGAATTTGAGCTCCCACAAGCACGTGGGGGCTGAACTGATGATCATGAAGGTCGCATGAGGTTCTAGAGGTAATATGGGGGATGGGAAAAAAATTTCATGGTTGATGTCCCTGACCTTGAGGGATGTGAGAAACACAAAATCTCACCAAGCTCCTGGAGCTTACACGTGTCCTCCCAAAATTTGGCTAACTCTCGAACTCGTTCTAAGAGGACAACTTGAGACGATGATAACTTGAGCTCGTGTGGACAGCTTTGGTGAAATTTTATTTGATCCTAACTAGAAATTGAATTTTGAATCCAATGGTTGGGGTCTCATGTATTTATTCTTCCATATGATCCCTAAAAAAGTGGAATTTTGATTTGGTACTCCACTTATGCATGAGAAAAACTACTTGCAGACCTAATGCGCCAAAGTTTTGTGAAAAAACTAATTTCCCCATCTTTTAGGGATTGAAATTATATTTCCAAAAATGTTTCATTTTTCTCCTAACTCCATCCAGAGCTTCTAATCACCTGCAAAAGCTCGGTTATTTTAGCTTGTGCACTGACTAGGCCTATGAACCCTAATTTTGGTGAAATTTTCCCAAATTCTTTTATCCCTTCCAGAATATACCTAAATCACTTCCATGATGTCCCAAGAACTTTAAATCACCTCCATGTCTGTTTGGGATTTTTGTCTCCGCTCCATGGGGTTGCTCCCATTTCTAGGGAAGGCCATTGATAGCCCTTCCCATAGTTTCTGTAGCTTGTAATTTTTAATGAACTCCTAAAATCACCTAGGGGGAATGAATGGAATTTCCTAAATTACATAGGAGGATGATATAATGTTAATTGGGAGGTCACTTTGACTAACTGGATAGACCCAGAGTGTCTTGGAATGATAGGAATTGAAAAAATTAACACAGGGGTATATTTGTCATACTCGGGAATTGTTAATTTTTTTGTTGCACATTTGCATGACAACATATAACATCAAAGATAAAGAGGTAATTGGAACTGAAATACTTATTTAAATGGAATAACAAGTGAAATTAATCCATGAACGATTAAAGGAAGTTGCTGATAGGCATAAAAGTTATGCAGACCTGAAAAGGGTCGATAGAAAATTTGAACTTGGTGAAAAATATTTTTATGTGTCAAGCCTAAAAAGAGCTCAATTACTTTTGGAAAAGAAACCAAGTTATCACCTCATTTTGTGGGACCTTTCGAGATTGTAGAAGTGATTAGTCTTGTAGCTTATCATTTAGCATTGCCTCCCACATTGGCACAAATGCATGATGTTTTTCATATTTCTTTGCTTAAGAAATACATTTCAGATTTGTCACATGTATTGAATTGGAATTCTTTGCAAGTCCAAGACCCATGAATAATCATGGTTGAACCCATAAGGGTGTTGGAAACTCACAAGTTGCACTTACGTAATCATGAGATAAGTCAATGTAAGGTCCAATGGGACCAGTTTAGTGAAGAAAGTACAACCTAGGAGAATCTTGATGACATAAAAAGTGCATTTTCTTATTTGTTCGAATAGAATTAATTATGATTCATGTGATAATTAAATATTTAGTCTAAAAACTATATATGATTTTTGCCATTTTTGGGAAAAACACTTTTTATTAAGTACTAGTACAAATATTTGATGTTGTAATAAGACTTGGGAAACTTGAATTTCTACAATTCTATTTACTGTTTGGGAATTTTATGGATGAATAAGTTATATTTATGCATATATTCTTAAATAAGTGTGTGGACTAAGTTAATCATCGGGATGACAATGATTTTAAGAGGGGAGGTATGTAATGCCTCTATTGTGTTGATATATGTACTTGTTTATTTTACTGAAGTTGGCAAACGTTGACATGTGATTTCATTCTGAATTAGTATGTTCATTTGAATTGATAGATCATGTTTGTTGTAATGATATCAATTGCATGTCATATTTGATTTAAATATGCTTAAGGAAATGTTATAATTAAGTTGACTTATCATTAAGTATTCTCTTGATTGATTTTTAAAAATAAACCATGTGATTCCGCTTGTGGAAATTGAAATCAAGATTCTTGGGGACAATGGAATAACAGATAACCAGGTAAGCTATGTATATTTTGATGCATTTCCATTTCTAATATTATTGTAACTATATTTGATAAGGGACAATACCTTGGATCAATTGCAGTGATCCAAGGCATTATCCTTTATCAATATATTATTGAAATCATATTACTAAGTCAAATTGACTTCATTATGATTCTATTAGACCATAGTTTTTAGGCTTAAATGATTATAAGGTTGTAAGAGATGTCACTTTTAACATCTTATAAATGTAGTCACACCGCTACATGATTTTGATTGGATTCGATTATGCGAAGGATGATGTTCTTGTTGAATATTGTAGGACCTAATATAAATATATCCTAAGATAAGATTATACACTAAGGGACTTATTAATGACCTAGTGTATATGGATTGATACTATCAACCTAAATTAAGTTTGGTATTTTACTCTAAATGGGATCTAGACCTAACCTAAGATCTAACTATTGATGGCATTTTGACTAAGGGCTTATGCATGGTTAGCTTGGCACCAAACCATGTCTTACTTTGAAATAAAATATTTTAAAAGGGGTACTACCGCCACCTTTGGCAGCAACCTAGTCCAAGTTGTCATACACGTTAGCCAAGATGACTAAAAATGCTTGGCATTGATTTTATTAAACATTTGGTTATTACTAATCTGTAATGGAAGTTGGTAGATTTTAAGGGGCAACTAGAAGTATGCCATTGCATTAATGATCTCGAAGGAAGTGATAAAATTCCTTGGAAATGCCGACATGGTTTTGGAGAAAATAATAAGATTTGGTTTTTATTTTTCATTTGGTATATCAAGTATTATGGCTTTGCATGTTGAAATTTTATCTTTTGAATTGTTATTTTTTTTCTGGTTTATTTATGATCTCTCCATTGCATGGAGGATTTAGTGGAAGAAAATGTATTTTTGTGGCTATAAAAATGAGGAGAAAGAGAATAATGGGTTTTTTGTGGTTTCTGTTGTGAATATTTTGTGTAATATTTTGCGGAAGATTGGAAAGAAACTCGGGAGCTTGGAAAATATTTACAGAGCTCTACTAGGCATGATAGGCTCTAACTCATTATAATAACTTTATTTAATTATTTCATAAAAAGAACTCTACTCTTCATGTGGAATCGTATTCGAGTTATGGGTTTTGTGGTTTTTGTGTTATTTCAACATTACATGGTTATTATTCGAATATTATTTGTACCTAGTTTTTATTCCCGAATATTATTGTTGTGTCGATTATAGTCGATTAAAAACAAATTCTAGTTATATTCATGATTGTGAGAGATTGTGTGAAGAAATAGTGGGTTTCTTTGTTGTTGAGTTGTGTATTTTTGGTTGGAACTTAATTGTTATTTGTACTAATGAATACTAGTCGAAGTTATAGAAATGATACTCATTTTAAATAATTCTGAATGCCTAGTCGAAGCAATGTGTTATTTTTTGCAAACCCATCTATATTGGGTTAGTATAAACCTTAATGGAAGATATTGTTTTTGTTACTTGACTGTCTCGGCATTATACGATATGGGTTCATTTTGTTTCCTTGATTGGCTAGTTGATTCGGTGTAGGCTTATCACTTCAGTCTTTATCAACCGTATACTATGATTTTTGCTAGATTCTGTTGAAAACTTGAATATGAGTTAAAAACCCTTTATGGGACTTAACATTTTTAGAAGTTTTGAACCTCTCCTTTGTAGAAGAAGGCGATCGGTATCATTTTTGGGTTCTAAGTTCATTTTGATCCTTCTCAAGTCTTAAATTGGACTGTGGGAATACACTTAGATCCGTGTGGAATCTTGTGTCAAACTGGTTTCATTTGAAGTTTTTACTTCGTTACTTGTGTTTGAATACTTTTGTGAATGAACTTAGGGCCATATTTGACTTTCCTTTAGAGACGGTGAAGTTGGAAATACTCCTACGGGTAGCCTGTGATAGTATGAATTATTTTGAGGGTTCGAATAGTTTGACTGTGATTGAATTTGTGTGTTATAAGTTTTGGTGATCTTATAAATGGGTTGAAACTAGTATGAAATGGATTTTATACATGTGGAACCCCATATATATTGATATGAATAGTGATAGAGCTTAGTCGGTCATAATCTTAGCTCGTAACTATTGATATATTATCAATAAAAATGATCTTGGATCTTCATTTGAATTTGGTTCAACCTTAATTGACCATGTTTTGGAAAAAAATTATGTATTAGCTCAGGTGTTTAGAACGTATATTCGTCTAAGTGAATAGAACGACTATATGATTATATACTAAGGATAATCTTGTCTTCATGCCTTAATGTAGATCATGTTGATAACAAAAGGTTCTTTTAAGGTTGTATAAACTAGAATGAGGTTATAGATGGTTCCAGCCCCTATAATTTTGGGATTATATGACTCCAAATTTTGGATCTTATTCTTCTTAGAATGAATAAGACACTAATCAATTATTGTTGTTTGATTGTAATGTATTACTAAGATAAGTAAATATTAAAATAATGAATAAGGTTATTGATTACGATATATAATATGGGATTGTATGACTGAAATCGTATTACACTTGTATTCTTGTTCTTGACTTAAATGGATCAAACGCACTTATCTTATACCTTAGTGACTGAAATTATTATTGATAGAAATATTTTGATTAAGGATGTGACATAATTAACCTATTTTCATGATTCATTTATTGTGTTGTTCTTACATGCTTTTAAGAGTTGTTTATTACTTTTGAACTTTAGAATGATTTCATTAAAAAGTAGTGTTCATTTTATGAAATTGTTAAGTAGAAGCATGTTATTCTAAAGATTTAGTATTTATCATGCTCAGTTCATGTGAACTGACACATGCTAACAATCTTGCAGATGGATTTTGTGAAAGGTGAAAGAAGAAAGACTTATAAGAAGTTGCATTTATTTTATTGATGAAGTTAATTGATCTGATTAAATGATTATTGTATAAGTTTCTTGAAGTGTTTTTGTTTGGGAAACATGGAAGGCCTATAGCCACATTATTGTAATCATTGGAAACATGTTGATTTTTACATACTGAAATATGTTGATGGTATTTTAGTAGAAATAAATAAAGATAGATTCTTGATTATATTTATCTTCTAAATGACTGAATGTTGTGTGAATTGGACAGATTAGTGTAATTATTTCATTATAATTCATTCATAATACCTTCATAGTGTTTATGAGTTAAACATAAGTGGGTCTTTATGAATACTATGTAGATTTATATGTTGATAAGGTGCAGGACTATACATAAAGTCCATTAGTCTAATAAGCTAAAGGATGAATTGATATGAATTTATAATGATGATATGGTAAACCTTATCTAGAAGTTGTTGTAATGTAATATTATGTTCATATGGAAATGATATTGTGTTCTTTATAAGGGTTATACTATAATGTGTCATTGTGAACTTATAGATAAGATAATATGTCCTTTAATGGAAAGAAAGGGGACACACTTATTAAGTAAGAATGGACTTAATGATTGAATCTTAAACCTATGTTGTTATCTCAGTAACTATTAATTTTGACAAGTAAAGGAACATGATAAAATTTGATCAAATGCATATGTAATTGGAGTGATGAAAATGTTATGTTAAGATGAGGTGATGATCCAAAAATCTAGGTAAAAAAATTAACATTTTTTTAACGACCTTCAGAGATCTATAGGCTTGTCAAAAATTACCATTAGAAATTACTCTTTTTTAAGTAAAACAATCCAATATAATGCAAGAACGTAAATCACACTACGCCTGTGGGTTCTTAACGAACGTGCTCCACTAGTAAAAATTTGTAGGTACAATGTTATTTCTTATAATAAAACCTAATGGAACTTCACTTTCCCAATAATACTCCAATCCTTTGATGAACTCCAATGACCAGTCAGATCGTCCTCCACCTTCCTAGTGCACAATCTCCTTTGGAACTCAATCGACCTTCCTGACGCTATTAATACGTGTCATGCGACACTCTAGTCGACACTCCGGATTCATAAGTGATTAGTGTGGCACTATGGGCCTATTGGTGAGTTTCCCATAACTCCCAATATTACAATTTTCCTAATTATATTAGGTCTTAGCTCCCACAAAATTAGTGCCTATATAAAAATAGGACTTGCTGACACAATCAAATATGCCTTTAAAATGCTTAAGGCTTGTGTGTGACTTCAACAGATAAAAACTCTATCACAAAGGCTCCAAAATGGGAAAATGATCACACCATCATGATCATATTGAAATTATGAGAAACTTTCATATATAACTTGAGCTTTGGTTTTGAGTGGAAGTGCCTCAAAACTTAGCCTGAATGCAAACTACCTCTTATGCTCCTTAACATTGTCTCTCTACCGAGTGTTGTTTAAATAACAACAAGCTTTGTTTCATCTCATCCGAGATTATAGCTGAGTTGGTTGGGTGGATAATCCTTTGGGAGTGGAGGTCGTGGGTTCAAAACCCTTCCCTATCATTTTTTTGGTGGGTTTTGGTGTGGCTTAACTTTAAGCTAAGTTTGGCGCATGGCATGGAGAGATAAGGGAGTACGTGGAAGTTTGGAGGATTTCATGCCAAAAATTTTAGGAGAATGATTAAATGGTTAGCATAGAAATGCGTGGAAATTATAATACATTGCGTAGCAATTAAATAGGGTATAATGCATTGGAGTTTAAACCATAGCCAACTAATGTGGAGAGATAAGGAGGTGGCTTGGTCAAATTTGAAACATATGACTTGGAACCATATAGTGACATGACAATACATGGTGAATAAAAACCAACATTCAATTTGTCCCATTTTTTTCTTTTTCCACTTGTTAATTGCTTGGTGAGCCACTTAGCCAATTTTGCACACATGTCACCTTGTTATTCCCGTTGACCACTATTGACCCAAACTTTGACTGCACATATCTTTCACATACAAACTTGGATTTGGTCCGTTAAAAAATGCATCGAAAAGGTCTTGGAAAGATCTATGTAATGGTGCTAACATTAGATAATTTTACTTCCATTGACTAACTTTTACCAAATCATCATTTGCACTTACGAACTCCATTTTCGACGCTCAAATAGTCGACATGTAAAGCTCTTGGAGTCAACTTTCATGTTGTGCAGATCCCGGGATATTTAGGGAACATATTTCCTCTACACTATCCTTTGGATCAGGTGAATTGATAAAAGTCACACAACCTAACATATAAGTTATATAAATATGAGTTATACTTACTAGCATGATATAATAAAATAATGCTTAAATGTTGTCCTATACATGTTATAATCAGATTGATTAGTAACACTTAATGGACCAATGGAAAATGAATATTTAACTCATTGAACTTAACACAGATTTGATCTACATACCTTCAATTCATAAGGAGGTGCATTACGATCCTTCCTTTAAGGATTAATCGTATCAAACCTAGTTGATCCTTAGGCACGACACCTAATGATTAAGATAAACTTATTAACAACTAGGAAATAAGGAATTAATGAAACTTTTAAGTTATGCACTTTTACTTAGAAGAACTTAGTGGGCTATCAAAGCATAGTCACTATTGTACATTACCCTCTTAATGACCTGTCTCTTTAGTTGGATATTGTGGAGAAGCCACTATGGCACAATATTCCACTCATCTCCTCTAAACACAACTATCATAAAATGGGATTTCAAGTCATTGTTCTACACTAAACAATGACAGGTATATGACCTATGGCCGATTTCAGCTTATGTTGACTAAAGGTGACTAATTGGGTTCGAATCGACATAAGTCGATTTGAGTATGATTGATTACCCTTAGTCACCATAAGTAGATCATCAACACTAGTCCATGTGAGTTGTTCCTTTTTAGCGTCTAACATGGACTTGGAAGTGGTTGATAGAAGTCAAGGAAGTCTAATCTAGATAACAGTTTGAGTGGGGTGAAAGACATATTCCTTTCAATGAGTATGTCATCTAGGAATAAAAGCATGGTATACATGTCTTTAAACTTTGGCCAAAGTATCACAAACTACTGGTTGTGTTGTCTTGTGTCACCTAGTCTAAGGTTGTGTGATATCATATGAGTATCAGTAATAGATACTCAGATAGGCTCCTTAGACATTAACACTTGATTGACCCTTAAGGGGTAAAGGAACCAAAATTATACTTAGTATACACATGGACATAATAAAACATGAGAGATCGGTTTAATACCGAGTCATGAAATGAGATATCGGTTTTACACCGAGTCATTACACCGTATATGGTTTATTGTTATGTGATGGATTAGCAAATGAATGTTTGTTCTAAATTATGTGAATTTAGAATAGTGAACATTATGTTCTACAAAAATCCCCTGTTTATTGAAATATTAATTGAGGATGTTACAATAATCTGATTATTTCGTGATCGTGATGACTTTAAAAACTTAAACGAGATTAGTAATTGAAAGATGAGAAAGATATCTAAAAATAGAAGTAGGAAGTAACAAAAAAAGGCTCACCTTGATGGATGATTGACTAGATATCGTAAATTGAGTGAAATATGGGTGAAGACAATTGTCATGATGACAATGTTGGACTATATGACGATTGTCTTGACACAATGTGGAAATTATGGTGCTCTATTGGAAACCTTAGGCTCAAAACATTTTTGAATGGATGTAAGTTCCCTGTAAAATCCAAGACTCCCCCTACAAAGATGCTAAGAAAACTTTTTATATATATAGTTGGCAACCAAGATAATCACCGAGGATTTCTGAAAATTAGAGTTAGGGGATAAAAGGAGTGATTTTATTGCCATTTTTAGCTTGATTTAAAGGTATTTGAAATAGGTTAAGATGATAAGAGGGATGAGCTAGGATTAGGACTAGGTTAGTTAAGATAAATGTACAGGTGTTTTTAGATAGTTTCCAAAGCTAACTTAGTTCTAACTAGTTAGGGGTGGGAAGTAGTTATAGGGATAAGTTAGAGGTCGTTAGGCTATATTATGGAAGGTTGCTAAATTAACTAGTTACAACTAGTGAGTGTGGATGAGTTCACATGGTGAGGTGTGAGGGTGTAATTAATTTATCTAATTAATTAATTAATTAATTAGACCCAGGATGTGATTTCATGAACGATAAAATTAATTTAATTAAAGAGTATAAGTGGGTGACCTAGTGTTATGGAGTGTCGTGAGTGGTGTGTTTTGACGATTGTGAATGAGTTTAGATAATGAAGGTGAGAGAGTGTAGATTTTCGATGTATACACCTAGGATTTGTGAGAGCATCCTAAAATTATCAACTCACCACTTCACACTAAGTCACTTCAAGAACTTATCACTAGAAACCTCACCAAACATTCTTTATCATTTAAACATTCTTTTCCATCCATGCCATATGACATCAATGACAATCATCAATGCATTAGGGTTAAAAACTCTCCCTTTTTCATTGATGGGAACAAACACCAATTATATAATCACCTTCATTGCTCTATCTTCATGTTTCTAATAGCATTCTCCCCTTTAACATCTATGAAAAAGGCTCCTTTAGCCTGTGACATCCATAAAACATCAACAAAAACATAATCTTACCTCAACAAGCTCCCTCTTAGTGTATGCACACATTATTGGCAAAAAATACTTCATTTAATGTAGGAAAGTTTTCACCAAACAACTTCAATGCTCCCCTAAACATATTCTCCTTAAAATTAGACTTTTCACTCTTTGCAAATATCTCCTTTTGATCTTCTTAACCTATACATTGAGCTAGTGAACTAGCTCCCCCTGTGTTGGTACTCTTTACAACTTTTTAGAGCAGATTTGTCAATTAGCTTGTTCCCCCTTGATGGCTTGAGTCTCTTAGTGGTTTCTTGGGGTAGGGATTACCCCCTTTTTTTCCTTAAATGCTCAAAGGATGCTTTTGGTAGAGGTTTTGTCAAGATATCTGCTACCTCCTCCTTGGTTGACACATGTTCTAGCTTGATATTCTTCTCACTCACTTGTTCCCTCAAGAAATGATACTTGATTGGGATATGCTTGGTCTTAGAGTGCAATATAGGGTTCTTGGACACACTTATGAAACTTGTGCTATCACAATACAAAGGAATAGGACCATCATTTTCAAATTTGTAATCTTCTAAAGTTTTCTTCATCCATAACACTTGAGAACAACATAAAGTAGTTGCTACATACTCAGCCTCACATGTGGATAAAGCTACAAGAGATTAATTTTTTCTTAGCCAAGAGACTAGAAACTTACCTACAAAAAAATCTCCTCCACTTGTAATCTTCCTATCATCAATGCTACATGCCCAATCTGCATCTGTGAAAGCTTTTATCTCAAACTCATTTCCTTTTGGATACCAAATCCCATATTCCATGGTCACTATGAGATATATGAAGCTAATTTTGACAACTTGTAGGTGAATTTCCCTAGGATATTCTTGAAATCTTCCAAAATTACCAATGGTTTTCATGATGTCATGAGCCTAGATGTAGTTGAATAAAATAGACTAACTATCATAGATTTTTATGTGGTCTAATTAACTTTAGGTGAGTTGCCCTCCTTGCTTAGCTTACATCCTAAGATCAATAGTGTACTTACTGGTTTTCATTCCTCTATTGTAAACCTCTTGAGCATTTCATTGATGTACTTGGTTTGTGATATGAAGATACCTTCTATGGATTGACTAATTTGCAGTCCTAGGAAGAATGAAAGTTCTCCAAGAATTGAAATTTCAAATTCCTTCTTCATGACCTCTGCAAATCCATATGTCATGGTATCATTATCTCCTCTAAAGATTATATCATAAAAATGGATGCCTAAAAGAAATAAGTGACCTTATTCTTCTTTTATGTAAATATTGTTGTCTTTCACTCCTTTCCTAAATCCTTGATCAGTCAAGTACTTATCCAATCTATTGTACTAAGCCCTAGGGGATTGATTAAGACCATATAATGATTTCTTTAACTTGCAAACATATTCATTGTCCTCTGTGAGTGAAAATCCATCATGTTGTTCAATGTAGACTTCTTCATTTAGGTTCCCATTCAATAATGTTGACTTTACATCCATTTGGTATACCTTGAATCCTTTGTATGTTGCATATGCCAAGAAGAGTCTAATGGCCTCCATTCTAGCTACAGGTGCAAATGTTTCCTCAAAATCCACTCCTTCAACCTAAGCATATCCTTTGCAAACAAGTATTTCCTTATTCCTTGTGACTTCACCTTTTCATTGAGTTTTTTTCTAAATACCCACTTAGTTCCAATGATGTTCTTGTTCTTGGGCCTAGGGACTAGTTCCCATGTCTAATTTTTCTATCTAGTCCAATTATTCATTCATTGCATTAATCCAATTTTAATCTTTGCTAGCTTCCAAAACATTCTTTGATTCAATCTAGGACAAGAGGGAAATGTTATATTGATATTGAACAATTTTTAGTCTTCTCCTTGTTTATATACTCACCTCTGTGTTGCCTATTATTTGATTTAAAGGATGGTCTCTCTTAATCCATCTCAAGGGTGTTTTTTGTCTAGTATTTCTTCATCTTCATCCTCTTATTCTTAATTATCCTCTGTAACTTCATCATGATCCCAAATTTCTATGATTTTGGGAGTCTCCTTAGGCTAAGATTTGGTCTTCATTAGATAGGACTCATCCAAAATGACATTTTTAATTTCTAATATCTTTTGTTGATGTTTTTATAGCACCTATAGGTTGAGATCATTGAGGATCATCCCAATAAGATTCCTTCATCAAACCTTGAATAAAATTTTCCAAGATTTTCTTTATCCCTCTTGATGAAACACTTGATTCCAAACACTCTTATATGCTTTACACTTGTAGGTCTTCCTCTCCAAAGCTCATAAGGAGTCTTTTTGTTGTTTATTCTTAATTGGGCTTTATTCAAGATGTAAACTAACTTTTTGAATTCCTCCCTCTAATAACCATCTAATTTTTTTGATTCATTCAACATGGTTCTTACCATTTCTTGCACAGTCCTATTCTTTCATTCCACAACCTTATTTTTTTGAGGTGTTCTTATTGCTGAGAATTTCCTTCTTATACCATGAATTTCACAAAACTCATCAAACTCATTTGACAAAAATTCACCTCCTCTATCATATCTCAAGCTTTTGATCTTTGCATTTTTCTCATTCTCAACTAAAGCTTTGAATGTTTTTAACTTATCTATTGCTTTTGATTTTTGTTTTAGGAATGAAACCCAAGTCATTCCTGTATAATCATCAATTAAAAACATGAATTAGCTTTCACCTTGAATACTTTCAATCCTTGTAGGTCCCACAAGGTTAGTATGAATCAATTCTAGTGGTCTTGTTGTGGAGTACTCCTTGGATTTGAATCTTCTCTTGGTTTGTTTTTGATGTAAGCATGCCTTACAAATAGTATCAGTAGGTCTAGTGATCTTGGGCATGTTTCTCACATACCCCTTGAATTTTTTTTTAAACAATATTGTCAAAATTTAAGTGTCCTAACCTCCTATGCCAAATCCAAATTTCATTCACCTTTATTATAAAGCATTTGTATTTGTTAATATCTTTCAATACATACATGTTCTTGGTCCTTTTGTTCTTTCCCACTAGATTTCCTGATTTTTTCTTCCTTATATCACATCCTTTATCATGAAACACCAAATTATATCCTTTCTTACACATCTGAATCACACTTAATAGGTTATGTTTTAGGCCTTCTATGTATAAAACATTTTCAAGTGACTGTCTTTCCATTATCAAGACTTAATGTTCCCTTTCCTACAATGTTAGCTGATGTGTTATCACCAAATCTCACTGTTCCTGATGCATTCTCTTCTAATGAGATGAAATTTCCCTTGTTCCTTGTCATATGACTTGAGCATCCACTATCTATGTACCATTCCATGTCTTCATTTTGAGTATGAAAGGAAGTTTGAGCTATTAGAACTTGTCTCTCTCTTGCTAGTAGGATCAATTCTAGCAACATATACCTTCTTATCTTGTTTTGGATGTATTTGATATCAAAACTTTGCTATGTGACCAATATTTTGACAACTGTAGTAAACCATTTAATTCTTACTTTTCATGTAATGTGAGTTAAGGTGTCTTCCATGACCTCTTGCATGTCTCCTAAACTTTGAAACTTTATGTCTAAACATGTTACAAGAGAAAAAAATAGCCATAGAAAGAATATGTGTACCTTATAACATGATATTTTCTGATTAGATTGGTCCTCTTATCTCTCTTATCACTAGCCTCCCTTGCTTGAGGTGGTTCTTGAGTGATATTTTCATTGCTAGTTGTCTCATAAATCTTGTGATCTTCCTTGAACCATATATCTATCTTATCATTTAAAGACCTTTGACTACTTAGAAGCTCATCTAGATCACTTGAACTCTTGTCAAATATTTGATATGTATTCAATTTTCTTGAGGTTTGATCTAATTCAATTTTTATGAGCTCCATCTATGTTTTGAGTTTTATATGTTCTTCCTCCTTAGATTTGAAAGATGTTGCAATCAAATCTAGTTGTGCTTCAAGTTCCTTGATTTCTTCTTCATGTTATTTGTCCTTCTTGCTCAGTATTTTCTCATGAAGGTTGATTTTCTCTTCATAATCCTTCAACATTGAATTCAATTTTTGATTCTTTCTCCTTTGGAGCTTTAATTCTTCAAGGGAACTAATTAGTTCAGCTTCAATATTTACTTCAACATCCTCCTTTGAAATATCTTCTTCAATATGATCCTTACCTATTGAGATGCTTCCAAAAATTATCTCTATAGCCATGAATAGAGTCTTAGACTGAGTATCTTCATCTTCACTTTTAGTCTTGTTGGAGTCACTTGATTTAGATGAACTTGTTTCCTCCTTGGTATAGAAATTCCTTTTGTTCTTGAAATACTTTTTCTTACCTTCACATTTCTTGAATTTCTTCTTGTGCTTATGAGAAGTATTTCCTTCTTTATCATGCTCATCTTGATCTTCCTTATTCTTGTCAGGACATTTGGATGAAAAGTGACCCACTTGTCCATAGTTAAATCACTTGAAGTGTAGTTTTCCTTGTATTTACCCGATCCCCTTTTTAATCTCCTAATAAACATATCTTCAATCTTCTCATCATCCTCCTCCATGTCAGATTCAAATTTGATTTTATTTTCTTGGGGTTCCTTGTTAGATTTGAATGTTGCCTATTTCTTGACTAGTTTTATTTATTTTGTTCTCATTTCATAGGCAGTTAGAATTCCATGAAGTTCATCCATCTTTAAAGTGGTCAAGTATTTTGCTTCTTCCACAACTGAGACCTTAGAGTCATACCTAGGTGTTAAGGATATAAAAACTTTTGAACAACCACTATTCCTTCCACCTTTTCGCCTAATCCATTGATAATATTAATCACTTCATCAAATATTTGTAATTAGGATGTAAAACTTCATCTTCTTTCATTTTCGACTCTCAAATTGACTACGATAGGTCTGCAACTTGGATTTCTTAACCTTATTATCTCCTTCATAGATGGTATTTAGTTTGTCCCAAATTTCTTTGGTTGTAGTACAATGCATAAATTTCACAAATTATGCTTCGACATTCCACACAAGATTGCATTCATTTCCTTTGAGTTATTCTCACTAGCTCTCTTGCCTGCTACATCAATTAGAGGTGTGGTTGGAATGGTGTAACCATCAACTACTGATTTCCATATATCAAATCCTAGAGACATGAGATAGGTATTCATCCTAACACTCCAAAATGCATAATTGGATCCATTGAAGAGAGGTGCCTTGGAAGTAGAGAAGCCACTTTGAGCTTGATTTTTGGTCATACTTATGCTTGTTGAATTTCCTACAAGCTATTAAGCTTATTCCAAAATGAACTTTCTTTGATGAAAATTGTTGGAAATTACAAGCAATGAGAGGGGAGGGGTGAATTTTGCTCCTTCAAAATTTTAACACAATTTTAAATCACTGTAAACCATTCAATCTTAATCTACTTATACAATGAAGAAGCAGAGACATTCAAGCATAGTAATCAACAAGAAAACACATGAAAAAAGAGTTAATGTGGGAAACCCTTACATGGAGAAAAATGCACTGAAATCAATGCACTATGGATGAAAATTGTCCTATACAGATTAAAAATATATCAATATCGAGCACCTACTCAACATGAATCACCAACTCTAATTTCTAATCCAAACACCCACTTGATAAGTTTTATAAGTTCCTACTTACATGGAAGAAAAAACTCCCAATGTTGTTAAGTACCTACTTAGTCTTCACAAGTTTATGATCACCTTCATTCTCCTAGTTTCATATGACAATAGATTACTTATCTCTTATTTTCTCATATTTACTCATGTTTCCTCTTCATGCACCTAGATTCTCCTATTTTCTCAATCACACACACTTATGAACTGTAATATTCAAAAGTAGTATTTAGTGCATATTTTCTCATATGTATATATGAGGATGACATCCTCTTACCCTTCACATTTGGACGTCTTTATTTACTTTAAATTTCAGCTTGTACAAGAATATTGAATGACATTATCTAAAAAACTACCAGAGTCATTATTACCTTTGTAGGTGTATCAATTATGTGTGTAGACATTCTATAACCTGTTAAGACACTTCATACTCTTATAAGGTATTGAAACACCTTCCTAAAATCACTGCTTACCTGAAAATACTGAAAGCATTCCCTTATGACACCTAAAAACTTTGTTTTGTAACGGTTCTTACATTCTTGTCTTCTTCTTCAACATAGAGTTATTTGTCCTCTAGCTATTATGACTCATGCCAAGTGTTATGACCATGCATGTGAGTTATAAATGTCATCTCTTTATCTTGTATCAACTTTAAATTACTTTTAACTCGCCATTCTTTCAAAAATTCTTCATTAGTATTGACATTCGAACTAGAAGTATGGAATTCACAAAACAATATTTAACTTGGGTGTATTATGAGCACTATAAACTCGTGTCATACACAATGTATTTAGGAGGACTAACTCTTAAATAGGTATACAAAGCATCAACATGAACTTGAAGAGAAACAAATTAAATCATGGATCCTCCATTTCAACTTTCCATGCATAGTCACGGTGGATCTAGAAGTCATTCATAAGAATACTTCATTAACCTCATGTATGAACCTTTAAGCCATCTCAATGCTTAGAAATAGTGGTATGTTATCTCTATATCATTATTGGCATGTGAATGTTTAGTTTTCATTACTGTAAAAGGTACATTAATTACAAAGAAGCATAAAAGAGAGCTAGAGGAAGCTTGGTAGGACAGAGCATGACATGAGAACACCTTATGTAGACTTGACTTCTTAAGTAGCTAGTGGATTATATAGGAAAATGTTGATTTACGATCATGTCAAGATGATTTCATAGGAGGTTGAATATTTGTGTGATGAGGAAATATAGTTATCATGGGGAATACAAGGGTGCATGAGTGGAATTAATGTGACTAGCTCATTTTAACAGGCCTAGTTAGCAAGGTGACTTGGAATGATGGATTAAAGAAAAGAGGATCATACAAAATCATGATAGAGACCGAGAAACATGTTTTAAGTTATACTTGATGAGGAATAGGGCATGTTGTGGAGAATTTATTTTTCATGCTAGTTTAAATGATCTAAAATTATCATTTCATGAAAATCAAGAAGGCCTTAGACGTGAGCTTGAAAACTTGATTCTATCCTCTTAATCCATTCAAAAGCACTTGATCATGGATTATAGGTTCTAGTTAAATTTTTACGCAGTGGGTTTCCATGAAAATTATTTTTAATATGATGGATGCAAGCAAATGTAAGATTGGTTTTTGAAGCTTGTGAACTAGTTTGAGTTGTCCCTAATATTCAAGCACATTTGATCTCTAATACCTGAGATGGAGCAGATATAGACATGGTGAAATTATCAAGACAAATATACTTTCATAAATGTGACATTTTAGCCATGGATGTGTGTTTTAGTGCATTAACTATTTCACTTTGTGGAGTCAATTTTTTTGTGTTTGAAATCATGTTAGTTTCTTGATTCAATTAGTGTCTTCTTGATGCGATGAAGGTTTGTGCATTAAGTTGATGAAGCATTTCTTTGAAAAATTTCTAGGTCCTCCATGAATGTATATAAGAATCTATGCAAGAAAGGTGAGATAAGGACTTTATGCTTTGTTCTAATGATCCCCAAGCTCATAGTGACGATGAATACCTTCGAAGATTCATCCCACCTAAATGCAATGCATGACAAAATTTTATAAGGTTACTCCTTCACTCAATTTTAAGATTTTTTTAAAGATCTTGCACCAAGTATGAAGCACTAATTAAGGTTAAAGGATAAACAAAGAAGTATGAAGCATATCAAGGGGTTATAGAGTAATATGGATGTTTGTGTAACTTACTTGCATGCTCATATCACTTGTACACTTGTGTAATTTTTTTATTTTTCTAGAAGACAAGAAAGAGTATGTTGAAGAGGAAGAAAAAAAAGTTGCATGGCATTTACAATAGAAAAATGCAGATGTCATAGGTTTATTCAGGTTGTAATAAGAACATTTTCAATTATGCATCAAGTTCAAAGGTGTTTAGGTTATGCAAAGGGATTCTATAACTTTCATGTTAGTTGTTGTAAGGTCTACACTTTCCTAACACCTAGTCAAATGTAATGATTAAAAAATGGTAGGTTTGGTGATGTCATCTCATGTTCCTTGTATGAGTTTAATGCCAATTAGGTGAAGATATATTGGAAGTTAAAGTGTAAGAGTATGTTGTGCTCATGTATTAGAAGGCCTTAAAGTGTAGGAGAGTCATAGTTGATGAATATGTTGTTGAAAGAGTGTATGGATATGTAAAACAAGAAAAAATAAAATTATATATGTAATTCCTCCATGAATGAAATTTTTTTGTAGCAATATGAAAACATGAGAAAGTGAGTGCTTGAGATGATGATTCAAGGAGATAATTTTGAAAATAATGAGTGTGTGAAAGAAGCCTTGTATGACAGATTTTTGCAGATGAAGAGGATGAGAAAAGAGAAGAATCAAGGTGAGAAGAGGGTGAAAAGAGAAGATAGAAGGGTTGATTTAGAGGTCAAAATTTGATTGAGAGTGATCAAAACCTTATTAGGATTCTATATTTTTTCTTAGAAATAGGGAGTTGAAGCTTCCTTGTAATTTGTAGCTTACATAAGGTCAGTGGGTGCTTGACTGAATTTTTTTGGGAGTTGGAGCTTCCATGTAAATAGGAGCTTTCTACAGATCAAGTGGGTGTTTGGTTAAATTTTGGAGTTAGCTTCAAGTTGAGTGAATGCTCAAAAATTGAAATCTTTGTAACCTTATAGGAAATTTTTTCTAAGCTAGTGCATTGATTTCAATGGATTTTTATCCCTTAAAGGGTTTCCCACATTAACTCTTGTGTCCATAAGTACTTTCTTCTCTTTTTCATGTGTGAATTTCATGGTTTTAACATGGTAAAGATGAACTAAGATTGAATTTCTTGATAAGTTGTTGAAATATTTTAAATTTTTGAGAATAACTTATTCACTCCTCCCCTCTCAGTGCTTTTGTTTTCCAAAGCAATTGGTATAAGGGCAAGGTCCTCTTAGACCAAGTTTAACACCTTAGAGGATATCATTGAAGTACAAACATGGGTAAATTAGGTACAAAATTTCTTAAAAGGAAGTTTGAGATTGATGAGTCCTTGATTAATGGATTGAAGAAGGAAATCAATTTTATGGAATTTGAACATGGTCAAGCCCTTAAAGAGATGGAATATCTAGTTGAAAGTGTTTCAAAAGCTATAAATTACAAAGAAGATGCTTTCCTTAGACATGAAGAATAATTGATAACCTTGAAGGCTGAACTAGAAGATACAAATAATAGAATGAGAATGTATAGAAATCTTAAAAAGAGATAAGAAGTTCTTGATGGAATTTTGGAGATCCAAAGAGCATCAGGTGACAAGACATGAATAGGTTTCAAAGGAGATCCTATGGAGAAGTATGAATATGAAAAGGATAGTCCAATAAGACATACAAACATGAATAAGTCCAAGGATACAAGTTTAAGAAGGTATAATTCAGTCAGAAACCAAATGAATCTAGGTATGAAAGAACCTTCAATGGCTTTTTTTTGTCATAATTTTGGACATAGAGATAAGGAGTGTAGGAAGCATGTCATAGATGACAATCCATGGAGATATTATAGAGATGATTACTCAAATAATATCACATGTTTCAATTTTTAAGAGAAGGGTCATACTACTAAGTATTGTCTCTATAAGGTTGGGCACTTTTTAAAGAAGTTTCATGTTCATAAAGCTACCAAATTTGGTTGGAATGTCAGTTTACACCAATTTAGAGACAACAAAAGTATTGTCATATGTTATTATTGTCATGAATTAGGACACTTTGCAAAGCATTGCAATCTAAGTGAACTTCCTAGATACAACACCGAGCTTCATGCAATCAAGAGGAAAGGAAAAATAGATAAAAGTGAAGACACATATTAAATGTGAGTCCAACATAGCAAGGTTTGAGATATTCAAAGGAAAGAAGGTGGTTGAGCACAAATACAAAGTCAAGGAACCTAACTCTAGGTCTGAAGAGATAAGGTATGACAAAGAGAGAGTATGTGAATATGATAGAAAGGAGAAGAAATCAATGAAAACCATAGGAGAGGAAAGTTCAAGCAAGGCATCAAAAGGTGGTGATCAAGCCAAGAAGAAAGAAGACAAGCCAAATGAAATTCAAGAAGAACTTTTACCCATAGTTGTAATAAACCAAGTGTGTGATATGCATCCATATGTTTTTCATGTATCCAATCAAAATAATCAGTTATAAGAGATGAAGTTATCACACCTAAAAGTGTATCCAAGAATATTGATAAGTTATCAAGGGAAAAAATAGAAAGGATAGAGCCATCACAATCTTTGCTTTGATGACTATCTATTATTCGAAGGTGATATAACAATCATTGTGTGCCTTCTCTAGGATTCTAGAAGGCATGAAACATTTAAAGGAAGCATGGTGTGTCCATGGAAGTGTGATATCATCTTGTAACTACTAAAAAGTCTTCTCTATGTTGCAAATCAAGTAAACAATAAAAGGTATGTCTATTTTCCCTCTCATAAGGTCTTTAAGCATGTTTGATTTGTGTAAGAGTCTTGAATGTTATAATTGTTCATCCATGTAAAGAATAGTTTCTTCATGCTCTTATATAACTTTTCAAGATCTGTATTGAGGGTTTGAAGGTCTTTCTTGATTGTCCAAGCAAAGGAAAGATTGTGTTGTATGTAATTAGGTATGTACTTGTCATATCTAGTTAATGTTATAAAAATTCATCTCTTGTAGTGTGCATAGAGATCCTCAAGAAAATATAAGGTTGTTAAAATATGTCTTATGATCATGCCTTTGTAAAATGTTGTCAAGTGTGTCATAATGGTAGTGGAAATCTCTTCCCTAGTATTCAATTGTATAATTATGAATTAAATGAACATGAACTAGGTATGTCTAGGTTTGTAACAACTTGTCAAGACTTGAATAATGTATTGTTGTCGCCAAATCATTACACCCTTTGAATGAATAGAATGTGAATAGGATGTTTAGCGTGATTGGGACACATGGGATCACCTCTCAAGATGTGGGACTTGGGCTTGAGGTGAACCTTGGGAGAAGGAAGATTTCCTCTTCCTAAACTAAGTGATGTACTACTCCTAGTGTGATAAAAAGGTTGTCTAGTCCTATCCTAACATTTTCATGGGTTTTTAGGGAAAGAGATTTGCAGAAATGAAACTATACTAGGGATGGTGATGCACCAAATAAAGGGTGTTTCTAGACTTAGGAAGGGTTAATTTGAAGAGGGTGTGTGCACCACATATCAACTTCACCTAATGCAACTTAGAGAGGGTATAGAATACCACAAACTAAGAAACATGTGTTCCCTTTGTTAAAATTGATCAGACAGAGCAATATATCAGTTTCCCAATGAAGAAGGATGAACTTAAGAAGGGTAAACAAACACCACAACTCAACTACATGCAATACTCCACCACTCAATAAGCACAAAACTCCAAGAACCTACAATAGAAATGTGAACTTACATAGTGTACCTATAAGCATGAGAAAAGGCACAAGGAAGTATAGAAGGATGAAAGGATCGAGATTAGTCACAAAACACACACTTTTATTACTTTAATAACGTGCACAATGCATCATACATTCAGAAGAGGAAATGGTTTCCATTACAGTCTTGAAAAGGAGGCTTGAAAGTTCTCTCAACACACAAGGACAACTTGTAGAAGAGAGAGGACTCTTGAAAAATTACACTTGCCTAAGATGTCTAACTTTCCAACCTATCTGACCTGTTGGAACCCTTTAGAATGAGCCTCCAACTTACATTTATAGAAGAATATGTGAGAGAGAAGAGGAAAGGTCATAATTACATTCCTAAATTGAAGGCACATGATGTATTTACTACAGTTGGTTGAACCACTTTAGAAGGTTCCATCATGTGTCATTAGGTTGACCTAGTCTTCTCAATTAATTAAAAGAATATTTAAATAATAATAATAATTATTATTAAAATATTTAAATAAAAATATTAAATTAATTAAAATATCTTTGGTGGGACCCACCGTTTGACCGGTTTGCACCGAGGAGGAGGGGTCGTGAAGAATGAGTCAAAAGAACCAACTCGGTGGTTGGATCGTGAGCCAACTCACTGAGTTGGTCACATGCTCCTCTAGAGTTTCATTACAACCTGGGTTGCTTGAAAATAACCGAGCTCATTCTACATCGAGCTCCTCCATTGACCAAGCTATTTTACTTATTTTTCTGAGCACCGAGCTACATTTACCATTTGTTTAGTCTTTGCATTGACTTGCGTAGTTGAGCTCGTAACCTACAAGGATCGGGCTTTGCATCGGCTCCGATGTTGAGCTCTATCCACCGTGAGCTCGTCCCACGATGATTGATTTCTTCACAAACTTGACTCGCTTACCGTATAAATCTAATTCTCTGTCAATGGTTCCACTTTGATGATTCTAATCCTTCTATCTTCAGCGTAACAACTTGATCACCCATCAATTTCGCTCGTATCAAGCCTAGATTGATCGAGTGTCATGACCACCGACATAGCTTCTCCACATCAAGCTTGATCTATCATGTATGCTGGCCTCCAACAAGCTCGGGCCAACTCGGTCTTGATTAATACATGATACAGTTTATCTCAGGTGAGAGAGCTCACAACATATCTTCATGGCTTGTGTGTTCAACTCGAGTGAGCCCGTCGATGTCTTTATCACTTGGTCATGAACTCTTAACCGATAACCACCGAGTAACTCATCTCATGGTTGCCAAGAGATCCTTTCCAACTTCTTTCCATCACTAAAATCCCATTACCGAGCTTGAATGAACTCCCTCTTGAAAACACCATTTCAACTCATGGAAGGAATCATCCTTGTCATCTTATATTTTAGCCTACGAGCTATTCTTAGGGCCCAACTGAGTTCCATACTCGATGCCAAGTTGAGCTCATTCTCATTGAGTGTTCTCACTTGTATTGAAATCTAGACTTTATTTTTAATGCACAGACTCACTTTAGAGCTTCCTTTTGTTATATCACCTCGCATCAACTGAGTTACTTGGCATCACCCGACCACCAAGCTTCCCATCGCCGAGTTCCCAAACAAGATCTCTTCCATCGTATCAAGCTCACCACTAACGAGTTCCCAAATTGAAGACCCTAATGAAGTCATCAAGCTCCCTATCTACTTAGTCCCAACTCAGCTTTGTAAGCCTAAAATGATCCGCAGAGAGCTCCCTTGCAAGATTCCGAGACATTCCATCATGACTTTAGCTAATTTGGGCCAACTTGGCCTTCACCACAAGCTCTATCTCCAATGCATTGATCCATAAATTCACTCTACATTTGTAGTCTAGGTTCCATGTCAATGTCTTCAATTTCCATTCTTCTCACAACTCGACTCGCTACATGATTACCAATCTCTCCACCATATGTTTTTGCATTAGATGAGCAACTCATCCATTCTTCCCTCGATTAGCTCATAGTTGTTGAGTTTGGCTCACCCAACCATCACTATTCAGTCTGAATGACGGGGCTCTTTACCTACATTAGTTCTTGTACATCAAGATTTGTCAATGATTGAACTCACTCCTCTGGCATGCACTTATTTTCTCTAAGCTCTTTCGTGACACCAAGCCCTGTACGATGGCATGAAATGATCTCCCGCATCGATCATTACAAAACAAACTTTCCACCGAGCTCTATACGCTGATTTGGACCATGATGCTTTCCAAAGGACATCAAGCTCACCCCAACCACCTTCAAGCTCAACCTAACCATGCCAAATTCAGGTCGCCCATGACTCTTCTTGTGAATTATCTCAACTTATGTGCCATCGAGGCCAACTCATGACCTAGCTTTATGAGACCAAAATGACTTGACCATTGGGCTCGGTGAGATTACACCCATGGAGTCTTTTCATGATATAGACCGTGTCTTGAGCTCATGCATAGCTCACATAGCTTGTTTTATGTTTTTCCAAGAGCTCGTCACCATCAGCTTGACCGAGCTCAGCTTTGTGTAACCATACTAATCTCATTTTCATTGAGCTCATTGCCAACTCTACCAAAATGACATCGATCCCCCATGAATTAGTTTATGGTCGATTCATTTGATCTCGCTCACTTTTCTATGAATCGGTTTGAACTTCCAAACCATGAATTTCTCACCGTGGGCTATTTCACATTTGTCGTAGCGAGCTCAGGCCTATCAATCGACCACCTTGTACCACATGAGGATTCATAAACTTCTTGTTGAACATGACCCAACTCTCAACTCGTGATGAGCTCAACATCAACATCAAATGATGAATTCTTGGATCGAGCCTCATCTTGGCTTGAGCTCCTCCACGCTATAATGGTTCATTGAGCTCCATCTTACACTAGGATTTAAGATTAATTTTCCCAAACAAGGTGTATCCTTCTATATCTTCGACACACACTAATGGAATCTGTGAATCTAAGGCAAAGAAGGCCCTCCTAACCTGAACCTGGCATGATAGATCGGTCGGCGAGAATGATTGCTCAAAGGCTCCAATCAATATCGAGCTCTGGCATAATTCAATCTATAGGTTGTAGGATACGGGGAAAATGACCTGGGATTATTTTGTGTATATCTCCAGATAGGGTCATAGGATGGATGATGGATATGGTGGATTCTACGGGTGATTCTCTGGCCTAGTCTAGAAATCCTTAGCTTCGTTAGCTACTATATCCAATAGGGATAACTGTGTGATGATAATAGGTGGAAGTGGAGTGGATCTGAATACTAATGTGCATAAACCAGCGTCAACGTCGGATTGACCTGTGGACTCGTTGGGTTGTGGGATTTGTGAATCACAACCGTAGATTCATGGTTGTTGTGGACTCTTTATGGTCATGTGTGGAATCGAGTCCCTAATCCTAGTATCAATAGTCGTATGCCTTTTCGGCCTCTATGTTCAAAATTAACAGTTGTGCAATCTTTTCAGAGTATCTTACAGGTGTTCTTGTAACCTGAATTCTTAAGTTAGTGTCTATATCAGTGAGAATATCTCCTACGTCATTTGTGGGACCAAAGGATCACAACCGAATGTTTTCTCTCTTTCAAGCCCTTCTACAATCATGCGGATGTTTATCTAGGGTAACCTGTAGTTTGGCTGGTTTGACTAGAATATGTGTGCTTGGTCGTCTTCTATGTTTAACCCTCTTAACTGTGAGCGATCTGTTGTAAGTCTGTTGTTGTTTGGAAGACTTGGATTCTAAGATTCTAGTCTATATCGGTTATTGTTGTGAAAAGATTGGGTTGAGGCATGATAGGCTCGAATACGTATTCTCTGGGCTCCCTAGGTCCCGTGATTGTCATGCAAAAGGAAATGATATAAAGCTAACTAATGATAGAATAAATTGACTATGCAAGATATATCTATGTATATTCCTAAATCTGATATTTTGATAAACTACTAAACAGAATTTAAAAGAGCAATTATCTAATATATCTAGAAATTGACAACTAAACTAATAACAAAATTAAAACAAACAAAGCAGCCGAGTATAGCTACTTGTCTGTGCAGTTGTGAATCTATTCTAAGTAACCAGATAAGCTGATCTAATCTATTTGAAAGACTCTCGATCCTACCTCAAAAGTGAGGAGTGAATCATAGTTTCTCAGAAACTATCAATCCCCATAGCTTCCCTGGCAATATCAAAAGTAAAATTAACTGAAATGAAATGATTGGCTACTCTACTTGATATGCTTTAACTAGAACTTTGAAAGCTTGAACCTAGATTTTCAGTAACAGTGGCGAATCCGATGGTGTGTGGCCTTGTCCCCTCAGTGTGATTTCCTTGTTCTTTCATGCTCACGTGGATCCAGAAAAGCGTGTAATGCTAGCATCAGCAGAAGTAGATATGGGACAATGGCAGCTTAGGATGTAGACTGAATACAATGCGAGTAGGAGAGGGATAGTACAAGAGAACAGAGCTTGGCTTATGTAATTCCTAGCGGGATTTATTGCGAGTCATACAACATAAAACATCAGAACCTGAAACTATCCTATTTGATGAAGAACAACTAATGACTTTAATGGCTTCCTATTGAAAATCAAACTATCCTACTCCAATTGATTGGATGAAATAATAACAACACTTGCACAAGGAGAATATGTGGCTTTCTAATAGCTAAACAACACTACCATGCATACAACAAATGAAACTATGAATCCTAAGCAAAATTGAAAGGCTAAGCTATTGAAATGAGAAATTCAGAGGAAAATTTGAGGGGCCATTTGCTTGAGCACAAGCCAACTATTTATAGAATCCCATTTACCCAAAGGTGAAAACCAAATTGATCTCTTAAACCATAAACAATGCCAAAACACTATTCCAGGGAACTAGAATCATAAATACAAGCAAAGGCGGTGAAAAAAGCTGGTAAACGTTGAAAATTTACATGAGTCATGTTAAAAGAGCATTCTGGAAAATGTGTGAAGGACCGCTACCCTGAGTAGGGTGGCGGTTATAGAACCTGGGCCACCCCCTACGGGCGGTGGTCATGAGATCGCTGCCCAGGAAGGGTGGCGGTTTCGTCATTGAAGACCAAAACACAAAGGAAAGGAGGGGAGAAGAGAAAACAAAGCACGCAGGGGCTAAGCGGGGCATGCGGGATGTTAACATGCTTGGAGAGCTTTTTGGACTCCGAACACCTTGCGAGGAGACCTATATCATCATTGGGGCACGTGTAACATTGTTCGGTGGTGCAGTACCCTACAATTTTGGGTACGTACATATTGCCCCCTCGGAGAAGCATTTTAGCCATGAAGAGGCATAAAACGGTGGGTCAGTATGGCGGTCCCGAAATGGGAAGTTAGAAGTTATACGATATACGTCCAGTGTGTGTGAAATGACACCATCCAAAATTCCGCCACACTACAAAATGAAAAGAGAACTCAAGTGCAGATAGACAAAATAGATCGAAAAATAAATACTAAAATATTATGAAATGAGGATGTACCATTTGTGCGGGGATAAGAACTTACCTCGTCGGTGCTCCAAACCTGTGAAAAGGGGCATTCAAAACAAGTCAGGTTGTTATATATGTAAAAGTGGGCCCATTTTCCTATTCATTTATGCGTGTTGATTTGGTTGATTTTGAGCTCTGGGACCCACGGTGGTGGTTTTCATGAGAGTATAGTCAAAACATTTGAGGCATGAGATCGTGATCATGCCTCCATGAGCGGAACACCGACCCGCGAGATCACAGGTTAGTTTTTCTCGATTTACCATTTTTGCCCCCAAAATGTTAAAATGGTGAAATCTTTGTCATGGGGGGATTATTTTTGAAAATGTTAGTTTTAATAGGGTCAACTAGGGGGGCACCTACTGGGTAGGCTTTGTTTGAGTCAAAATGGTCTTTATTTTGCATTTTTAGCCACTTTTAGGGCACATGACCCGTGTGGGTTTTGGGACACGACCGCCACCCTAAGCAGGGCGGCGGTTATGAGACCGCGCCTTGATCGGGGTGGCGGTTAGAGACCACTTGCCTTTAAGGTGGCGATTATGGAACCGCCGCCCTGCTCAGGGTGGCGGTTCTGCACAGAATGTAAAAATAATACTTATTTGAATTTTTGCATTTTTAGCATCTTATATGCTTTCATGATTTTTCTAATGTCACTTGGATACTAACTTACTCTGTTTTGTGTGTTTTTGGGTGTATGCAGGTGAAGGAGGAGTATATCCGATGGAGTCGGGAGAGGGAGTGTGATTGGCTTCTGGCAGTATTGGATGCCCTTTCTTAGGATGAGCAGGACACTCTTCAGAGGGCGGTATACTGCGCATATCACGGGTCCCGCATGTTGCACCACCGTCTAGTCACATACTTTGTGACTTATTTTCATATTGGGATGCAGATCGGAACACTTTCCGATTACCAGGGGTGGGGTGAGTGGACCATTACTTTGGAGGATGTTTACCATATCTTGGGGGTCCCGATTATTGGGAGACGGCTCACTCTTGAGACAGTAGGGTCACGGGCTCAGACAAGCATAGTGGGCCTCATATATGGGAGATGTAGTTATCTCCATTGGTTTGAAGAAGGGGGTGAGGGTCGATCTATTCCTAGCCTACCTATCCCCTTGATTTGTTAGGCCATTATGGGGATCCTTGCCTCGAGATTGATCGGGGACAAGGGAGGAGACACCTTACTATATTGTTGGTCCCCCATCATTGCCTGATTGAGGGCATGGCGGATGTTGCAGGAGCCGACATTCTTGGGACCACCTATCATGATTTATACTGGGTGGTCCATTTACAGGGGTAGTCATTGAGCCATTTGACCCTGGTTATGAGTTGGGTCTATGAGCATATCATCCCTTATGGGAGAGGTGTAGAGGTGGTAGATCCCGGAGCTGTGAGGGCAGCCAGATGGACAGACATGTCGGTGCTCAGAGCACCTCACCAGCCAGTTGCCTCCTTGACCACTGATGACATGGAGGCCACACCTTATCAGGCCATGGCAGGTTTATGGGGCGAGGAGGCTCTTACTTTGATTTCTTGCTCCACCACAGGGCAGCTTGTTGACAGGATGGGGAGGGTGGAGATACATCCGTTTGGTCGAGTGCCCCAGCAGTTTGGCCTTCCGTACGTGGGTATGCTTCCCCAGTGGTACCGGTATATAGATCATTCGGGAGGCTAGAGGAGGTCCTAGAGGCCGGGGTTGGATAGTTGTTACTCTGGTGTCCCCATTGCAGCTAGGAGGGTAGTACGAGCTCGAGGGAGAGCCGGTGCTCCTCAGGCACCCTTGCTTCAGATTTGCTGCCGGTCCCACCCACAGCGATGACCCCATTGACATAGACTCTGAGTCGAGGAGTTCATAGGGGAGGGGGGAGGAGACCGAGGATGAGGTCGAGGTGAGTCGAGGGAGAGAGGAGGACAGTGATCTGAGTGGCATGACACTCAGGATATCTTACAGGTAGAGAGGGCGGAGCAGAGTGCGGAGAGGGTGACTCTGGTTTCAGAGGAGCCACTCTCTCAGGGCTTGGGTGGAGAGGATGAGTCCGTAGTAGGACGTTATGTGGCCCCAGGCATAGGAGGAGCACACCAGTCAGTGGTGGCATGTGGTAGGTGCCGACCCTAGAGATCCATCTTGGAGGCCCGGAGATCGAGTGAGTTATCATCCTTCCTTTTAATGTTTGTTTCTAGTTAGAATTTCCTTAGTTGCTATCTCTCCTTTTGTTTACATTTGTTTTCTATCTCTTGATTATTTCTAATTGGGTTTTCTCCTTTGCTTTGAGACTGCGATGAGTGGCGAGACCTGATTCGCTGGGTATGCACTGATACCCTGATGATCCCTATGGAGAAGACCCGTGCGGAGCTATCCGTGGATGCAGGGGAGCCCTCAGCAGCCGGTAGGCATACCGACATTTTTTCCCCTATCTGGCATGTGGCCAGGATGGTGTCTACCCTCTGTACTGAGTTGGCAGGATATAAGACAGTAGAGCGCCTGATGAGGAGTCACTCTCATGGCGAGACCGCAGCTGCTCCTCGGGATCGTGAGCCCTCCGTGCACTCAGAGTGCCGGCGTAGCAGAGTCCTAGATGTGGGTGTGCACCTTCGAGAGGGATCTCATAGGGGTTGAGAGGCCATTGGCTCTCGTAGATCATTTGTATGATGTATTTGTATTTCCGGGCTCTTTGAGCATTTTGACCATGCTTAGCGCATGATGGCATTGTATAGGAAATTTGATATATATATATATATATATTCTTTTTGGATTAGACTCTTGGTATCAATGTTCTTGTGATTTGCTTTCGTATGTAAATTACAATGTTGTTTTTATATGCCTTTCAGAATGTATGCAATGGAGAACAAATGATACAAATGTTTTCTTTCTTTTTGTATTTCGTGATGTTGATGTATGATAATGTAGACACAACGTGATTTTGAACTTTAGTTTCTATAAGCAATTTTTGGTACTTCATTTTTGTTTTGACAAAATGAGATGATAAACTGGTATGATGAGTAGATGAACTTGCCCCATTCCTATCTCCACATGCAACTAGTAAGATGCGAGGGCTCATCATCACCGAGAGCTAGAAAGGGCACAAGTTGTGAAATTTGTTGAATGGTAGTGATGAGAGATAGACAAAGATTTGGTGGAACCAAATTAGGATGCTACAAACCTACTCTACTCAAGTGACTCCATAGTTTAGAATGCTACTTGCTTTGTGGTTTATCTAGACTTAGATCCGTAGATGGCCACATGGTTGACAAAATCTGGTTTTAGGGTTTTGAACTCTCTTGGAATTTTGGACATCTGATTCATTTGTTTTTGACTCAAGATTTCAAAGGTTCATTTGAATTGTTTGTTGACTACCTTCAACGTTTATTGTTAAGAGGACCCCCCATACCCTACCCCATGCTACTAGTCAGAAGCGTGGGCTTATCACCATGGACAAGGTATAGGTGAGTAAGGGCATTCCCATCCTTTCCCAACCCTACGTCACTAGTAAGAGATGCAAGCTCATCACTGAAGGTTGGTAGGGCAAGGAAATGTGTAAAAATAAAATTTTCTGTTTGATCTATATTTGACTTGTTTATTTGAGCAAAATGTTAGTATGTTCTTACTTCCAAAGAGATATGCATACGGGATAGATGTGACATGATGAAGCTTCTAGAACAGACCATAGGAAAGACACCTATCCTAGGGAGAAACCAAAAGTGAGAACAAGCATGTAGACCTTGGTATGGTTACCGTTAAGACTTTGTCATATCTAGCTTTGTATGGATGAAATGATTCTGAAATGGTGATGATGTTATGAAAATGAAGAAGTATGATTTGAAAGCTAATGTCAATATCATCAGAAGCTTGTAATGAATTGCTTTGGGAATAAGTTCCTTGATCACAAGATTTGTACGAAACAAGTGGACGAAATGAACCTAACTACATGAAGATGCAATGTAGATATAATTATATAGATAGTGCTGGTCACTTATGCATAGAATCACTTAAGGTGTAGGGAATTGACAGTTTCACCAAATTCCTCACCCTCCAGTGTGCATAAGAGATATGCACCATTTCCATAGTCCTTCATGACTCGGTATGGGCCCAACCATTTGGGCTGGAATTTCCTCCCTTCACTGGTCTTTTTATCGATCGGTTGTCTAGTCTTAGAACTAGATCACCTTCATATATGTCTCATTCATAGACCTTCTTGTTATACTGCCGACACATCCGGTCAGCATAGACTCTATGCCATTGTTCATCGTCTAGCCTGGCCTCATCTAGGCTTTCTAGTTGAGAGAGACGTGCTTCTCTATAAGCTTCTTCATCCAGAATCCCTTGTAATGAGATGTGGAGACTGGGTATTTCAACCTCAAGTGGGAGAACTGCTCCGCTCGAATACCAGTGAGAAAGGAGTTGCTCCTGTTGGTGTTCTTATTGAGGTTCGGTGGGCCCACAAGGCCGGGTATAACTTTAAATGCCAATATTTTTGTTTTCTTTCACCGTTTTAAGGAGAATGGCTTTCAATGTTTTGTTTGTTGCTTCAGCTTGTCCGTTGGCTTGAGGGTAATACAGGGAGGTTGTATGATGGCTTATTTTAAATTTATTGCATAGTTCATGAACCTCGTCATTCTTAAAAGAAGTCCCATTATCTGTGATAATGATTTGTGGGACACCGTACCTACAAATGATCTGGTTCAAAATGAACTTGGTGATCACGGAACCTAGTACAGTGGTGAGAGGCATAGCCTCTACCCATTTGGTAAAATACTCGGTGGCTGTGATTATGAAGTTATGGCCATCTATAGATGAGGGAGAGAATTTCCCTATCAAATCTAGCCCCCATGTAGAAAAGGGCCATGGAGTAGCGATTGGTTGTAGAGCTTGTGCCGGCATGTGAATCTCGTGGGAGAATTCTTGGCATTTATGACACCTGCGTACAAACTCTACTGCGTCGTGTTCTAGAGTGGGCCAGAAATAGCCCATCGATGTATTTTGTGAGTGGTGGCATGACCACCGAAGTGGCCTCCACATATTCCATTATGAGATTCATGGAGAATCTTCTTGGATTCTTCTGTGTCAACACACCTTAGAAGCATTCCATCGAAAGCCTTACGATAGAGCACTTGTTCTATAATAACGTATTTAGCTACGATAATGTGTAACCACCTTCTTTGTTGTGGTGTAGCACTTTTGGATATGTATGGTTCATGATATAATTAATAATATCAGTATACCAAGGACATTCAGAGATGGGAGGTCTAGTTTTGACGTAATATATGCATTCATCGGGAAAGTCCAAATCGACTAGATCACCTCCATCTAATGGGTTGTCAGCTAACCAATCTACTATGATTTGTCCCTTAACGGACTTTTGATTTACAAAAGTTAATTCAAATTCACCCATTAAGGTCATAAAGCATCCAACCTTCTTAGACAAGGACCCTTGCGTGAGGAAGGTTTGTAAATGGTCTGTTTTTACAATGACCCTTGTTTCTTGATTTAGCATGTAATGTCTTAAGCGTTTGGTTGCGAAGACTATGGCAAGGCACTCTCGTTCTGCTTGTGTATAGCATGTTTCATAATCGAGTAACATGTGGCTTATAAAATAAATCACGCGTTCTCTCTTGTCATCATCTTCTTGAGCCAGCATATAGGCTAGCGAGACATTGGTAGCTCGTGAATATAAGATTAAAGGGTGGTCTGGTTTAGGTGGCATTAGCGTGGGTGGTGACAATGACATGAAACACTTAACTGCTTTGAAATCCTCCTTGTAGTCTTCGGTCCAATCGATATTGTACTCTTTCTTGAGTAGATTGTTGATTGGATGAATGGAAAAGCTTAAGTCTGGGATGAATCTTGGATTGCACCGAGTTTCCCAAGAAATGACCTGATTCTAGATTCATCGATGGTGGGATCATTTCAAAGAACAGTGCATATTTTGGCTGGGTCTACATCGATCCCTCGTGATGATATAATGTAACCTAGGAGCTTCCCTCCTGTCACACCAAAAACACATTTTTCTGGGTTTAGTGTGACTCGTATTCTATCAAACGTGAAAGAATGATACGGAGCACTTCCGGGTGATCACAACACTTCCTGGCCTTGGCCAACAAGTCATCTACATAGGATTCCATGATCTTGTGAATAAGATCGTGAAATATGTATGTCATTGCCCATTGGTATGTGGCACCAGCGTTCTTGAGACCGAATGGCATAATAGCGTAGCAATAGGTTCCCCAAGGAGTTATAAACGTGGTTTTGGCTTGGTCTTGTTCGGATATTCTGATTTGATTGTATCCTGAGAATCCATCCATGAGAGACAAAAGCTCAAATCCAGCTGTTGCGTCAATGATGATGTCAATGGATGGTAATGGGAAGTCGTCCTTGGGGCACGCTTTGTTAATGTCGGAAATCTATGCAAATGTGTATCTTCCCATTCTTTTTGAGAATGGGAATGATATTAGATATCCATTGAGAATAATCGCTGGCTTGATGAATCCTACTTGGAGGAGTTTCATTACTTCTTCCTTTACCATGAGAGCCACCTTGGGTTTCATTGGTCTCGATTTTTTTTAACTGGCTTTGCATCTGATTTGGTGACGAGGTTATGTACCATGCGATGTGTGGTAACCCCTGTCATTTCTTTATAATTAAATGTGAAAGCCTTCTGATGTTCTTTGAGGATTCGAGTGTGTATTTCTATTTCTTCTGGAGTTAACGAAGATCCTAGTTTCAAGATCTTTGGGTCTTCCTCCATTCCAATGTTAATATCAATTGTTTCTTGATTAAAGAAGTGTTACCTTCTTCAAACTCAGGTGGGGCTGGAGGTAATTCCAGATCGTCTCCATTCTCTATTGTGTACATGTTGAGTTCTTTTTGTGGGGGAAGCTCTATCATGGGATTTCGAAGTAGGAAGATGAATGTGGGATTAAGGATGAATCTACCTCATGATGGGTGAGATGTAACGTTGCATAGGCATTTAAGTAATCAGAGTGGCTCTATCACTATCAACGTGGTCTAGGATAATAGAGTTGTTCTCAGCTATGTTCGTTAAAAGAGGGTTTGACATTGTTTTCACTAATGGTTCAGTACGAAGGGATACCATGAAATGGGTATCTTCTAACTCACTGTTTGGGGTGAAGCGTGATGCTTGAGGTTGCTATAGAATCTGCAAGAAGATTTTGTTCTCGTGGGATTGCTTCAATGGATATGAAGTCAAATTCTTTGCTCAAAGTTAATACCATTGTTTTGTAGAGCTGTAAGTGTTCAGCTCTGGTTTCATACACCTCAGAGACTTGGTTCACTACTAATTGAGAGTCTCCTAACACCCTGATGTCATTAACATTGAGCCTTTTAGCTATGATGAGGCCAAGGAGGAGGGCTTCATACTCTGCGCCATTGTTTGTACATTCAAAATTTAGTTTAAAGGCGAATGGTAGGATCTTTCCCTCGGGAGAAGTAAAGATCACACCTACCCCTGACCCCATAATGACATCTTGCTCCATCGAAATGGAGAGTCCAATATTTAGTTGGGAAGATGGACGTTGGGACATTCGCTACATCAATTTCTTCTGCTTGGTTACTTCTACCATGCAGAGATCCTCTGTTGGAAGAGCACCAACACCTAGGGTATATCCCATACCTACAGAATCAAATGGTAGGAAAATTGGTAGATCTGTTCTAGTAAGTCGACAATCTTCGCAGTAGTTCCTAATGATATTGTTTCTACAATGTTAGTCTCATCCTTGAGGGCTGGGATAGTCTTGATTAGGCTCATAGTCTCAAGATCTGTTGTAGGTATCAATTTTTCTTCTGGTTTCGCATTGGTCGGTTTATTAAGTTGGTTTGTTGGGAGTTCAAACTCAGAGTGAATGCTCGGTCTTTTCTTTAAGTCAGCTAGGTGTATATCGAATGGTTTTGGATCACCTTTGGCTATGAATACCTTTCCTAAGTGCAAGAACCTTACTTCTTGAAATAACGTAGAAGGGATTGCCTTCATACGGTGTATCCATGGTCGGTCGAGGATCATATTATAATTGGTTTCCCGATCTATAATATAAAACTTAGTCAGGATTGTTTTGGGTCCTAAGGTAACTGGTAGTATTATAGTTCAATCGAAGTGGCCTTAAGGCTATCATAGCCTCTTAGCGTATTCCGAGTCGTGGAACAGTTTGTTTCTCCATACCCTAGCTTTTGAAGGAAAGAGAAGGGGACTATGTTAACTGCTGCCCCATCGTCAACCATTGCGCGTTTAATGTAATTGTTATAAACCCACACTTGCAAATGTAAGGCCGGATCACCTCTGTGTGTAATCTCAGTGTCTGTTGGCATTTTGTTTATTTCGAATATAAACTCGGTATCCCTATCCGGCTGCCCGGAGGGTGGATATCAAAGTCTATATGGTTTACCTGTGTTTTGGGAGGTGGAGTGATGTTAATTAAATGACCTAAACCTAATGCCTCTAAAAGAGTAGCCCTGTGGGTAGGAGAGTTCCTCAGCAAATCCAAAAAGGAGATGTGAGAGAAGGTTTTTGTTAGGTCATTAATTAGATCATAGGCACCTACGGGTTTCACTAATATTTGTTGGATGTTATCTGTCTCTAGCGAGTAACTTGGACTTGGCTGAGAGGAATACTCTCGTGTCCTTGTTACGGCTTCCACGGGTAGTTTGGTATCTAATTCTACTAAACCGACTATCTTGGGTCGTGGTTGACTTCCTAATTGTGGTGCAATAGGTGGATTTAGTGAAGTCGAGGCTTCATAATCATTATTTCCTACCATTACACCTTTGTTCGTCCCATTTGGATTTAATTTGTTGTTATTGTGACTTGGGAGCGGATCATTGAAGATCTTGAGGGGAGCATTTTGAGGGGAAACTACCCCTGTAAAAGTATTTGGTGCTGGTGACGTAGGATCTGCCAAGAACATATCTATGAAAATTTGTCTTTTCTCCTCTAGCAAATGTTGCATGAATTTATTGTAGTCATGGCACGTTCTAGTGTCGTGGCCTCGAATCTTGTGAAAACCACAATATGAGTTAGGATTGTAATTTCTAGGTTGCTGGTTTGGCGTATATTGTGGTCCAAAACTCTGATCAAACCATTGTCTATTAGGATTAAGGTTTTGTATTTGTTGTTTTTGGTTTTGGTTCTGATTTTGATATCCAGTTGAGTTTTGGCTTGGACCCTGTGTCTGGATCCATTGTTGTTGTTGTTGTTGTTGTTGTGGATGATTAAAATCCACGAATTGATTGTTGGGGTAAAGTTGTTGTTTCGTTGATTATTAACTAGTGGTGGAGTATTTAGAACATTGACCTTTTTAGCTTGGTCAGTTACCCCATCGGTTGTTGTGCCGTGATTTTTGTTAAGGATTTTAGGTCCTTGATTGACGTTTGTGGCTAGTAGGGTAAGTCGTAGTATTCTGGTTGGGGGTGATTAACCTCCCATTTGCTCCATACGTCTTGTGACCGCTATCTATTGCCGCTTGATCTATTCGGAGAGCGCTCTCAAGTACTTCATCGTAAGTCCTTAGTGGGAACTTTTGGACTTCTTCCTTCACCTCTCTGCTGAGAGAATGAAGGAATAAATCACATAGCTCCATTTGGTCCATGTTTGGAGCACTAGCTGAAGAATAAAGGACTGTACGCCATCTCTGGATGAAATGAGCGACAGATTCATTGTGCTCTTGTTTAATGTGCAAGAATTCCCTGATTCTGTTCTTAACAGTTTGTTCATGTCAAATGCTTTAATGAACTCTGAAACGAGTTGTTTAAATGAATGGATGGAAGCTTTAGGTATTCTGTAATACCAATCGAGGGCGATGCCCTCCAAGGTTTTGGGGAATATTTTGGCAACAACCCCATCCCAAGGAAGTAGTTCTCGAATGGCTGTGGCATAGGCCTTAATGTGTGTATTCGGGTCTCCCTCCCCTTTGTATTTGGGAAAATCGGGAAGAGGTCTCGGAAGCATGACGCTTCGTATGGTGAAGTCTAAGGGCTCTTTCAAATACTCTGAGTAAGTCCCTATCGCATAGGTTTCGACCATTGATGGTGCCTGTTGAGGGGGAGGAGGTGGAATGGGTTGTTGATACTGGCGTAGCGTATGTGTTTGCGGGGCATAAGGAAGCCCCTGTGGTTGAGCAAGCATGCTGGGAGAGGAGAACATATCTCCTTGTGGCGACTTGGAGTACATGTTTAAGTATGAAGGAGTATTCCCCAAGAGTGGATTGTGTTGTACAAGACGGGAGGTATCATATTCTCCACCGAACGGTGTTGGAGGTGGTGGTTCTAGTTGGTGTTTGTTGCGAATACTGAGGAGGCATGCCCAACGTGCCTATTCCTGTGAGGAGGTCTACTTGGCTAGGATGATGTGGAGGATTGGAATTTCTGCTGCATGAATTGAGATGTTTGACTTGCTTGAGCAAGTTCTAACCCTCTAACTCTTTCTACTAAAGTTGAAATGACTTCATTTGGTGAAGTCATAGTATTTTTCCTTGGTGGAATTTGTTGTATATTCTGAGGTTGTATAGGCATGTGATACCCCGCTATGAATTGATCGTTTCCCTGCCAAGTTTCACTGAGGGCATTTCCTATAGGTAGTGGCATGGAGGTGTTTTCTTGAAAAGAGACCTCGAGTCATGTTTGTAAACTTCCTATAGGTGGGTACATACTCCCAGAGCATTGTTCATTCCTGGCGTAACGCACTGAATGTTCATCATCTAAAACTAGGTATGGATCTGATTGTCTACTAATTTGTGGTCTAAGCAGCACCTGAGGAGATGAACCAGATTCTCCTATGAATGTCATATTGTTCGAGCTTGAAGGCTCTGTTTATTGTGTTTGTGTGAGTTGATCCAACTCCTCTATTTGGAAAGACGAACTATATCTAGTCCTTGGAGGTGGAGCTTGTGTTGATAATTGGTTATTTGAATAGTTGTCACCCCATACTTGAGAGCGATGGTGATGACTATCTATTCAGTTGAGCGTAGTATGCCTCAAGACCTAGGAGAGGTCTGCCATATGCATCGAATCCCGACATATTCGGGGGGTATATGAATACCCATCAGAATAATGGGAAAGAGCAAAGGTGGAAGAAAGAGGTAATAAAGAAAAGGGGAAGCATTGTGTTCACGTTTCACGTTGGGTTCACCAATTTTGTACGATGGAAAAGTGAAAAGCGAGCATGGGAATCTACAAGTAACTCTTCCTCACACCTGACCTCCGAGGTCATGCCGAGACAGCCGGTGGGGATGGACTATGCGTGGGGTATGGGTAAACTAGTTAGGAAATCTTATATCTTCGACACACACTAATGGAATATGTGAATCTAAGGCAAAGAAGGCCCTCCTAACCTGAACTGGCATGATAGATCGGTCGATGAGGATGACTGCTCGAAGGCTCCAATCAATATCGAGCTCTGGCATGATTCGATCTATAGGTTGTGGGATACGGGAAAATGACCTAGGATTGTTTCATGTATATCTCCAGATAGGGTCATAGGATGGATGATGGATATGGTGGATTCTATGGGTGATTCTCTGGCCTAGTCCAGAAATCCTTAGCTTCATTAGCTACTATATCCAATAGGGATAACTGTGTGATGATAATAGGCGGAAGTGGAGTGGATCTGAATACTAATGTGTGTAAACCAGCGTCAATGTCGGATTGACCTGTGGACTCGTTGGGTTGTGGGATTTGTGAATCACAACCGTAGATTCATGGTTGTTGTGGACCTACTATGGTCATGTGTGGAATCAGTCCCTAATCCCTAGTATCCAATAGTCGTATGCCTTTTCGGCCTCTATGTTCAGAATTAACAGTTGTGTAATCTTTTCAGAGTATCTTACAGGCGTTCTTGCAACCTGAATTCTTAAGTTAGTGTCTATATCAGTGAGAATATCTCCTGCGTCTGGCTGTGGGACCAAAGGATCACAACCGAATGTTTGCTCTCTTTCAAGCCCTTCTACAGTCATGCGGATGTTTATCTAGGGTAACCTGTAGTTTGGCTGGTTTGACCAGAATATGTGTGCTTGGTCGTCTTCTATGTTTAACCCTCTTAACTGTGAGCTGATCTGTTGTAAGTCTGTTGTTGTTTGGAAGACTTGGATTCTAAGATTCTGGTCTATATCGGTTATTGCTGTGACAAGATTGGGTTGAGGCACGATAGGCTCGAATACGTATTCTCTGGGCTCCCTAGGTCCCGTGATTGTCATGCAAAAGGAAATGATATAAAGCTAACTAATGACAGAATAAATTGACTATGCAAGATATATCTATGTATATTCCTAAATCTGATATTTTGATAAACTACTAAACAAAATTTAAAAGAGCAATTATCTAATATATCTAGAAATTGACAACTAAACTAATAATGAAATTAAAACAAACAAAGTAGCCGAGTATAGCTACTTTTCTATGCAATTGTGAATCTATTCTAAGTAACTAGATAACTGATCTAATCTATTTGAAAGACTCTCGATCCTACCTCAGAAGTGAGGAGTGAATCATAGTTTCTCAGAAACTATCAATCCCCATAACTTCCCTGGCAATATCGAAAGTAAAATTAACTGAAATGAAATGATTGGCTACTCTACTTGATATGCTTTAACTAGAACTTTGAAAGCTTGAACCTAGATTTTGTAGAACAGTGGCGAATCCGATGGTGTGTGGCCTTGTCCCCTTAGTGTGATTTCCTCATTCTTTCGTGCTCACGTGGATCTAGAAAAGTGTGTAATGCTAGCATCAGCAGAAGTAGATATGGGACAATGGCAACTTAGGATGCAGACTGAATACAATGCGAGTAGGAGAGGGATAGTGCAAGAGAACAGAGCTTGGCTTATGCAATTCCTAGCGGGATTTATTGTGAGTCATGCAACATAAAACGTCAGAACCTGAAACTATCCTATTTGACAAGTAGAACCTGTAACTTTAATGGCTTCCTACTAAAAATCAAACTATCCTACTCCAATTGATTGGATGAAATAATAACAACACTTGCACAAGGAGAATATGTGGCTTTCTAATAGCTAAACAACACTACCATGCATACAACAAATGAAACTATGAATCCTAAGCAAAATTGAAAGGCTAAGCTATTGAAATGAGAAATTCAGAGGCAAATTTGAGGGCCATTTGCTTGAGCACAAGCTAGCTATTTATAGAATCCCATTTACCCAAAGGTGAAAACCAAATTGATCTCTTAAACCATAAACAATGCCAAAACACTATTCCAGGGAACCAGAATCATAAATACAAGCAAAGGTGGTGAAAAAAGCTGGTAAACATTGGTAAACATTGAAAATTTACGAGTCACGTTAACACATGCTTGGATTTTCCAGGACTCAAGTAAAAAGAGCATTACGGAAAATGCGTGAAGGACCCGCACTAATTAGGCGGCGGTTTCGTCACTGAAGACCAAAACACAAAGAAAAGGAGGGGAGAAGAGAAAACAAAGCACGCAGGGGCTAAGTGGGCATGCGGGATGTTAACACATGCTTGGAGAGATTTTCCAGGATTCCAAACACCTTGCGAGGAGACCTGTATCATCATTGGGGCTCGTGTAATGTTGTTCCGATGGTGCAGTACCCTACAATTTTTGGTACGTCACAGTCCCTCTACTCCCTTGGCAGGCGGACTCAAACTTCATGTCTTGGCCAACATGTGCATAATTCCTACAACTCAATCCAAAATGATCTTCGTCATGGATCTCTTGATCCATGACTTTCCTCCAACACGTGCCTTGGTGAGTGCAATATCAACCTCTCACCATCTCCTCTGAGTGAATGATTTCATGAGTCACACCATCATCTAAACCAACACCGAGCCCTTCATGAGTTGAAACCAACGAGCTCCCTTTAGTTCCCATTAATGAATCCTCCATGAGCAACTCACCTAGCCATTAGCCTAGGTCTCTCACTCCTTCCAACTTGGCCTAGCTCAGGTGAATGAGCTCTTGACCTATGTCTTGGCATCGAGAAACTTGCTCGGTCCTACCTGTACTTTCCTAGCTTGGAAGCTTGAGGCTCACTTCTGAATCAACTCCTATTGTGAAATGAGCTTGTGCTTGGTGAGCCCTATAATCAGTTTAGTTGAGTGATGTTAACATATCTCCCTAGTGTCTATGTAGATCTCAACTCTGAGTTCATTTTCCAACCAAGTCCACCTTACGCTCTCCATAATCCTTTTTGGCCATGACATGACTCACCTTGGAATCAATTTTTTTAACCGATCTCGAGTTCCTCTAAACTCATGCAACTCGACCATCATTGGGCTCTTGAAATGAACCATTCCTCGGTGTTCTCGGTTCATGAGAAATATGAAAACTATTATCATGCATCACCTTCAATGTATTGTGAGCTTATTCACTACGATGCCTCCTAACTATGCCATGACCATTTCATGGTTCAAGGAAATGGGTCATTCTCTACCAATTCTATAATTTTTTCCAACCGACACTGACTTCTTCACCAATAACCATGTTAGACTCCACATGATTCATTCTAACCATGACGTGATTTACATGAAATCTTGGCAATGGACCGGGCCACTTCCATGCGTGGGAATCTTCTATTAGGTTGTCATCTTATCATCCCACCCTAGAAATTAGGATGAATTTCTCCCACGGGTGGAAGTATCATGATGGCTTGTCATTCCAATCTTCCCACCATGGCTACAACCATCGAAAATCCCATGAGCGGAATTATCATGATGGCTTTCCATCACTAAAATCTTGAGCTTGGTTTTGAAGTGGAAATTTCCCGGTGAGGCCGAAATCATGCACTCTACTTTTCTCCACACACGGACTCGCCTGACAACTTATTCCATCAAACTCCACATCGAGCTCCCTACCAAGCCGAGCTCGATTCAAGGCCAAAATCACCATTAATCAAGCTCTGCAATCAACTCGATATTTGTATTGAAACAACTTCACCAAGCCTAAGTTATCTTGAGCTCTTTTGAGTGACTACACCGGTTTTGAGTTGACCTCACTTAGTAACCTCCTACCATTTCTAGGCTTGATTCTCGGTCATATGCCAATCCTAAAACTTGTTTGTGATCTCGATTTCTATTGTGACCAACTCAATCGAGTTGTCCCTGCACTCTATGTTATGTGTTCATAAAAAAATAGTGGACCCTTCCTACCATCGAGCTACACATCGAGTTCCCTAACCGAAATTTGGTAACTAAGTTGAGACTAAGTTGGGCTCACGAGTTAATCCTTTTAGATCTAGGAGAGCTCATTTATTAATTTATTAATTATTTTAATCATTTTATCTCTGTGATGACCAGAAATGGGCCCCTAGGACCAATGTCGTGATTTTGATCGAAATAGGACCCCGTTGTCCAATTTTGTCCTATGTGTAAAATTGGATAACATTTTTGGTGACCTCTCGAGGATGATTGCCTACTAAGCATAATTCCAGTAGCCTTAAGTCATCCATTGGGCATGGAGTCAATGTTGGAATCTTGAGAGTAATTTGATCTTTTGTGATACATCTCGAGAATCCCCTTAAGCAAATCTGATCTTGGACCTCCCTAAAATGCTAGGCACGAGGTATATTGAATCTATTGAATGCTTGACATCATGAACACTGCAAAATTTTGAATGAAGAAGATGTTGAATTAGGGATATCATGAAAATATTATTGAAAATATGAACCTTCCTTTTCCATAACACCTCCAATGATGAAACAATGTGCAAGGGAAACACAATAACACATCACCAAGGAAAGAAAAATAACTACAACACACAACAATGTTCATAAGCACTTGGAGTAAAACACCTAACTAAATTGTACATGGATTGGAAAGTTTCTCAAAAAAAAAAGATTTGAGATGTATCCCATTCACATGAATGGGCAATTCTTCTCCATTGATCCTAGATAGATGAAATGAATTCACCTCTTTGCAACTCATGATGATACATGGACCACTCTAGAGAGCATCAAACTTGGCGTGCTTGTCGGCTTGGCCATGTCTCCATCCCATTTGAGGACTAAATCTCCCTCTTGAAAATGCCTATCAAATGCCTTCTTGTCAAAATATTTCTTAACCTGAGCTTGATGTTTCTCCAAAGTCCTCATAGCCTTGATCCATACTTCCTTTAACTCCATGAGTTCGAAAACCTTCTTGTCACCGGAGGATCACTCTCCATAACTTCAAGTTGATGAGCTAACTCCAAAGAAGGTAACTCCAAGGAGAGAAAAAGTTTTTTTCCCTTCCATATACAAGCACAAAAGGAGAATTCCCTATGGCCCTTTTAGGCATGATCTGATCTACCCATAAGGAAGTCTTAAGTTGTGTATGCCAAGTCCTCTTGTTAGTTTCCATCATGCACTTAATAATCCTTATGAGGTTTTTGTTACTAGACTCACCAATCTGTTTCCTTACAGATAGTAATTGGATGAAGTCTTGAGGTATACCCCATTTTTAATTGCCCATTCACTCAACTTCATACCAAGAAAATCCATCGTGTTGTCAAATTTTTGTAAAAGGAACACCGAACCTTGTCATTATACCTTCAAAAATCTAGAACTACCTTTTCATATACAAGCACAAAAGGAGAGTGGAATTTTTCTTCCCTTCCATATAGAATCACAAAAGGAGAATTCCCTATGGCCCTTTTAGGCATGATCTGATCTACCCATAAGGAAGTCTTAAGTTGTGTATGACAAGTCCTCTTGTCAGTTTCCATCATGCACTTAATAATCCTTATGAGGTTTTTGCTACTAGACTCAGCCAATCTGTTTCCTTATGGATAGTAATGGGATGAATTCTTGAGGTAGACCCCATTTTTAATATTCCATTCACTCAACTTCATACCAAGAAAATCCATCGTGTTGTCTGAAATGATTGTAAAAGGAACACCGAACCTTGCCATTATACATTCCAAAAAATCTAGAACTACCTTTTCATTTCTCTCTTTCAATGCTACCACCTCTATCCATCGAGAAAAATGGTTTGTTGTAGTAAGGACCCATTTATGTTTGTCACTGGATGGAGGATTAATCATTTTGATGAATTCCAACCCCCATTGAACAAAGGGTTGATCCACTTGAATTAGATGCGGTGGAGATCTGCACAACTTACGCTTGCCTATGAAAAAGGCACATTATTTATATCTCCTTACCCAGAGATGGGAATCTTTGAACAAATCTAGCCGAGTAACTGTCTCACATGATCTCGATAGCATTTGTTTGTGCAGAGTAATTTCCTCTAGATAGGCCATTATGAAACTCTTCTAGTATCTAACTCACCTGTTCTAGTCTTGCGCACTAAAGGAGGACACCATTCAAATCATTTCAAAAGAGAACGTTATCTACTAAAACATATGGAATAGATTGAAGATGAAAATTTCATATTTGGTTTTTATCCATGTTCATAGGATATACTCCCGAGAAGAGGAAATTCTTTATTTTTGATAACCGATTAACTTGATCATCACTTTCATTAGTGTTTAGGAGCATCGTATCCTCATCACCTTTTGATTCCATGTCTAAAGCAAGTTGTTGACACAAATATTTACCTCTGACAAGTTTGGTGACCTTGATATGTACATCATACTCCAACTTTGTGATCCATCTTGCACGCTTCTCTTTCATCTCTTTGTTCAAAGAAAAATCCTTGGCCCTGGATGAGACACCATGATATGATTTTTTTTTGTTAGATAGCATGTGCTTGAATTTCTTCAAGGATTGGATAACCACAAAAACCTTTTTCAATGAATGAGTATTTGAGCTCGTAGTCTTTGAGGGATTGCTGAAGAAAGCAATTGGCTGCTCCATCAAATCATCATTTTTCTGGGTGAGGATCCCTAAAATGCTCTCTTGACCTTGCAAAAGCATAAAGGATAAAGTCTTTATCAAACCTAGGGTTCACTAGTGTGGGAGCTTGATAAATTGCCATTTTGATGGCTTCAATATATCTCATCCTTCCTTTGTCCATGAGAATGGCATGTTTTTCTTCAACATGGATGTCATTGGTTTAGCCAATGTTGTGAATTGAGGGATGAATCTCCACACGAATTTTATGGTTCCCAAGAAAACTCGGAGACCCTTCTTATGACTTGGGAGAGATAAGGACATAATCGAATGAATCATGGCTGGATAGATTGACATTCCTTCGCTGAAACAACATGCCCCAATAACTTTCTCTCATGCACTACAAAAATACACTTCTTGGGATTGAGTGAAACCCGAATTCCCTACACCTTGAAAAACCTTCCTTAGATGCATGATGTGATTGTCTACATATTTAGAATATATAATTATGGAATATAGGTAAACCAAGATGATATCATTGATTATTCCTTTAAACGCCATGTCCATGGCTCTTTGGAAAGTAGCCCCGGTGTTGGGAAATCCAAATGACATTTTTTGTAAGCATACATGTCCCACTTGGTAGTGAAATCTGTTTTGAATTGGTCAAATTCTTGGACTAGGATTTGATTGTAACCCAAATATCCATCGAGAAAAGAAAATCTTTGAGCTCCTGCCACTATTTGAAGGATCTACTCCATTGATGGAAGAGGGTAATGGTCTTTTAATGACGCATGATTCAAATCCCTGAAATCTACACACAACCAAATCTCTTCATTCTTCTTCCTTATGGGCACTAGATTGGCTACCCATGAGGAATGCTTGATGGGAAAAATTATACAGGCCTCAATGAGTTTGGTTAGCTCCTTTCTCATTAGTGGCTCAATTTTTGGATTAATCAACCTTTGTTTCTGGTGAACTGGATTGACATTAGGATCCAGTTCAATGGTATGTTGTGTTAGACCTAGATCAAAACCACACAGGTCTTTATAGCTCCATGAAAATATGTCGTGATACTATTGAAAAGTTTGATGAAAGCTTATTTCTCTTCAAAAGTACACACTTGATCAATCTTCATAAACTTCTCATGTGCTACCATGTTAGATCTTTGTCTTTTGTCTTGATCATCTGAATTGAAAATGGATTCCATAGTGACTAAGCCTTTTGGTAGTTTGTTTCTTTTAATTGTATAATTTGATCACCATATGACTCTTGTAACTTATCCTAATTTCTTGCAGAAAACTCTACCTCTTCTTGTAGGAAAAGGACAATTTGTTTGTCACTATCAAACACTTGTCAACTACTCACATTATCAAGGACTACAAGGTTGAACCACCATTTTGAAAAATTTCTTCCTTCTTTCATGACATCAACATGTATGTCGTATTGCTAGTCAATTGTAGAAATAATATCAGCATCTTGATTCTAATTTCTAGGAACTGCGTGGATTCCAAAAGCTTGAAATCTTCAATAAAGTCCAGACTCGGTTATTTTATGATCTTAAAATATAATTCTTGGATGCATTGTGTGACATCACTTGATGGAAAACTAACTCACTATCTCCAAAAATAGTAAGGGCTTTGATTCCCTTCTTTTGGGCTAGTTGAATTCCTTGTACAAGGGCCTCGTATTCAACAACATTGTTAGTACAACTAAATTGTAACCAAAAAGATGAGAAGTACTTATCTCCCTCTAGATAAATTAACATAACACCAGCACTAGATCCATTCTTACTTCTTGAGCCATCGAAGAAAAATTGCCACAGATCCTTCTGAATCATTTAGTGTTTTGACAAATTATAGTATGATTGTATCTTCTTCATGAATGCAATATGTACCCAATCTTGTTTCTTCCAAAAGTAGCAAACTAGCTTATTCTTCTGCTAATACATCAGCGTAGGGATCATACTAATGATCTCCACTTACTTCATCTAGCATAGTATCGGGGACTTCTTCAATGAGAGTGGTCAATTCATGATCAACATCCTCTTCTTCAGGATCTTTGATGGTGTAATTTCCATTTATATAACTAGCAGTGTAGGGTTCTACATGATTTTGGTAGATTGGTTCCAAACGTTTACAGCAGTGACTTGACTTCAAATAGATCATTTGAAGAGGTAGGGGTAGACTAAGCTGGTTGATTAGAGGCTACTAGAATAGGAGCAATGATAGGATGATTATTCGTAAGATCTGGAGACAACGAAATTGGTGGTCATGGAGCTATCTTTCCATCCTGAATCAAGGAATTTTCCACTCTTATGGAAATGTCGTAGGCATCAGGTAATGTATCCCCTCCCATAGACTGGATCATGAATTGCTACATCACTATTCAAGGCTCATAAATAATACAAGAATGCATTATGTGTAGAAGGCTTTACAAGTTCTAGAATCCTATTCCAGGTCCTGTGGAATTAGAAGTTGAAGTCACTCATGTATTCTTGGGGATCTCTCTTCATGGTAGTGAGTTGTTCCAAAAGTGAAAGATTATCACTCTTGTCTTCAAACTTGTTTCAGATATTTTATCCTAATTCGTCCCAAGTGGTTATACTGCTAACACTTAACCCTCAAAACCATTGAAGTGATTTTCCCTTAAAAGAGGTAGCAAGAAGTCTAATCTCAAACGTTGTCCTCCGTGACATTATGTACGACACAAATTCTAGCTACATCAAGAATATGTTCCATTAGAGTAATGTGAGTTTCCCAGTGTAAAAGGGTAAAATTTTGAGTGCCGTAACAAGTATAGGGTCACGTTGAGCCAATCAGAAGAGGACTGCTTGCATTGAAAGGGGAAAAACTTGGTTTTGTGCCATAGTAGCAAGAGGTTGATTGTTCCTGGTGGAGTCAACCTTCTGTACGAAGGAGTTGAGTGACCCCTACAAGGTAGAGTTGCAACTGGTGATGTTGAAACACCTCTTCATCTTCTCTTTGGAGGAGACAAGGAAATTTTGATATGCTAATAATTTCCTTACTTTGAAGAAGCTCTTGTCTAAATTCTTCACATAAGTTAATGCACTGAGATTTGAAATCTAGAGATATAGAGTCACCATGTACTTTGACTTGTGTAAATGAGAAGATAAGTACAACCTCTTGGTCCTACCGGGTGTGCAAAAAATTATTGTTGCCAAATCACTGCACCCTCAAAATGGCCAAAATGTGAATAGGAAATTCGATGTAATTGGGACACATGGGATCACCTCTCAAGTTGTGGGACTTGGGCTTGAGGTGAACCTCCAGAGATGGCTAGATTCCTCTTCCTAAACTAAGTGTTGTACTACTCCTAGTGTGATAAAAAGGCTATCTAGTCTTATCCTAAAATTTTCATGGGATTTTAGGGAAAAAGATTTGTAGAAATGAAACTATACTAGGGATGGTGATGCACCAAATAAAGGTTGTTGTCAGACTTAGGAAGGGTTAATTTGAAGAGGGTATGTGCACAACATATCAACTTCACCTACTGCAACTTAGAGATGGTACAGAATACCACATACTAAGAAACATGTGTTCCTTTTGTTAAACTTGATCGAGATAGAGCAATATATCAGCTTCCCAGTGAAGAAGGATGAACTTGAGAAGGGTAAACAAACACCACAACTCAACTGCATGCAATACTCCACCAATCGATAAGCACAAAACTCCAAGAACACTCGTAATAGAAACATGAACTTGCATAGCGTGTACTGTAATCATGAGAAAAGGCACAAGGAAGTATAACAAGGATGAAGGGACCGAGATTAGTCACAAAACACACACTTTTACTACTTCACTAACGTGCACAATGCATCATACATTCGAAGAAGAGGCAATGGCTGCCATTACAATCTTGATAAGGAGGATTGAAATTTCTTGCAACACACAAGGACAACTTGTAGGAGAGAGAGGACTCTAAAAATTGCACTTTCCTAAGATGTCTAACTTTCCAACCTATCTAACTGTTAGAACCCTTTGGAATGGGATTCCAACTTACATTTATAGAAGAATATGTGAGAGAGAAGAGGAAAGGTCATAATTACATTCCTAAATTGAAGGCGAGATGATGTATTTACTACGAGTTGGTTGAACCACTTAATAAGGTTTCATCATGCATCATTAATGCATGGTTGACCTAGTCTTCTCAATTAATTAAAAGAATATTTAAATAATAATAATAAATATTATTATTAAAATATTTAAATAAAAATATTAAATTAATTAAAATACTAGTGGGACCCCCATTTGATTGGTTTGTACTCGAGGAGGAGGGGTTGTGAAGAATGAGTCGGAAGAATCAACTCGGTGGTGGCTGGCTCGCTGAGCCAACTTACCAAGTTGGTCACATGCTCTTCCAAAGTTTCATTACAACCGAGTTCCTCAAAAATAACCGAGCTCATTCTACATCAAGCTCCTCCATCTACCGAGATACGTCTACCATTTGTTTAGTCTTTGCATTGACTCATGTAGTTGAGCTCATAACCTGCACGGCTCAGTCTTTGCATCGGCTCCTGAAGTTAAGCTCTATCCGTCATGATCTCATCCCATGATGATCGATTTCTTCACAAAATTGACTCGCTCACCGTATAAATCTAATTCTCCATCAATGGTTCCACCTTGATGATTCTAATCCTTCTATCTTTGGGAAGAACAACTTTCTCTCCCATTGAGTTATATACTGATCGAGCCTGGATTATACTAAGTGTTGTGACCACCGATAGAGCTTCTCCACATCGAGCTCGAGCTATCGTGTACACCGACCTCTAACAAGCTCGAGCCAACTTGGTCTTAATTAATACATGATACTGAGTTTAGCTCAGGTGAGAGATCTCAAAAATATATTCATAGCTTGTGTGTTCAATGGGTGAGCCCGTCGATGTCTTTATCACTTGGCCGTGAGCTCTCAACCAATAACCACCAAGTAACTTGTCTCATGGTTAGCAAGAGCTCCTCGCCAACTACTTGCCATCACCGAAATCCCATTACCGAGCTTGAATGAACTCCCTCTTGAAAAAACCATTTCAACTCATGGAAGGAATTGTCCTTGTCATCTTATAGCTCGGCCTACGAGCTATTCTTAGGGCCCGACCGAGTTCCATACTCCGATGTTGAGTTAAGCTCATTCGCATTGAGTGTTGTCACTTGTATTGAAATCTAGACTTCATTTTTAATGCACAGACTCACCACAGAGCTTCCTTTTGTCATTTCACCTCACATCGATCCGAGTTACTTGGCATCACCTGACCACCAATCTTCCCATCATCGAGTTCCCAAATGATCTCTCTTCCATTGTATGAGCTCACATCGACGAGCTCCTAGACCAAGCACCCTAATGAAGTCATCGAGCTCCCTATCTACTTGGTCTGAATCGGCTTTGTAAGCACGAAATGATCTCACAGAGAGCTCCTTGCAAGATTCTGAGACATTCCATCATGACTTTAGCTAATTTGGGCCAACTTGGCCTTCACCACAAGCTCTATCTCCAATGCATTGATCTGTAAATTCACTCTGTATTTGCAATATGGATTCCATGTCAATGTCTTCAACATCCATTCTTCCTTCGACTAAATCACTACGTGATTTATGAGCTCTCCAACATATGTTTTTGCATTAGATGAGTAACTCATCCATTCTTCCCTTGATTATCTCATAGTTGTTGAGTTCAGCTCACCCAATCATCATTATTCTTATACATCTATCTTTTCAATGATTGAACTCACTCCTATAGCATGCGCTTGTTTTCTCTAAGCTCCACCGTGACGCTGAGATCCCTGTACTACCGTATGAAGATCTCCTCGCGTCGATCTTTGCAAAACAAACTTTCCACCAAGCTCCATACATTGAGTTGGCCCATGATGGTTTATAAAGAACATTGAGCTTGCCCTAAACACCTTCGATCTCAACCTAACTGTGCCAAAGTCAGGTCACCCATGACTCTTCTTGTGAATTGTCTCAACTTCTGTGCCATCAAGGCCAACTCACGACCTAAATTTATGAGACCAAAATGACTCGACCATTGAGGTCTGCTAGCTTACACCCATGGAGTCTTTTCATGTTATCTGTGTCTCGAGGCTCATGCATAGCTTAGGTAGCTCGTTTTATTTTTTCCAAGAGCTCCTCACCATTAGCTTGACCGAGATCACGTGTAACCATACCGAGGTCCTTTGCATTGAGCTCACCGCAAACTCTACCAAACTGACATCGATCCCCCATGAATCAGTTTATGGTCAAGTCAATTGAGCTTAATCACTTTTTTGTGATTTGGTTCAAATAACCAAACCATGCATTTCTCACTGTAGGCTATTTCACCTTTGTTCCAATGAGCTTAGCCCTATCAACTTGACCACCTTGTGCCACGTGAGGACTCACCAACTTCTTGTTGAACATGACTCATCTCTCGACTCTGTGATGAGCTCAACATCAACATAAAATGACGATTTCTGATTGAGTCTCACCTTAGCTTGAGCTCCTCCATGCTATGATAGTTCTCCAAGCTCCATCTTACACCAAGATTCGAGATTAACTTTCCCAAACTAGTTATCTCCTTCATGCACTAAGTTCCTCGTGAGTTGATCATCATATTAGATTCCAATGCATTCCATTCAAGCATGAGTTATGAGCCATTACCAAGGTTACACCCATCATGAGTCTTATGAGGACTCATCAAAACATTACAATATGTCCCTAAAATTATCCCTTCATTCAACTCACAAGGCATGTCAACACTACTTGGCCTTCCCACGAGCCATTCTTGTGATCATCCCGAAAAGGTCTCTCTATCCTTCCTTAGCTGGGGAGACTCAAACTTCATGGCTTGGCTTACGTGTGGATAACACCTGCAACTCAATCCGAAATGATCTTCTTCGTGGATCTCTTGATTCATGACTTTCCTCCAACACATGCCTTGGTGAGTGCAATACCAACCTCTCACCATATCCTCCAAGCGAATGATTTCATGAGTCACACCATCATCTGAACCAACACCAAGCCCTTCATGAGTTAAAACCAGTGAGCTCCCTTTAATTCACGTTAATGAATCCTCCACGAGTGACTAACCTAGCCATTAGCCTAGGTCTCTTGCTCCTTCCGACTCAGCCTAGCTCGGGTGAACAAGCTCTCAACCTATGTCCTGGCATCAAGCAACTCATTAGGTCCTACTTGTAATTGCCTAGATTGGAAGCTTGAGGCTCACTTCGAATCAACTCCTATCGTGAAATGAGCTCGTGCTTGGTGAGCCCACAATCGGTTCATCAAATGAATTCAACATGTTTCCCTGGCGTCTATGTAGATCTCAACTCTGAGTTCATTTTCCAACCAAATCCACCCTATGCTCTCCATAATCCCCTTCAACCATGACACGACTCACCTTGGCATCAATTTTTTCAACCGATCTCGAGTTCCTTTGAACTCATGCAACTCGGCCATCATTGGGCTCACTAAAATGAGCCATACCTCAACATTCTTAGTCCATGAGTAATATGAAAAACTGTTATCATGCATCACTCCGCAATGTATTGACAAGTTTATTCTACTTGCACAATCAGGTTCAAAACTATGCCCTCATCACTACGATGCCTCCTAACTATGCCACGACCATTTCATGGTTCAAGGAAATGGGTCCTTCCCTGCCAATTCTAGAATTCTTTCCAACCGATGTTGACTTCTTCACCAAGACTGTATTAGACTCGACATGATTCATTCTAACCATGACACAATTTGCATGAAATCTTGGCAATGGACTCGGGCCACTTCTATGTGTGGGAATCTTCCATTAGGTTGTCATCTTATCATCCCACCCTAGAAACTAGGATGAATTTCTCCCACGGGTAGAAGTAGATGGCTTTCCATTCCAATCTTCCCACCATGGTTCAGCAACCATCAAAACTCCCATGAATGGAAGTATCGTGATGGTTTGCCATCAATAAAATATTGAGCTTGGTTTTGAAGTGGAAATTTCCCGGTGAGGCCAAAATTGTGCACTCTGCTTTTCTCCACACATAGACTCACCTAACAACTTATTCCGTCAAACTTCCAAATCGAGCTCCCTATCGAACCTAGCTCTGATTCAAGGCCAAAATCACCATTGAGAAAGCTCTACACTCAAGTGATCTTTGTATTTAAATGACCTCATGAGCCCGAGTTATCTTCTGAGATCTTTTTGAGCTGACTACACCAGCTCGACCAAGTTGACCATGCTTAGTGACCTCCTACCATTTCTAGGCTTGATTCTGGTCTTATGCCAATCCTAAAACTCGTTTATGATCTCAGATTTCTGTTGTGACCAACTCGGTCGAGTTGGCTCGTACCTTTGTGTTATGTTTTCATAAAAATAGTGGACCCTTCCTACCATCGAGCTACACATCGAGCACCCTAACCGAGATGGTAACTAAGTTGAGACTGAGTTGGGCTCCGAGTTGATCTTGTTTAGAGCTAGGAGAGCTCATTTATCAATTTATTAATTATTTTAATCATTTTATCTCTCGTGATGACTAGAAATGGGCCCCTAGGACCAATGTCATGATTTTGATAGAAATAAGACCCCGTTGTCCAATTTTGTCTTGTGTGCAAAATTGGATAATAGGTATTTTTAATTCTGTTATCTCGTAAAATTGACAAGGGCAATTTTACCGATAACTATACCGAAATTTTGTTCCGATCCCTCGTTAGGGATCCCTTGCGTTCGAAACGTTGTAAAATCCCTTCCCGGGAAATCTGGTTTTTCGAACTTAGTCTTTTAAGCCTTTTTTGGTTGGGTGCATGAAATTGCTATGTAACACCAATGTTTGGTGCGCCCCCTTTAAAACCTTTGGCGCGTGATTTTCAGTGTTAACACAACTTTTGGTGCGCCAAAGTGTGTCGAGCCTTCCCTGCGTGCGCCAAGGCGCATGCGCCTGTGTCGACATAGCGTTTGGTGCGCCACTTTTTGATGCGCCAGAGGGCGCACATAATCTTATTGCAACACAATGTTTTGGTGCGCCAAAGGGCGCACATAACTTCGTGTCGACATAGCGTTTGGTGCGCCAAAGGCGCGCTTAATTTCCTGCTGTCAAATATTTTCATGCGCCAAAGGGCGCACGCTTTTCCCTGTCGACAGCCACTCTCATGCGCCTTTCAAAAGGTGGGTGGCGCATTAATGTCCAGCTAACCTATATATATATGGTTTGCGCGCCCAAATGTCATTTTCACTATTCACTGTGCACGTGATTTTTTCGAGCTCTCACCGCCTCTCGCTGCCGTTGTTTTCAACACGTTGCAGGACCCGTGCTCAAGATTTTCACTATTTATCCGGGTAAGAGGTTCTTTTCTCATCCATGTGCTTTATTTTTCGGGTTTTTGGCTTCTTTGGTTGGTTTGTTGATATGCATTTGTTGAGCTAGCCCTCCCCCTTCTCTTTCCAGATCTCGCTGGTAGAGGATGTCATTTTGAAAACTTGGTCTCGAACCCCTTTGTCTTGAACTATCAATATCCCAAAGCAGCTTTTGAACTAAAAAGAATGAAGTGATAAACCATGGAGAACAAACCCTGCTTTTTTTTCCTTGGGCGCACCAGCGCGACATGCAACATTATAAATAGTTACGCCCCCATGGCGCATCTTTCCCCCGCATAACTAGAACCCACGCCAATGGAGCACCCATCATGCTTGTTGCATCAAGTTTTCATACGCCCTCAAGGCGCGCCTCTTCCACATGCTGCACAAGCTAAACTTGCGCTCCTTTGGTGCACCATCATTCAGTGTTGCATCGCCTTTCCATGCGCCCTTAGCGCGCCCTGCACCCATGCAACACAAGTTATATCTGCGCCAAGTATAGTCGTAAAAGCGCAGGCGCATCGCTCCTTTCAATAACATTCGTGTTGTGCAAACCCTCCGTGCGCCGCGCCATATTTCCTTTGGCGCACGAAAAGTCCCTGTTACACGCTTTTCCCATGCGCCAAAGGGCGCACCAAATCCCAATGTAACATGCAAGGTCCATGCACCTTTGGCGCATCCTGTCTCCATGCAACACGATTTTCTCATGCGCCCTTTACTAAAATGCACTCTACAGTATGCATGCGCCATGCGCCTTTGGCGCCAGTTTAATCTTTGCAACAGCCCTTTCCCGTGCGCCCTGCCTATTTAGCCCTGTAAGCTGCATTTTTCCTGTGCCCTGAGCCTAAAAATCTCTAACTCTTTCTTCTGCTAACATTCCAATGGAAGATCAAATGGCTAATTCAACTTTTTCGGATTGGGTCTCGCTTCTTCTTCATGTAGATCAGCAGATAATCTTAGAAGAACATATGTCTACATCCAGCAAGAGACCCACCAAATCAAAAGGGAAGGCTAAGCTTACTGAGGAAGAGATGAAGTATAAATATCAAAGGGTCATAATGCCCGAGTCACAGGCCGAATGCAGCATGGATGTCGAGACTCGGGGTAATGGGGCATGTCGACATGGAGGAATTTCGGGCCGTAACTCGTAAAGTTACAAGGAGTCCATGGATGGACAAATTGATAGCAAGTGCTCCTCGCACTTCGCCGTGAGGAATCCCTCACAAGACAATCAACAATGAATTTATGATGGTGGTTGCTCGCCTTACAACAAAGACACTGTGTGTGTCGAAAAACAAGAAGGGCGAGGTAGTCATTAACCTCACCGCCCGTCATTTTGAGATGATACTTGCATCCTCACCACCGCACACTTTGTGGCCGTCAGCCAAGCAGAGTGTATCAAGGCCTGGGAAGATAATGAAGACCAATGCATGCAACTAATGAACGAAGTCTACTTGAAGAACAAGAAGGTGGTAACCCGGTGGCCCCAAATCATCCACCGCAGCAGTGACTTCTCGGAAGAGCTCAGCGATACCATTACCTTCCCGAAAGGTGGTCTTCGGGCTCTCTGACGCCCATTACTTCCATAAATGGATGCTGCGCTACTTGGAAACAATGAACAAGAATTTGCCTGATCAACGATTTTTACTGGGGGAAATTATGTTAAAGACCATTTCCGAGCAGCTACAATAGCTTCAAAGACAACGGGAGTATTCCATATGAACTCCTACGTGGTCTACGCTGCAAAGATCGAGAGGGATTATCCGTGCCTCAAAGACGAAGTGGAGTTTGGCCTCGTGTCAAAATATATGAGTATTATCCAGAGTTAAAGCTTGAGAATAGCATCGCCCAATTCGCCAAAATCAACGATGCATTCTTTTATCACATCATCTGCCTATTGAGGCCAAATCTGACTCATGGTCGTATGACCAAAAACATAGTGGTAGCCACGGAGAAATGGGGAGCCCTATTCACCCAATTTCCTACATTCACCTATCTGAGGGCTGCCAACTTTTTGGGAGAGCCAACCAGGCTACCAAGGTATGTCGGGCCTAAGCCGATTCGCTGAGCCGCCAAGGCAAAGCTAATCACATATCATGAAAAATGCCTGAAAAGGAAGAAGGGTGGAACTCCTTTCCCCCTCACAGTGGGCCGATACACATGCTCTACCCACCACAAGGCGAAGGAAATGTTTGCAGAGCTGGAGTTACTCAATTTGAAGCATGACTTCCCAGCCAGGCCCACCTTCGACCCAAGGGGCTGCCTACCAAGAGCAAAGCTTGATCCGATCCATGTTCCTCAGATCGAGGATATTTATATTGACGTCCTCCATGAGGTAGAGCTCAGAAGAAAGGATCATTCTCACCTAGCATTGGCAGAAATTATCCAGTATGGGGTAGCCATTGTCCCCAAAGGCTACCAAACAACAGAAGATGAAGTGGACAAGGTATATAATGATACAGATGGGGACGATTGGCCCTTTCCGGCCATTGATAGAACTAAGGCTCCTCAGACAATTGAGGAGAGGGTCAAGGAAACTCTGCGTAGGACAGAGCACTGGTGCCGGATGAACGGCCTAATCTACCTCGGGGTAGATTTCACAACCTCCCCATTGGGCAACGCACCTTCACGGTCCAAAAGTAGCTTAAAGGCAAAGGTGTAGAAGGTGAATCCAGCACCATTCAGGAAGAAGCCCCCGAAAGTCCTCTTTCCACAGCGCCAGAACAGGTAATAACTCTGGATTCGCCAGAGAAAGAAGCAGCAGGGGATAGTCCAATTGGCCCATCCACTCAGGATGTCGGCATTGCTACCACAACAGAGGTCCCTTCTATCCCTTCTTCTTCTCTTCCTTCCCCTCCTCGAGTGACTCAAGCGACCATCCCTTTGGTCGTGTCCTCCGCCCCTTCTTCTTCTACTCTTTCCCCTGCTTCTTCGTCTATCTTCTCTTCCCTCACTGATCTTTCCTCCTCCATTTCTTCCCTCATCTCCGAGCTCCCTTCCCTTCCTATGTCTTCCGCAGCTGCAGTTTCCCTTCCTCCCGTGGACACTTCTTCGGCTATTCTCTCAATGCCGCCTCCGCGTGTCTCCATGTTTTTCCCCTCTTCTACTGCAGCTGTCCCCTCCTCTGTTTCTGGTCCTTCTTCCATAGGACCAGCCTGGATCTCTCAGCAGCTGAGCCAGCAAAAGAGGAAAGTTCCCATCGCTCCGATGGACTTTTCAGTGATCCCAACCAAAGGGGCAAAGAAGCTGAAGCCTGTTGCACGCTTCTCTAAAAGTGCTGCAGGTGAGAGAATCATGGAAATTGCATACCCCGATCCCCTCAAAGAGAAAAAGGATCTGTCTCCGACAGATTTTACCGTGACCCAAGTCACAATGGGGACATCTTCTGAAAGTCTCCAGGGGGAAGCTCTTTCCGCGGTCGACGCCCTTTGTCAAAAGCTTCAAGAAACAAAAGAAGAGAAAAGGCTACTAAAAGAGCAAAACAAATATCTGCTCCAAGCCTTACAGAAGATGGGTAGTGCGCCTCCCACAACTACCGCCGAAACTTCTGAGCTTCTCAGCCAGGAGAAAATCAATGAATATGCAAAGATTGGCGAGCAAGGTATGGTCGTTTCTGCTTGGAGGAGCCAGATCCTCAAGGACAGTGAAAGAGTGATCGCCGAGTTTGTCAATTTGTATCTGAGCATCGGAAAGGCAAACAAAGAGCTCCAAGCATTAGCGGGGCCCATATCAGAAGAGCTAGATCATGCTAGACTCCAACACGAGACCTTTCAATAGATGTTCGACTGTTCAGTCGAAGATCTGGTCAAGTTCGGTGTCTTTGGCCATCCAAGGGCCCTCAACAAAACCATGTCCACTCTGGACTACCGAGTGGATCAGCTTGAATTTATTCTGGAAAAAATCGACAAGGTAAAGGAAGCAGCCCTGGATGCAATGCACCAAATGGAGCGAATTGTTCTCAACATGTCTCCAGGGTTGCTCACTCCTTCCTTTATCTTAAGGTCAGCTGATGAAACCATCCGGATCTTCAAGGAGATCGCTTCTCAAGGAACAGGGCCAGAGGTCACATTTGACACTGAATCTATCAACAACCTGCTGGCCTGTAGGGACTTCATCGGGTTCCTCATTGAGGCGGAAAAGGATTATTCCAAACTCCTGAGAAGCTCATAGATGAGCGGGAGACTTGTGAGGCAATCGAAGCTGCACAAGGATCCTTCTCAGGATCAATTTGGGCCAATGATTAACAAGTTTTTGGAATACCGCGCTCAGTTCCATATCTCATCACCTGAGCAACATCAAAAGCAGGCTACTCCCTTTCAGCCGCAGGATGATGATGACGAGTAGCTGCTCCTCCTCCTTCTTCTTCTTCTTCTCTCTCTTCTCCGACTTTCTTGTTGGAATGTCTGAAGTATGTTGATGCAAATGATGACATCATCCATGTTGCATCATGGGATGATGTCATCCATCAAGTTGTAAAAAGTCAACATGACTTTTAGATATTTTGTAAATATCTTTGTAAATAGTTGTTGGCTCCTTTTGCCTTCTTTTTCTCCTCTTTTCTATAAATACCCCAACACTTGTTGTGTTGATGGATGGATGAATATTTTCAGATGAGAAATAGGAGTAAGGAGAAAAGACTTTGAGCTTTTTTTGAACAATGTAACAAATTAGTAATACAATATTTAGACTTTGTTGAATACATGTGTTATATACATTAGATCTTTCTTATGTTAGATCTCGTGTGTTTATTCTATTGGATCTCGCTTCTATTTTATTGTCATTTATTTATCATCAAGATTGCTTTGTTTATTTATGCAAGTAGGTTTGGCTCTATTTACTACCAACCCAAAAACATAAATCTCCGACCTTTCGCTTTGGAATTCATTTCTTTTTCTCCTTCGGACTGTTCCTTCTTCCTCCTCTCTTTCATTCCTTTCTCTTCGCAGCCGGAAATAAACCTACTGGGATGAGATCCCAAACCCCCGAAGGTAGAATCTGTGAGACTTGCATAGATTCCTGCTGGTAGAATAGCAATAAACCAGTTTCGCTTTGCTGACTCAAAGAGGGGCTATGCCCTGCACACTGTTGGCTCGTTTATCCATAGATCTGCCCAAGCGACAGATTTTCGGACCAACAGTTTTTGGCGACTCTACTGGGATCGAATAGATCGCTGATCTATGATGGTAGTAAGATAAAAATCGAAAAATCAAGATTCGCTGCTGCTTGCAAATCAACTTTTGTTAAAAATCCAAAAATTTGCAAAAGTGCTCAAATTGAAAAATTTTCTTCTGAGAGTCATAGATCTGGTCCAGTTAAAGATCTTTAGTTCGCTGAGTTTTTACAAAAATCAGTATTTTGCCGTAGATCTGAGTTTTGACTGTTTGCAAAAAGTTTTGAAAAAAAAAAAAGTTAAAATCAGATCCGAAAATCAGCTTACTAATCTTCCCTGCCATCTTATCCTCGTTGTAATTTGTCATTTAACCGCAATCGGTTTTCTGAAGAGGATAGTTTTAAATATTTAGAAAAGTATTTGCTGCTGGTTTTTGTCAGAAAAACCAGAAAATCAGCAAGTACAACCAAAAAGAAAGTTTGAATCTGCGCCATAACATTGCAGATCTGGAAGGAACACTGGCGAGTGAACCTTTTACGCGCAGCAGGTGAGCCCGTGGAGAAGCTGATCCTACTTTCGATCTGCTTCAAAGGCATAATTTCAGTGTGACACCGGCACATTTTTCAGCGCTAAGCTCGGCTAGCCGGTTATCCAGGAGTGTCTCACCTTCACGGAGAAAAAGTCTTTTTCAGGGGGTATCTACATCCCTTTGTAGTGCCTTGCTACTCAGTGGAACCACACTTCCAGCTCGTGTTCTCTTTCCAGCTTTTCAGATGGCGGTACCATGGGGAAACGCGATGGGTCCTTTGGCTTTACCACATCCAGTTCACGCGCTCCCTCACGGAAATCGAAAGAATTTTCCTAAATTCGATGGGAGCGGAAATCAAAGCACGGATTCCCACATATCTGCATTCATCATGTCGTGCAGTATTTTGGATGTGACCCACGAAGATGTGTCGGTTCACCTTTTTCTGGAAACCCTACAAGGGCCTGCAGCTGAATGGTTTCAGCATTTGCCGGCCGGATCTATCACCAGTTGGGCCACCTTACGGGATGCTTTCGAAGACAGATACAAGCCTTCAGAGGATGCATTTGCATTATTATCATGAATCACTCACCTGAAGAAGGAGGCAAATGAGACCATGTGTGATTTTATCACCCGGTTTAATGCACTAATCAACCGTGTCCCTGTTGCCATGCTTCCGACGCCGGAAAATCAAAAGTGTTTCTTCGTAAACGCTATGAGCTCGAAAGTTAGTTTCTTGCTTCTTCAGGAACGAGTTGCCACCTTGATCCTCACCCAAGCCGCTGCCATTCGGATAGAGGATAATCGATAATATCCGGTGAATTAAAAAGGAATCACCAAGCCTAAATCTTTGGGCCCTTCGCCCACCACTTCATCTGATCCAGCCTTTCAAAAGATGGCGAATGATTTGCTCGCATTGAAGAAACAGTTGGCCCTGTGCCTCTCCCTGGGCTCCTCATACCGGGATATTCCGCGGAGGAATTTCGTTCCTAACAATGTTTCACAAAGACCGCGCTTACCTACAAGCTTCTGCTCCGCGGTTGGCACTGAGGCCCCTCCGGCCAACGCTCCGCTGAAATTCAAGAAGAAGAGCAAGATATGAAGAACCTTCATCTCAAGGTGAAGATGATCAAGATGTCGGTGAACCGACTGGCGACTCTACTATCGGGTATATGGAATTTGATGAGGAAGAATCTGATGAAGAAGAGGGTACCCAGGGATATGCAAGCGGACAGTCATATGCTGTTTTTACTCACTCGCAAGGAAAAGAAGCGGAAGTTGCTGCCCATGTCCAGCAGGAGAAGGCCATGTCAAACGCGCCTCCGATCATTGCTAAAAGAGGTAATCCTCTTCCTGCTCAACTCCCTGGAAAATCTTTTACAAGGAAATCTTTTCCCCCTATCTCTCCTCCAAATCAATCCTCTCACATTCCTACTAAGACCACCAATCCTATCCCATCATCGCGAGGTGAGGGACTCATTCCTTTACCAACGCAACCCTTGGCCGCGTTTGATATTATAGATCATGCAAAAAAGACCAAGATCCAAATGTCTGAAGCTGAGTACCTTCAGTCAAACCCCGAATAGCTTGTAAGATTGACTAAGTATATCCAAAATCAAGTGTTATATCTAATCAGTTTCCCAAAAGGAATCCTTTCCACTCCCCCGAATCCCATATAAATGTAGCTTCAACATCTCGTGTCGTGCAAGATAGAGCCTTTCTATCTCTCTCTGCTGATCAATGGACACAAGCTGAGTAATTGCATAATTGATTCCGGCTTCTGATAACGTCATGCCGGCAAAAGTCACCCATGCTTTGGGCCTCACTCTTACCAAGCCTTTCGGCAGTGTTATTCCTTGGAAACTAAGCAAGTTCCGTTGGTTGGCCAAATCAAAGACGCGTAATTTGCATTTGCGGCTTTCCCAGATAAAAGAGTAAAAATGACAGTCCTCGTTGCTGACATTCCGGCAGCCTATGGAATTTTGCTGGGAAGAAGTTTTTGCAGCGAAGTTGGTGGAGAAATTCATATGGACTGGTCTAAAGCTAGAATTCCAGTCAAAGGCGTAATGCAAACTTTGGAGCCGGAATCCCAAAAGAAGTACTTGGTCACTAGCTCTGAAGACCCCAAAGCTCAAATCCTTTTTGAATCATCAGGGATGGGGAATTACTTCTTATCTACCGAGATGGATAAAATAGGTGTCCTCGTTCAAGAAGGAGATCTTAATAAAATTTGGACATTGCAATTCGATGGGAGCTGCGCAACTAGTGGATGTGGCGCTGGGGCCGTGCTGATATCTCCTGAGGAAGAAGTCATTCCTCTCTCTTTCAAATTGCAGTTTTTCAACACTAACAATACTGCTGAGTATGAATCTCTCTTACTCGGTATGCAAGCCGCAAAAGAAAGAGGAATTAAAAATCTAAAAGTGCAAGGTGATGCTGAGCTGGTTGTAAATCAGGTCAAAAGGATTTACCAAGTGAAGAATGAAAGGCTCAGACATTACCGTAATGCGGTATGGGACAGCATTGAAGAGTTTGATGCCTTTTCAATTGAATCTATTCCAAGAGCCCAAAATGACATGGCTGATTCATTGGCTGTTTCAGCATCTCTCATGCTCCCACACCCAGGTTTGAAAATGAACAAGTACACCATTGAGGTGGTTTTCCGCCCGAGCGTACCAGATAATTCTCAGCATTGGCAGGTGTTCAACGACGATAATCAACTCATTGCTTTTCTGGAGAAGGCAGAAAATTTTAAAGAATTACATTTTGAAGGGTCTACTTCCACTTGCCGTGAGTCAGTCACCGATCAAGGCAATGAATCAAGGTAATGATGGCATATGTCACCAAGGGAAATAAAATTCCAAAGGGCCTCGGTTTCTCCGGGAACACCTGCTCGGCTGTGCATGACCATTTTGTAAAAAAGAAGCGGGATGACCCTAGCTCGTCCCCAGAAACCGAACCGGTCAATATAGGTTCGATAGAACACCCGCAATTCGTGAACATTGGCAAATGTTGCACGCCTGAAGAGAAGCGAAAATTTGTCAAGTTGCTGAAAAAATATATGGATGTATTGGCATGGTCCTATGCCGATTTAAAGTCCTTCAAGCCAAAGGACGTTCAGCACGATATTCCGTTGAAAGACGATGTCAAAGCCTTCCGCCAGAAGCAGAGGCACTATAATCCCAAGATTTCGGGTACCATCCAGGCCGAAATTCAGAAGATGCTGGACGCAAGAATCATCTTCCCTATCCATCACAGCACTTGGGTAGCAAATATTGTGCCAGTACGCAAGAAAAACGGCGAGATACGCATATGCGTAGACTTTCGAAATTTGAATCAAGCTTCGCTGAAGGACAACTACCCTCTTCCGATAATGGATCAAGTTCTGCAAGCAGTAACTGGATCAGAGATGTTGTCCATGCTTGACGGTTTTTCAGGTTACAATCAGATTGAAGTTTCACCAAGATCGCTTTAAAACAAGCATTCACTACTCCTCGGGGTACATTTGCTACAGCAGCAGATGCCTTTTGGCCTAACTAATGCTTTGGTGCCACTTTTCAAATGAGCCATGGACTTCGCGTTCAAAGGTATGATGGGGAAAGTCATGTGGTTTATTTAGATGACTTAACCGTGTTCTCTAAACAAAGCTGAAATGATCATTGTGATCATTGGAGCAAGTGTTGGCACAGTGCCGAGAACATGGATTTCCTAAACCCAAAAAAAGTCTTTTGGAGTCACTAAGGGAAGTTCTAGGCCATGTGGTTAGCAAAGAAGGAACAAAGATAGATGCCGAAAGAGTTAAGGCTATTCAAAGCCTTACTCTGCCTACAAGCAAGACTGGTGTTCATTCTTTCTTTGGAAAGGTGAACTTTCTCAGGCGTTTTGTTCCTGACTTTGCCGAGAAGACCCGTCACATATTGAACATGATGAAGGGGTCACCAACTTTCAGATGGAGTGAAGAGGGGAAAAGGTCATTTGAAGAAATAAAAGCTTCCGTTGCTCATGCACCAGTCCTGGTATGTCCAGATTTCTCCAAGGACTTCATCATGTATAGTTACGCATCTGAGCATACTGTGTCCGCAATCTTAATGCAAAAGAACTCGGAGGATGTTGAATCTCCAATCGCGTTCATGAGTTCTCCCCTCAAGCCTCACGAACTAAAAATGACTCAACTAGAAAAGCATGCCTTTGCCATTGTCAAAGCAGTGAAGAATTTCAGGTATTACATTCTAAACTCGCATACGGTGGTGCTGGTCCCTGACACGGCGGTGAAATCAATTCTAACTCAGCAGGAGTTAGGAAGCTTGCGAGGAAATTGGATCGCAAAGGTCCAGGAGTATGACCTGGATATTAAACCAACCAAGCTAGTGAGGGGCAAGGGCCTGTGTCAGCTAATGGCTGAGAATAAAGATTCAGAAAACCCTGATGAAAGGGGTGACTACACCGATGAAACACAGGACCGGCAAGAAGAGCCTGATTCTCTGCCTCTGGTTCTATTTGTTGCAACTAGTGATGAATGGTACTCCGACATCGCTTTCTTCCTTACCTATGGCGAATGCCCAATGCACCTAACTGCAAAGGAGAAGCACACTATAAAGCTCAGAGTGGCTAAATATGTCATCTGGGATGACGGTTTATATAAACGTGGGATAGATGGCATCTTTTTGCGATGTGTTGACAAACCCCAGCAAGTAAAACTACTGGAAAGTTTTCACAATTCAGCCTGTGGAGGGCATTTCTCTTCCTCCGTAACTGCACACAAGATCATTCGAGCCAGGTACTATTGGCCGACGCTCTTTCAAGATACAGCCACCTGGGTGGCGAAGTGTGAACCCTGCCAACAATTCGTTGGCAAGCCCAAGTTGGCTGCCTTTCCCCTAAGGCCGGTCATTATCAATGAACCATTCAGGCAATGGGGAATTGATTTTATTGGCGCACTCAATCCTCAATCGAGTGCCGGACATAGCTATGTCCTTACAGCAACGGATTACTTTACCAAGTGGGTGGAAGCCATACCTGTCAAGCATGCCACTTCTGAGGTGGTTTGCAATTTCATTAAAGAAAATATCATTGTCAGTTTGATGTTCCAAACAAAATCGTTGCTGATAATGCTTCTAACTTCTCCTCACGGGAAGTTATTAGTTTTTGCTATGAATATGGGATAACTTTGGCTCACACCTCAGATTATTATCCTCAGGGAAATGGTCAGGTGGAATCCAGTAACAAGAACTTGGTGACCATCATACGGAAGTTAGTAGATGAGAATCAGTGAATATGGCACAAGTCTTTGTACGACGCTTTGTGGGCCGATCATATTACTCCCAAGAGATCTCTCGGCATGTCACCTTTTCAAGTGTTATATGGCATTGATGCCGAGCTTCCCATTTCTCGCGGAACTTCCCGCTCGCGCTGCACGAGCTATCAAGATGAAACTTTCCAAAGTTCTCTTGAAAAGAGAATCATGTATCTGGCAGAACTTGAAGAAAAGAGAGTGAGGGTGGTCGATAGGATCACTGAACATCAGAATCAAGTTAAGAGGCTTTTTGATAAGAAGGCCAAGCAAAGGGATTTTCAAGTGGGAGATCTCGTCCTTTTGTGGGACAAGCGAAGAGAACCAAAGGGCATGCATGGGAAGTTTGATTCCCTGTGGAGAGGGCCCTTCAAGATCAAGCAGCTCAACGGAGAGAATAGTTTCTATCTCTCATATCTGGATGGAACCGAACTCCCGCTTCCTTATAGCGGGCAGCATCTGAAGATCTTCAGGAAGTAGAGCTTGCTCTCTTCTTTGTACAGTTTGCTTTTTGTTGTGTGTTTGCTTCCGTCGTGTGTTTGCTTTTGGTTTGTTGTGTGTTTTCTTTTGCTCCCCCTCCGGTCGCCCTTGTTTTTGACTCTGTTACCCAATGGATAGGCACATGAGAATTGGGATTCTCTACCCCCGAGTTCGCCAGGATAGTCCCCAGAAAGAGCCAGCTGTTATCCCGTAAAATTGACAAGGGCAATTTTACCGATAACCATACCGAAATTTTGTTCCGATCCCTCGTTAGGGATCCCTTGCGTTCGAAACGTTGTAAAATCCCTTCCCGGGAAATCTGGTTTTTCAAACTTAGTCTTTTGAGCCTTTTTTGGCTGGGCGCATGAAATTGCTATGTAACACCAACTTTTGGTGCGCCCCCTTTAAAACCTTTGGCGCGTGATTTTCAAAGTGTTAACACAACTTTTGGTGCGCCAAAGTGCGTCGAGCCTTTCGTGCGCATGCGCGCCGTGTCAACATAGCATTTGGTGTGCCACTTTTTGATGCACTAGAGGGTGCACATAATCTTATTGCAACACAATGTTTTGGTGTGCCAAAGGGCGCACATAATTTCGTGTCGACATAGCGTTTGGTGCGCCAAAGGCGCGCTTTAATTTCTCATGCACAATATTTCCATGCGCCAAAGGGCGCACGCTTTTCCCTGTCGACAGCCACTCTCATGCACCTTTCAAAAGGTGGGTGGCGCATTAATGTCCAGCTAACCTATATATATATGGTTTGCGCGCCCAAATGTCATTTTCACTATTCGCTGTGCACGTGATTTTTCTGAGCCTGTCAGCCCCTGCCTCGTCGTTTTCAACACGTTGTGGACCCGTGCTCAAGATTTTCACTATTTATCCGGGTAAGAGGTTCTTTTCTCGTCCATGTGCTTTATTTTCTGGTTTTTGGCTTGCTGGTTGGTTTGTTGATATGCATTTGTTGAGCTAGCCCCCCCTTCTCTTTCCAGATCTGCTGGTAGAGGATGTCATTTTGAAAACTTGGTCTGAACCCCTTTGTCTTGAACCATTGAATATCCCAAAGCAGCTTTTGAACTAAAAAGAATGAAGTGATAACCCATGGAGAACAAACCCTTTTTTCCTTGGGCACACTAAATACAGTGTCGTGCAACATTATAAAACAGCATTGCCCCATGGCGCATCTGTCCCCTCTGCAGCATAACTAGAACCCGCGCCAATGGCGCACCCATCATGCTTGTTGCATCAAGTTTTCATACGCCCTCAAGGCGCGCCTCTTCCACATGCTGCACAAGCTAAACTTGCGCTCCTTTGGCGCACCATCATTCAGTGCTGCATCGCCTTTCCATGCGCCCTTAGCGCGCCCTGCGCCCATGCAACACAAGTTATATCTGCGCCAAGTATAGTCATAAAAGCGCAGGCGCATCGCTCCTTTCAATAACATTCGTGTTGTGCAAACCCTCCGTGCGCCGCGCCATATTTCCTTTGGCACACGAAAAGTCCCTGTTACACGCTTTTCCCATGCGCCAAAGGGCGCACCAAATCCCAATGTAACATGCAAGGTCCATGCGCCTTTGGCGCATCCTGTCTCCATGCAACATGATTTTCTCATGCGCCCTTTACTAAAATGCACTCTACAGTATGCATGCACCATGCGCCTTTGGCGCCAGTTTAATCTTTGCAACAGCCCTTTCCCGTGCGCCCTGCCTATTTAGCCCTGTAAGCTACATTTTTCCTGCGCCCTGAGCCTAAAAATCTCTAACTCTTTCTTCTGCTAACATTCCAATGGAAGATCAAATGGCTAATTCAACTTTTTCGGATTGGGTCTCGCTTCTTCTTCATGCAGATCAGCAGATAATCTTAGAAGAACATATGTCTACATCCAGCAAGAGACCCACCAAATCAAAAGGGAAGGCTAAGCTTACTGAGGAAGAGATGAAGTATAAATATCAAAGGGTCAGAATGCCCGAGTCACAGGCCGAATGCAGCATGGATGTCAGAGACTCAGAATTGGGGCATGTCGACATGGAGGAATTCTGGGCCAGAACTCAGAAAGTTACAAGGAGTCCATGGATGGACAAATTGATAGGCAGTGCCCTGCACTTCGCCGGAGGAATCCCCGTCAGCACAGTCAACAATGAATTTATGATGGTGGTTGCTCAGTCTTACAACAAAGACCAAGATGTGTCGAAAAAAGTAAGGGCGAGGTAGTCATTAACCTCACCGCCGTCATTTTGAGATGATACTGCATCCTCACCACCGCACTTCGTGGCCGTCAGCCAAGCAGAGTGCATCAAGGCCTGGGAAGATAATGAAGACCAATGCATGCAACTAATGAACGAAGTCTACTTGAAGAACAAGAAGGTGGTAACCCGGTGGCCCCAAATCATCCACCGCAGTGACTTCTCAGAAGAGCTCAGCGATACCATTACCTTCCCGAAAGGTGGTCTTTAGGAACTCGACGCCCATTACTTCCATAAATGGATGCTGCGCTACTTGGAAACAATGAACAAGAATTTTCCTGATTGAGCAGCGCTTTTGCTGGGGGGAAATTATAAGCAGCACCATTTCGAGCGAGCAGCCTACAAATTCAAAGACAACGGGAGTATTCCATATGAACTCCTACGTGGTCTACGTGCAGCAAAGATCGAGAGGGATTATCCGTGCCTCAAAGACGAAGTGGAGTTTGGCCTCAGGTCAAAATATATGAGTATTATCCAGAGTTGAAGCTGGAGAATAGCATCGCCCAATTCGCCAAAATCAACGATGCATTCTTTTATCACATCATCTGCCTATTGAGGCCAAATCTGACTCATGGTCGTATGACCAAAAACATAGTGGCAGCCACGGAGAAATGGGGAGCCCTGTTCACCCAATTTCCTACATTCACCTATCTGAGGGCTGCCAACTTTTTGGGAGAGCCAACCAGGCTACCAAGGTATGCCGGGCCTAAGCTGATTCTGCTGGAGCTGTCAAGGCAGCTAATCACATATCACGAAAATGCCTGAAAAGGAAGAAGGGTGGAACTCCTTTCCCCCTCACAGTGGGCCGATACACATGCTCTACCCACCACAAGGTGAAGGAAATGTTTGCAGAGCTGGAGTTACTCAATTTGAAGCATGACTTCCCAGCCAGGCCCACCTTCGACCCAAGGGGCTGCCTACCAAGAGCAAAGCTTGATCCGATCCATGTTCCTCAGATCGAGGATATTTATATTGACGTCCTCCATGAGGTAGAGCTCAGAAGAAAGGATCATTCTCGCCTAGCATTGGCAGAAATTATCCAATATGGGGTAGCCATTGTCCCCAAAGGCTACCAAACAATAGAAGATGAAGTGGACAAGGTATATAATGATACAGATGGGGATGATTGGCCCTTTCCGGCCATTGATAGAACTAAGGCTCCTCAGATAATTGAGGAGAGGGTCAAGGAAACTCTGCGTAGGACAGAGCACTGGTGCCGGATGAACGGCCTAATCTACCTCGGGGTAGATTTCACAACCTCCCCATTGGGCAACGCACCTTCACGGTCCAAAAAGTAGCTTAAAGGCAAAGGTGTAGAAGGTGAATCCAGCACCATTCAGGAAGAAGCCCCGAAAGTCCTCTTTCCACAGCGCCAGAACAAGTAATAACTCTGGATTCACCAGAGAAAGAAGCAGCAGGGGATAGTCCAATTGGCCCATCCACTCAGGATGTCGGCATTGCTACCACAATAGAGGTCCCTTCTATCCCTTCTTCTTCTCTTCCTTCCCCTCCTCGAGTGACTCAAGCGACCATCCCTTTGGTCGTGTCCTCCGCCCCTTCTTCTACTCTTTCCCCTGCTTCTTCGTCTATCTTCTCTTCCCTCACTGATCTTTCCTCCTCCATTTCTTCCCTCATCTCCGAGCTCCCTTCCCTTCCTATGTCTTCCGCAGCTGCAGTTTCCCTTCCTCCCGTGGACACTTCTTCGGCTATTCTCTCAATGCCGCCTCCGCGTGTCTCCACGTTTTTCCCCTCTTCTACTGCAGCTGTCCCCTCCTCTGTTTCTGGTCCTTCTTCCATAGGACCAGCCTGGATCTCTCAGCAGCTGAGCCAACAAAAGAGGAAAGTTCCCATCGCTCCGATGGACTTTTCAGTGATCCCAACCAAAGGGGCAAAGAAGCTGAAGCCTGTTGCACGCTTCTCTAAAAGTGCTGCAGGTGAGAGAATCATGGAAATTGCATACCCCGATCCCCTCAAAGAGAAAAAGGATCTGTCTCCGACAGATTTTACCGTGACCCAAGTCACAATGGGGACATCTTCTGAAAGTCTCCAGGGGGAAGCTCTTTCCATGGTCGACGCCCTCTGTCAAAAGCTTCAAGAAACAAAAGAAGAGAAAAGGCTACTAAAAGAGCAAAACAAATATCTCGCTCCAAGCCTTACGTAAGATGGGTAGTGCGCCTCCCACAATCGCGCCGAAACTTCGAGCTTCTCGGCACCAGAGAAAATCAATGAATATGCAAAGATTGGCGAGCAAGGTATGGCCGTTTTTCGCTGGAGGAGCCAGATCCTCAAGGACAGTGAAAGAGTGATCGCGAGTTTGTCAATTTGTATCTGAGCATCAAAAAGGCGAACAAAGAGCTCCAAGCATTAGCGGGGCCCATATCAGAAGAGCTAGATCATGCTAGAATCCAACACGAGACCTTTCAATAGATGTTTGACTGTTTAGTCGAAGATCTGGTCAAGTTCGGTGTCTTCGGCCATCCAAGGGCCCTCAACAAAACCATGTCCACTCTGGACTACCGGGTGGATCAGCTTGAATTTATTCTGGAAAAAATCGACAAGGTAAAGGAAGCAGCCCTGGATGCAATGCACCAAATGGAGCGAATTGTTCTCAACATGTCTCCAGGGTTGCTCACTCCTTCCTTTATCTTAAGGTCAGCTGATGAAACCATCCGGATCTTCAAGGAGATCGCTTCTCAAGGAACAGGGCCAGAGGTCACATTTGACACTGAATCTATCAACAACCTGCTGGCCTGTAGGGACTTCATCGGGTTCCTCATTGAGGCGGAAAAGGATTATTCCAAACTCCCAGAGAAGCTCATAGATGAGCGGGAGACTTGTGAGGCAATCAGTGAACTGCACAAGGATCCTTCTCAGGATCAATTTGGGCCAATGATTAACAAGTTTTTGGAATACCGCGCTCAGTTCCATATCTCATCACCTGAGCAGCATCAAAAGCAGGCTACTCCCTTTCGGCCGCAGGATGATGACGACGTAGCTGCTCCTCCTTCTTCTTCTTCTCTCTTCTCCGACTTTCTTGTTGGAATGTCTGAAGTATGTTGATGCAAACGATGACATCATCCATGTTGCATCATGGGATGATGTCATCCATCAAGTTGTAAAAAGTCAACATGACTTTTAGATATTTTGTAAATATCTTTGTAAATAGTTGTTGGCTCCTTTTTGCCTTCTTTTCTCCTCTTCTTCTATAAATACCCCAACACTTGTTGTGTTGATGGATGGATGAATATCTTTCAGATGAGAAATAGGAGTAAGGAGAAAAGACTTTGAGCTTTTTGTAACAGAACAAATTAGTAATACAATATTTAGACTTTGTGCTGAATACCTGTGTTATATACATTAGATCTTTCTTATGTTAGATCTGTGTGTTTATTCTGTTGGATCTGCTTCTATTTTATTGTCATTTATTTATCATCAGTATTGCTTTGTTTATTTATGCAAGTAGGTTTGGCTCTGTTTACTACCAACCCGAAAACATAAATCTCCTGACCTTTCTGCTTTGGAATTCATTTCTTTTCTCCCTTCGGACCTGTTCCTTATTCTTCCTCTCTTTCATTCCTTTCTCTTCGCAGCCGGAAGTAAACCTACTGGGATGAGATCCCAAACCCCCGAAGGTAGAATCTGTGAGACTTGCATAGATTCCTGCTGGTAGAATAGCAATAAACCAGTTTCACTTTGCTGACTCAAAGAGGGGCTATGCCCCGCACATGCGTTGGCTCGTTTATCCATAGATCCTATGATTTATTACTTGGAAACTCATCAATGAGGGAGAATAAATAAATTCTCAAGTAAGTCCAAAAATACCATCATGATTTGTGATGAAATGATAAAGGATAATAAGGATTTGATGCTACTCAAAGTGCTCTACAATCATTAAATTCTATATAAGAGATCACAAGTGAGCATGAGGTATGGTTGTGCTATTTAACATTTTATATCTACTCATAAATAAGGGAGAGGTACTCTCGATCGAGATTGAAGAAAATTTGGGAATAATGTTGTGTTTGTTGATTCAAACCAATCAAAATCAAAGCCTTTGTTTGCATGGGTATCTCAAACGTGATAAAAATCTTGTGGAAAATTAAATCCATGTTATTGATCAATCATGATGATATCTTAGTATGATGAAAACTAGGTTTATATTACTTTTGACTAATAAAATCTTGTATGTCTTCAAAAGTGTTGTACAAGAAATATTTTTCTTTTGTCGAGTTCACCATATTCTAGGTAACAATGGCATTGAGGTCTAAAAAGGATTATTCAAGGTTGTAAAATGATTATTTCTCATCAACTAAAGTGGTCTAAATCCACTATGAATTCATCTTCAAAGGATGTCTAAGATTTATTGAGGGGATGACTCTATCATAGAGTAGGTAGAGTTTTTTCAAGCACGATCTTAGGGTGTCAAGGGCCTACAGACTATACTTAAGCCTTTGATCAACAAATAAATGTATGTTATAAGAGTAGTTAATAGGTTTTTATTATGTTGAGATTGTATGAGGATCTACTATGATGAGAGGATGTTATTTTCTCAAGAAGAAATATAATCATGATTGTATGACTAGAATATCAAAACAGAAAAATGATAGACTCTCGGGTATTCTTGTTAAGTTCCATAATGCCCCATGAAGATGATATGAAGATATTTTCATGAAAGGGATGTATCAATTTTATTTATGCCATATGGATATGACATGAAGAGATGTTAGGCATTGATAAAAATAGTGAGGTTTAAAGGTGAGTGTCATAGTTAACACAGTCTATGTGAAAATTGTACATGACTACTTGAAGATGGGAATGACTACCTCAAATAAGAATTTAGAAGAGTTAAGAAGGTTTTCATGTTGGAAAGAGTTAAAATATTTGAATGAAGTATTAGGCACTTCAAATAGTGTTTAAGGTGAAACAAATAAATAGCATTGTCATAAAGTAAATAATCCCTGCATGTGTGATTGACTATGACCATCAAGATTAGGGAAATGATGCATTCCAAGTCCATGAAGACAACAAGTGGAGTGTTACATTAATGTTTCAATGCATGAAGAAGTGAAAGGTCTTAGTTGTATGACTACTTTGAGTAAACAATGCACTATCTCAAGACATCGTAAGTTGTAGGGGACCAAGATTACATGTTACGAGGTCTATGTACACAATTTAAGGTAGGAAAAGATGCTTATGAAGATCAAGGTAAGTGTTCTTTAAGTGACCACAATCTCCTAAGAAAATAAACTATGACTAATACAAGGGTTGCATAGAGAAACATGTGTAATATGAGTGAAAGTGGACTATGACAAGATATTGTTGACTGTATTCAGCTATAAAAGAGTGACCTATGGGTCAAAAAGGTATGTATAGAGTAGGGGAGTTGAATAAATCTCTATCAAATGTAGAAGGTGATGACAAGGATAGGTCAGTAGAATAAATGATGCATTGAAGGTATATTGACAAGAGAGCAAGGTCCATTACTAAGTAAGTGAGTATAGCACACCAATACGACAATAAACACTAAAAATATAAGTTAGGAAAAGTTAAAAATGGTTTATTCAAATATATGACATGAGGTCAAGGATTGAGACCTAACTCCTACATTTTAAATTAGATATAGATAGTAAATCCTCAGGGGGAGCCATAAGGGGTTATTCTAGGTGCTTTATAGGTGGTTGCAAAAAGATAAAGTTGGTCTAATTTGCTCTGACATGATGGTTTAGGGAACCAATGCCTAAATAGTATGTGAAAGCAATAGATGGTAGAATGGAGCTTATTTTGATCAAATACTAGACAATTAACATGTTTATGTGCTTTGAATGCATCTATCCAGGGGGAGTCACACTAATTTTAGTGTTATAATGAGGTCAAAATAGAGCTAAAGAGGAAGAGACAAGAAGGATAGATTTAATGATGAGTATGGTTTATTTTTACAACCAAGATGGGGTCTAAATAAGATGATGAAGGAGAAGACCATGAATATAGACATGTACTTTTTCATTAATGTAAAAAGGGGGAGAAGAACCAAGAGGTTTTCCATCAATGAAAAAGGGGGAGATTTTTGGCATGTGGATGTTGAGTTTTCATTGATGTAAAAGACACATTAATGACAAAGGAGGATGAAGGAGAGCTAGAGGAAGCTTAGAAGGACAAAGCATGTCATGAGAACACCTGATGTAGACTTGAATTCTTGAGGAGCCAGTGGTTTATACAAGAAAAATGATGATGTGAGATCATGTTAGGATGATGTCATGGGAGGTTTAACATGTGTGTGATGAGGAAATACAATCAACATGGTGAATACAAGGGTGCATGAGTGGAATTGGTATAACTAGCTCATTTCAACATGTCTAATCCTTAGTCCTAGTTATCAAGGTGACCTGGAATGATGGATTGAAGACATGAGGATGATAGATAAACATGTTTTAGTTTCTACATGATGAATAATAGGGAAGGTTTATGAGCTATGAGTTGAAACTAGCTTAATTAGGTCTATTTCTAAGACCTAGTGTAGGCATAACTTGGGAAACGAAGAAAATCAAGCTAATACGGATGAGTTAAAACATGTGGAGAAGGATTTGACATTGTATAGGACATGTGGAAGGTGTTTCAAGCCATAATTCAGCTATTTAATGTATGTTTAGGGTCATATTTATGATTGTCCTTGAGGACAAACAAGATTAACATGCACAAACCATGGTGGTTAAGAAGGTATAGGAACATTTATGAGAAAGTGAGATTTTGGAAAGGTATCATGTCTTATCATAGTGTTGTGTTCCAAATTTCATATTAAAATGTAGAAGATATTTTGAGTTATGAAGGTTTTAGTGCCATCGAGATCTTATAATGCTCTTCCCTAGCTCGAGGGTTAACTTTGAAGACCTCAAAGGTATGTAAAACCTCTGCATAGTACCCAAATCCTCTTACCAAAGTGTTGGAACATGGATTCTAGTCCAAGTTGCAAGTGGAATGAGCGAGTAATGGTGGTTTGAGCTTTATAAATGAATCTCAACAAGTCAAGTCACTCCAAACCCTCTCAAAACCCTCCTTTGAGAGTGATAGGAAATAATTGAAGTGTTTGGTCTTTAAACAACATGTAATTGAAAAATTGATGACATGAGCTCTTGAAAGACTCCTCCTAGATCATATTTTCATTGGTTTCATTCTCCAAGTGTGATTGTATAGTGTAGAAATATCTTTGTTTTGCAATATTTTGATTATATAGTCTTGTAAAGAAGACTTGATGGTGTAAGATCAAGTTTGGGAGAAATCTTAGGAGTTGTTCTAAAATTCCATGAGGTGATTCAAGTAATTTATTTTCATATTTGTGGTGAACCATGTCAAACAAGTGTAAATGAGCCTACCGCTAAAAAGTAAACATGTAAAAACTATTCGTGTAGATTTTAAGAGGTCTTCATATAGTGCTGAGATGAAATATGGTCTAATACAGCTTATACAAGTCTCATACAACATTCTTGAGCCAAAAAATTTTTGTGGAGAAGTGATTTTGCATGTTAGTTCAAATGATCTAAAACTTCCATTTTAGGACAGTCAAGAAGGCTTGAGTCATGAGCTTGCAAACTTGATTCTATCCACTTAATCCATTGAGAAAATCACTTGATCATGGAGTAGATGTTCTAGTTGAAGTGTATATGCAATGGTTTTCCATGAAAATGAGTTTTAATATGTTGGATGCAAGAAAATGTAAGACTGGTTTTGGAGCTTGTGAACCAGTTTGAGTTGTCCCTAATATTCAAGCACATTTGATCTCTAGGACCTGAGATGGAGAAATATATGGACCTAGTGAGTTGTTCAAGACAAATATCATTCCTTAAATGTGATTTTTAATCCATGGATGTGTGTTTGAATGCATGAAATGTCTCACTTTGTGAAGGAAAAATTTATGTGTTTGAAATCATGTTAGTTTTTATTCAAACAGTGTCTTCTTGATGGGATGAAGGTGGAAGGCCTTCTTATTTGCATCTAAAGGTGATATAAAGATCACATACCATCATATCAAATGCTTGAGAATTCTTAAAGATTTTTGGTACTCATTTTGAGCCATGTTCTTAACCAAGTTAAGTTTTCCAAGAAATTTCCCCATACCATCTAAGGGACTCAAATTTACATATGTCAACTAGTCACCAAAGCTTTCTAAAATCTCCATGATATTTCCTTCCCATGAAAATCAAAAATTCAAATTTGAGCGTGACCATTTAGTTTTAAGGATCCCGTAGTGTATTGATTTGGAGATCCGTAAAATAAAGAACTTAGTGTTTCGTAGATTGTTCTAAATTATGAAAGGATAAAAATCAAATCATGACCAAGGAGGCTCTCTAGAATGGTTGATGACTATTAAAATTGACTTAGTCCCATAATTTTAAACAATGAAGGATGTCGTGGGATGACTAGTTGTAGGAAATAAGAAAGTGTGGTTGTATAACAAAATTTGTGGCACATTGGTCTAGTGTTTGGCGGGTTTTTCAAAAGGGTTAGTACCCTGCGGGTTTCAAAAAGGGTCTCAGACACTTATCTAGTGTTCAATGGGTATGTTGGGATTATGGAATTAAGTGGATTTCATAAAGTCGTGGGATATTCATAGATATGTCAAAAGGCCGCAAAACATCAAAAATAACCAAAATTCCACGGGTAAAGGAGGAATGCAAGTAAAATCCACAGGAAGGTTTGTTGAAAGGATCAACACTCTATGGATTCTAAAAAGCCATGGGATACTCGAGAAAATAACATCTTTCATAATTAATTTTTACCACAGATATTCAAATCATACAATAAGAATCAAGAGATGATTGTTATGTTATTCAAAGGTAAATCTAGTTATGAAAAATCAATAAGAATTTATAAGAGGATGAATTTTTCAAAAATATTGTGTGAATTATCATGTCAGGATCAAAAGAAAAATAAATTCTATATACTCACACAGGTTTGGAAAAGGGGGAAATATATTGATATCTTTCAAAGTATGGTTTTTGGCTTGAATAGGCAATTCACATACTGAGGAAGCATCAAAGACAAAGTAAGTAAACAATGATTATCCATTTCCCAAGGCATATTCCTCAAAAGGACAAGTGTCAAATCAGCTAAGATAATGACATAAGGGAAAATAAATTTTGTGAATGGGTGCATGAACAATGGTGATAGCATGGATAGGAGAAAAAAGGATTAAGCAATAAAAGTAACTATCTTACACACATTTGTGTCTGCAAGTAGAAGCATAATCAAATTAAGGAATGAAAAAGGTATCTTTACAGTTGCAAGATATTTTCCAAAATAGAGTTCCTTTGTTGCATGTTGCAGGATGGTTCATAAGAGTTTTGGGGGAAATTTAAATCATAATAATTTTCCAAAATTGTATAAGTATGGGGGATATCCTCATATGAAAGAGGGGCTAGTTTTTCTATTTCTGAAAGAAGGTAGAGAGATTCAATTGTAAATATTGCATGTTTCCTTTATGAAATGCATACTGATCTCAGTTTCCCAAACTTTTGTGTCAAGGTGGTTGCAATGTACAACCATTGACAAGATTTGAGAGCATTCAATTGATGTTCCCTTGCTAATAAATTCTAAGATCTAAATGAAATATGTCTACTTTTGAGTTTAAATTATGTCTTTTGGGTTCGTGTTTAGAATTGTCCATTAATGAGTTATATTTTTTGTTGCAATCTTGTGTTTGTTGTTTCTCTCTATCATACACTAGATCTATCCTTAATGGTTGTGCTTTGGTCATTATTTTGATATTGTGTTGTAAGCATTTACTTTACAATATTGGATTTAATTGTAAAATCCTTACTCTAACCATTTTGTGTTGATAGATTTTTGTTAGCCTTTGAGTGTATCTTGGGCATATGAGGGATAAAAATAAATACTTTATTAGAATGCTTACATGAGTTCTTGTGTCAATTATTTTAAATATTGTTTCAAATCTTTGCATATGTTAAGGAGTAACGTATGCAAATCTGCTTTTGTAGAAATTGTGACTAGTTAACTCAATTTTGTGATTTTCCTAAATTCCAAGTTGCTCTAAGTGTTAAATGCTTAACTGTAAGGAATATGTCTACCTATAATCCCCCTCATTACAAAATTACATAAGTAATCCTACCTCATTTTATCTGTCATTCATTGTTGGTGTTTCTCTGTCTTTAAATATCATTGAGACTATCCCTTAGTTGTAAATTCTACTATCTAGAGAATGCAAGAGAAATCGAATCCCACTATCTTTAGTAACCTGTGTCTAGAAAAGTAAACATACACAACATATTTTTGTGATGAATCATGAGAGTGAGTGTTGTGTCCATGGCCATGTTTATCCTATATTGACCCATCATTTTCAAAAAGAAATTGAGGAAATGAACATCCCATCTCCCCCTCTCCCATTCAGGTTGCACCTCGGTTCCTCTCACCCTGGTTCAGGGAAAGACTAAAAGAATTAGGAAAAGGTCATCTCCTTTGTACATGCCCCTCAACCATCCCAAGGCGTGATCCTAAGGAATGTTCTAGACCCCTCCCCAGTTACAAAATGACATACCACCCGGTCTACCAAAATTTCCAAGTCATTTCCCTCCTTATTTAGAGAGAAATGTTGTCAACCTTAAATGGGGGTAAAAATTTGAGGACCAACACGCCTTTGACACCATTTCTAGGGACATAAAATTTGTCTCATTTGATCAAAATTTGAGTTAAATTTTCTCAGAGCTATTCAGATATCATATCAATAAGCTTCGGTGACAATCGAGGACTTCTTTAAACAAGTTGAGGTTCAGAATACATACCTTTATAGAAATTTGCTAAAATAAGAAAAAAATGGTCTATTTTGAAGGTATTGTTCAAAATTTTCTCATTATAAGCATGTTTTCCATTAAACCTAACTCCACTAAGAAAAGCATAGTAAGATTCATAAAGATCTATAAGACTTTTTCCACTAGTTTGTGAAGCTTTCCTTTCAAAAGTATTTGAGTTAATATATACATCTAAGGTGCAAGACCTTAGTGGCAGCTCCATCTTTTAAAATAAACTTTGGTATATACCAGTGCAAAAATTTTAAAGCTTGATAATTAACTATCCCCTTTGCAAAGTTGGAAGGAATAAGGTCCTTTTTAAAGTCATATCCTGTTAGAGATATTCTATGTTCTAGTGTGAACATTAGGATATTATTATTGTGGATATATTATTATCATGGATAATATAATTGTAATGTAAATGTAAAGTTACATATAGTAAATAGTATTTACTATATGGTAACTAGTTATTAAGTAAGTTAGTAAGTTAGATAATAAAACAATATGGAATTGTTTTATTATTAGTATTGTTAATTAGTTGAAACCATTCGGGAGAATTGGTTTCATATGCAACCAAAGAAATTGTTGAGAGGTTGCATATAAGATAGAGATTGTTATGTGAGTTGTTAGTGTGCAGCTCCTATATAATGGAGTGCATAGCTATGGGCAAATATATAGAATGTAAGAGAGTAAATTAGATTGTAATAGAAGTCTGTAGTAAACAATATGTATGCAGTATGAATGTATTGATTACTATAAGTTAATATAATCAGAAGTGTGTTGATTATATTTGTGTTCAATATGTGTATGTGTGCAATCAATGGTGTGTGTGATATATCAGTAGGAAGATAGAAGAAGAAATCAAAGCTAATCCATGCTCCAAACCTAGAATTTGACAACATTTGGTATCGAAAAGGTGAAGGTTTCTAGGAGAAGGTTTCAAATAAGAGAAATATGGGCACTACTTTTTGAAGAAGGATCTCTAAATTCATGGTGTCTCTGGTAATGTAAGATTAATGTTTATATTGCAAATTTATCTTAACATTATTTATATCAGTTTAAGAAATCCGTCAGGAAAAAGCTTCCAAGTAGTGTTCAAGTAAAATGGACATAACTTTCGCATAAAATGTCAGATGGAGGTGATTATTTTTTTTTGGAAAGGTATTGAAAAGACGCACAACTTTGTAGTTTTCATCTGTATCATATTCTGTGTAGAAGAATGCCAAAATAATGTTTTAAGTTGCGTGAATAGTTTTGTAAATAAAAAAAAAAAAATAGTACAGATAAATACTTATATCATTGATAGTGTATTTGTTGTACTATTATTGAAAAGAAATATTTATTACAAGAATATTTTAGTATTTTGGTTAATAGTACTTGAAGAATATGGAAAGGACTAATCTAAACTAGATAGATAAATTTGAAGGCCAAGATTTTCACACCTGACAGCTACAGATGCAGTTGCATCTCATAGAGAAGGATCTATGGGATGTGGTGAAACCGAATTCAACTCCACCCACTGGAGGAAATGAATTGGAAAAGTGGAACGTGAAGGATCAAAGAGCCATGGGGACCATTGGATTAGGATTGTCAAAATCCTATTTACACCATGTGGATTTATCCAAATCTATAAAGGATATTTGGGATTCCCTCAACAAGCTTTTCGGATCTGAAGCAAAAATAACAAAGACGTCACTGAAACAATGTTTGTATGGATTGAAGATGGAAGAGAGTTCCAAAATGGTAGATCATATTAGTAAGTTCTGTTCCTTATTAAATCAACTTGCTGGAATTAAAGAACATGTAAAAGATGATGATGCTAAAGCTATTCTTCTTAATAACATGCCTAAGAGTTACTCAAATATTGTATTTACTTTGAGTAAAGTTACTATTAGTCTAGAAGGAGTGATTTCTACATTGTTAGAACAAAGTAGTCATGAAGAACATGAAGAAGTACTATATGTAAGAAACAAACCTAGCTCCTCATCTAAGAAGGAAAAACATAAACCAAAGCAGGTTCCTTCACATGGAAAAATAAAATGCTTTTATTGTAATGAGATTGGGCATGTAATACTGAACTGTAAAAGAGAGTTCAAGATCTTCTTGATGACAAGATAGATTAGAAATCCCTTCTAGCTAAAGTAGAAACTGATTAGGAAGCCTACTCAACTGATGAAGAACTTTCCTAAGCTAGTGATGAGGAATGCCTATAGTAGACTCTTCTCTTGTTGGAGGATTGAGGCAATGGAGGAAGGAGGACAATCAACATCCTCTCATCATTCACCAACGACGGGGTCATAGATAGATATGGTGATGTTCTATTTCAGTTGTGTGGTGTGTTTATAAACAAGGGGGTGAAACTATTTTCATGTTTTTCTTTTAATGTGTTCACATAGACTAACAATAGTTCCTGAGTGTCTATTTGGTGTGGAAGAAGCAAACTGCTTGGCGCATCTTACATGGGCAAAGCATCTGCGTCTGGTCCTCTGACTGCCATACTTTAGTGGAAGGTAGTTTGTTGGAAGGTGATTAGTTGATGAATATGTTCATACGACAAGGATGATCATTAACAGCAAGATCCAATAGCAACGGCTACTCGACAAGTTTGATGTTTCCAGGAGCTCTTACCCCATGTTCACACTAAGGGGGTGTGTTAGAGATATTCTATGTTCTAGTGTGAACATTAGGATATTATTATTGTGGATATATTATTATCATGGATAATATAATTGTAATGTAAATGTAAAGTTACATATAGTAAATAGTATTTACTATATGGTAACTAGTTATTAAGTTAGTAAGTTAGATAATAAAACAATATGGAATTGTTTTATTATTAGTATTGTTAATTAGTTGAAACCATTCGGGAGAATTGGTTTCATATGCAACCAAATAAATTGTTGAGAGGTTGCATATAAGACAGAGATTGTTATGTGAGTTGTTAGTGTGCAGCTCCTATATAATGGAGTGCATAGCTATGGGAAAATATATAGAATGTAAGAGAGTAAATTGGATTGTAATAGAAGTTTGTAGTAAACAATATGTATGCAGTATGAATGTATTGATTACTATAAGTTAATATAATTAGAAGTACATTGATTATATCTGTGTTCAATATGTGTATGTGTGCAATCAATGGTGTGTGTGATATATCAGTAGGAAGATAGAAGAAATCAAAGCTAATCCATGCTCCAAACCTGGAATTGACAACATATCCTACTAGAATATTACTCCCAAAGATGGAAAAACTACATAGTCTAGGAGGAAGCACATCCTGGAAACCAATGGCTGATCAAAGGATAGAAGAAAATATTGTTCAAACTGTTGAATGTGATCCACCTTTGTTAGAGGATTACTCAAGCACATTTGATAACTCTTATTTAGAGAGTTATCAAACATATCTACATAATTTGTTCCAAGGAGGTCCAACATCTACAAATAACAAAGGTATTCTTCATCTTCCTTATTTGTTGACTCATAAGAATAAAGTGTTTTGTGAAACTGAGTCCCCAAGAGATTTCCATTTTGTGGATCATACTCCTCTACCTCAGATACCTCTTGTTCCCCACTATTTCAACCATCCTTTTGAAAATCCTCCACCAAATAACATGGCTTCTCCTCCTCCTAGAGAACCTTTCAGAGTTAACACATATAGACCTATTGATTTTAATAGCATGGAAGGTTATCCAAATGAAGTACCACATGAAATTAGGATGAGGTTGCCCAAGTTTCAAGGAAATAATGTCATAAGTGGAGATCAACATCTTAGATTTTTTTAAAATATAATGGATGACTATGAAATAGAGCATGAAGATGTTTATGTAAATTTATTCATACATACATTAGAAGAAGATGCCAAGGAATGGTACAATTTTCTACCTAAAAATTCCATAGATTCTTGGTTAGAAATGAAGAATGCTTTCAGAATCCAATATGGTGATAAGAATGACCCTAGGTTTCTCTTATCAGAGTTTGAAAATATCAAAAATAATCCAAATGAGTATGTGCAAGAATTTAATACTAGGTTCAATAAAACCTTAACTAGATTGCTTGTTAATCTAAGGCCTAGTGATGATTCTTGCTTGATTAAGTACTCAGATGCTTTTGATAAGGAGGCTTATTATCTAAGGGATTAAAATATTAGAACTATAAGGCAAAAAATTTCTATGGTTATCCAAATTGAGAACAATATTCAAGCAATAAGGAAACATCCAAAGAAGGAAGGTGTCAATGACTAATCTAGAAAAGCTACATGCAAGTAAGGTAGTGGACTTAAAGGAAGTGGTTAAAACTTTGGCCAGAGCAATCAAAGATATTTCATACAAGATGGCTAGAGTAGAGAAAGACTTAGTTTAAAATTATCAAGTTTAACATCAGGCCCAAGGAAAAAATAGATGTGGGAACCATCCCAAAGGAGATCATTGGGATAATGACAGACGAAAAGGACATGTGGGTTCAACAAAAAATCAACAAGCTTATAGAGAAAATAAAACTAGTCCCTGATCCATTAACAACAAGAGTCACATTGGTGGAAGAAGACCACATCATTGAATGGTGTGATAAATGTTTATTGCCACTCCCCTTGTGAGTAACTTGTTGGAGATGATGATGTGACTGATGAAGTTATTTTGATGACATATGCATGATGGAGTGTCCAAAAGATTCAATGCTAGAAGCCACTTAAACTAATCTATTATATGTCAAAACTGTGGAGGAATTTTGGGCTTGTAAAAATCAGGTACTCTCCCTCCCACCTATTGTTAATGCTAATATAGACATGGCTTAGTCAATTGAGCTTCCAAATCAAAATTTTGAGTACTTAAGAGCTTTAATGATTAAAAAGTGTTGAGCAAACATAATGTTGCTCTAAGGAGAATACACACAAAGGATGTGCATGCAATAAAAAGGCACATTTGAAGGCGTGGGAAGATAGGGAAGGAAACACGTGCCAGAATACTTTGGCTCGGGACTTAGCCATTTTATGGATAAGGGATATTTTTGGAGATAACATGAGCACACGTAGAAATGAATACTTATGCTACATGCAATGGTATTTTAGGAACAAGTGGCTGATAAGCGCCATGCATAGTTCAAACTAATAATAGGATTTCTTCTTAGAGTTAACTATAGGACATCTATTATTAGAACACTTGCATGTATGCATGCTATTATAAAGGTGCATGGCTATTATTAGTATGTGACCTATTTTGAGAAGTACATGGGTGGTGAAGGGAAAGTCCCCACCTCTATAAATATGTATTAAACTGTGTATTTTAGGGAGAGTGAATTATTGTAGAGTTATGTTGTTGATCTTAATACGCACATGACTCATGGAGATACTTTATAGTGTAAGAAGCTTCTATGTTTTATAGTGTTTAATGCAATGGAGTATATTGGTGGATAATGGTGTTAGACATAACTGAATCTGGTTCTTGTATGGTTAGCCTTATTATAGTTATTGTTTAGTTCATGAATCCTAAGATCTAGATCTTGTTTATGTAGTGTGAAATGTTTATGTTTGATTATGGATCTGAATATGTATTATCACCATCACATGAACATCCTTCACAAACAACTCTAAAGAGGGGCTTGGTACCTTTGTGCACTTTGGGTGAGCACTCGGCTCAACCTAAGTAATATGCTAGCATGCCTAGGTTTTCCACAAGTATATTCTAGGCTGAATCATTGGTTCCGTTGTTGGGACCTATTTTTGATTGTTTTCAGGATGTTTCATGATGAAGACGTACCGGTTGACCCTAGCAAGTTTTGAGGAGTGGATAATAGATCTGGAAGAAGAATACACTTAGATTTTCATCACTAGATCTGGGTTTGATGCACGTGCATGGGTGGAGCATAACTTTTATGACTGTTTATATGAGAGTTTTTTTGTTATCTTTCCAATAGAGTTGTATAAGTGGTGCTTATGCATCTAAAAGGAATTGGAGGTATCACACACTTTTCTGGACGCATGAAGAATTTTAGGCCCTCTATGATGTTGATCTGATTTAGATGCACATTGTGGACACTTGGTTCCATGGTGTTCTAAATAGCTATATTTTAGAGTACTCAATTTCCACTTACTCTTTCCCAGAGGTAGTTGAGTTCCAATTTTACGTTATTAGAGGGGAACCTATTTGCAAGGCATTCCACTGGTGATCAAAATATTGATGGTAACCATAAACTTGGAAGAAAATATGATGGCTAGCTAAACCCTACCATGCGTGGGGGTAGGAATAGGTTTGGTGAAGGATGGCAGACCTAGTGGTAGAGAGGAAAAGAGAAGAAAGAAGGATTAAGTACAGTGAGGCATGTGAGAGCGAGTTAGATAAGTAGTGTGATATTGTAGAATGGATGGCATTGAGGAGAGAGATGGCTCGTGAAGGATTTAGAGCTCACACATAAGGCGTGGAGCCAGAGCATCTGGAACTCCCCATTTAGGAAAGCATGATAGGGAACCCTCCTTGGCCTCATATGGAATCACGTTAGCAAAGATGGCATGGGCCATGGGTGCGCATCTGAATCTACCTAGAAACTTAGCCCTTGTGCTTGGTTTTCTAGTATCTAGTACAACCAGTAGTTAGCAAGCTAGTTTGGGGAGTAGAAGAACAAGAGTAAATCAAGTAGAAAGTGCATCTATGGCTGGAAAACATCTTCTTTGTTATTTGGAGGTACCTTTTCAGGTGCATCATCGGCACAAAACTCAAGCGTGTAGAATTTTAGACTCACTTCTGGGAGTAGTACCACCTTGCAAACTGTAGGAGTTCAGTTTAGTACCATTGTTGGGACACAGGGAAGTACATCCACTGGTCCACTTCCGGCTACAAGTGGAGGATCATGGGGCATAAGTGGCTCTAGTTTTGGTGGATCGGTTGGTTTGGAGGTAGAGGTAACACATGAGGTTCTAGATCAGGTGGGCATGGTCCTCACCAACCTCAGAATATTTACATAGAGATGTCACTTTGTCTTTCAGAATATAGGGGAATAGAAGATGTTGCTGAGCATGTGCACATGTGTGAGATATTGTGGCGCAAAAATGGATTATGGATTCTAAGTGCAAGGCAATTCGGTTTACAACTACATTGTAGGGACACACTCACAAATGGTATAGGAAGTTTGACCCTGATCAGACTTGTGTAGATTATGCATCACTACGAGATGTTTTCCTTAAGGAGTTTTATATCCCTGAGTTTGAGCTAGAAGAGTATAAGTATGCTCAAGGATATTAAGTAGGGCACTATTGAGAGTGTTTGGGAATATGATTCCCATTTCAAAACACTTTTGTCTAAGATTTCATATGATATCCATACAAGCCAACATGCACAATGGTTTGTTGGGGGCTTGATCACACCATTTAGGAGGGCATTGTCACATAAGACATATATGGACCCATGTGAAGCACTTGAAGCGGTATTATGTCTTTGAGGAAGTTAGAATATCCCATTCATAGAAGCATAGATTATAGCTATGGCGAAGCATTGGCTAGCGAAGAAGCTTGAGAAACTATCAACCAATTTAGCATACGAGATGCGCACTGGGATTTGGTGTACAGATTGTGAAGTGGAAGGGCACACTAAGGATAATTTTCCCTACAGGTCAATACATTCATTATTGCTAGATTGTGAGATATGCCATTTAGACCATGATGTAATTTGTTTCCCATTATTGCAATGCGTGATCAGAAAGAAGGTATATTGCTATTGTAATATTTTCCAGTCCACGACTCACAATCTGAGTAAGACTGTAAATTGATTGGTTAGATTATGATATCATTGATAATTGTGTGTGATGACAAGGGTATCGAGATAACTCTAAAAGTAAAAGTAAGAACCATGATTGTGATCACACCCAAGGGTGATATGATAAGAACAAGGGACGCTTTGAAGGAAATCACAGCAGAGGTTAAGGATACCTGTGGTGGATTTGGGGGCCTAGGTTGTGGTGGCTGATGAGGCAAGTTTCCTTGTGGAATGTGTTATATATGCAGATCTCTCGACCACTACAGGCATGAATACCCTCAAAATATTACTTGTACTTTTTATGGGAAGAATCAAAACTATCAAGAATTCCCGAACTTCTATGAGCATCTTAGAAAACAACATAAACATGAGAACAAGGGCACATGGATAGTTATAATACATAGTGTTATGGAAAATAAGTGGATGCCAAAGTTGGCACCGAAACCTAAGGTAGTACCTATGAATATTACTATATGCGCTGAAGCTACACACTCCACGTAAATGTTACAACAAAATCCTACCATTAATAAGGAGGTTTTACATGCAAGGTACCCATATCCTACACATCAAAAGGAGGTTTATCAGGAAACCATGGAGGTACTCAAAAATCTTCAGGGTGAAATATAGTGTTTAAAGGAATAGTTAGAAGTTAGAACAAAAGAAGGTAGCAGAGACAATTCAGTCAGATGTTGATGATTTGAAAGAGGTATGTAAGATATTGCTCCAGGTGAATATTGTTCCATTACTAGGGAATTGATTAAAGGGAAACAATCCACGTGTAGGTATTGAGAATGGATGGTAGATCCTACATGCTAATCTTCCCCCTCATAGCTTTGATTATGACAAGTAAATCACTCTAAATGTTGTTTTGGATGGGTGGTTTTGGACCAATATATTGATTGACACATGCGCGAAAGTGAATGTGCTTACTTTATATGTATGGGTGTAGATGGAAAAACCTCCATTACAACCATCCTCTAATGTAATAATTATGGCTAATAATACTAAGGCCAATCTAATCGGAGTTTTAAAGGATGCATCTATTACTATACAAGGGGCCAAGTTCATTGGGGACTTTGAGGTTTTGGCACTTGCAGAAGCGGACAACTTCCCAACTCTACTTGGGTGCCCTTAGTGTTATGTAAATAATGTTGATCTATGGTTCAACAAGGGGTATGTAAGTTTTGAGAATAAGGAAGAATGCATTATTATCCCTTTGACAGATGGGAAATATACACCTTATGTTGAACCTTTGAGTGAGGAAGATCTCGAACATAATTTAAGTGTGTGTCATTCGAGATCTAGAAGTACTTGAGCCATCTAAGGTGGAATCCTCCCGGTGGGAGGATGCACGATCTATTAGTGATACTAAAATTATTACTTGTGATAATTGTGTGTATGACACCTATGAGATGGTTGGGCACGAAGTAAGAAGTGCCTTTGCACGGAGGAGAAAACTTCATTATGTTAGTTGGATAGGTAACAACTTTTTACCCTAATACACTGGAGAAGGAGATCCTATAATATTCCTACATGCCATGGAGGAGCACTAGATGAATCAAGTAGAGAGAAGAAATATGTTAGTGTATACCTTGCACAGAATGTTAGCACACTTTGGTGGATGGTTCATAGGGATAATCTCATAGAATGGAGTGAAGTATGAATTTCTCTAACAACTCACTTTCTCATGAGAAATGTGCCTACTCAAATCTGCATATATCATGGTAATCAACCTATTCAGCACCACGTTCAGCAATGTGAGAGACTCTAGATAGAGGGGCGGAAGCTTTACCACCTTCACTTTGGGTGCACAAACTTTATTCCACTTTGCAAGGTTGCGCACACGCTTGGTATGTTTATGCAAAACTACATAGGGAGACTGGAAATTGGCAAGACTTGATTATAGGAATGGTCCAAACTTTTGACTACTTCTCTACTAAACCTCCAGTGAGAGAGGCATTACGGGTTATGGAATGCTTGACTATGGGAGATAATGCAAAGGCTGAAGAACTCATTCAAGAGTTATTTGGTGAGGAAGAACCAAGAGCGTGTTTTGATGAAATAGATGAGATAGATGCCGAACTATTTAAGCGTGCTTGCTTTGAGAAGGAGAAAGGAAAGATGGTCTACATAGTGGATGATGAAGAAGTAGAAAATTTGGACATTGATCATTTTGAAGGTACGCACAAGGTTTTAGACAGTGCAGATAAAAATGTGTGTGCCTATCATGAACCTATGAAGACCAGAAAGTGAACATTGGCATGGATGTTGAACCTAAGGAGGCCATAATTGGAGATTATTGGTCTGATTCTGAAGTGGTATATATAATTGAGTTACTACGTTATTTCTAGGACTTATTTCCTAGGGGATACCATGAGTTAAAAGGGTTGCATAAGTCATTAGGTGAGATGAATATTAAGCTAAAGGAAGGTGAAGACCTAGTCAGGAAGAGACCTTGCAAGATGAACCCTAACCCGCACGTAAAATTTAAAGAAGAAATTGAAAAATGCTAAAATCGGCATCATTAATCCCTTAGAAGAATCAAAGTGGGTTAGTCCTTTGGTAATCGGTATAAAGAAATATGTTCAGATTAGGATTTGTGTGGATTACGGGGAGCTGAATGTTGAATGTGTGATTGATCCTTTTCCTGCATCTTTCGAGGAAATATTAGAAGGTGTTGTAGGGTGCAAAATTTACTCTTTTACGAGATGGATTCTCACGGGTGTCGTCGGGTAAGAATTGCATAGCAAGATCAAGAGAAGATAAGTTTCACCACTAAATGGGGAATCTTTTCATATACGATGATGCCCTTTGGTTTGAAGAACACATCCTGTTGTATTTTCATGCATAGTTGTTCAATCATTCCAGGATTTTATTCACAAATTCTTACAGTTTACTTGGATGATTAAACGGTATATGGGCTTGTTAAGGATCATTGTGAAAACTTGTGCTTAGTGTTTGAAATATGTAGATAGTTAAGCATCTCTTTAAACATCAAGAAGTGTGTATTTTCTACACCTTTTGGAAATTTTCTAGGGCATATCATCTGCATAAGGAAGGTTTTTGATAGATCCGGCTAAGGTTGCGAGTTATTGTAGTCTTAGAGGAGCCTACCAGTCAGAATGAGGTGCGTGGATTCTTGGGCCATACAGGGTATTACATAAAATTTATCAAAGGATATGCAAATATTTTTGTGCCCTGGAGGAGTTACTAATAGGAAAAGGGACATCCTAGTAGGGAGAACAGTAGTAGTATGCATTTGAGGCATTAAAAGAGAGACTTACTATAACACCTATTATGTGTTTTCCCTCATGGAACCAATCATTTCATGTACATGTGGATGCCTCTGGCTTGGCCATTGGTACAGTGTTAGCTCAGCCTAGATAAGGTATTATAAATCATCCTATCTTCTTTGCTACTAGAAATTTGACTCCTACAGAACAGAATTATACAACTACAGAGTGTGAGGCCTTATCGATGATCTACGCGCTCCATAAGTTCAAGTAGTACTTTCATAAAGAACACCTTTTGTATTTTATACAGATCACATGACACTAAAATACTTGGTAAATAATCTCTTTTTACATGGGTGCATTTTTCAATGGGTTCTCTTATTCCAAGAATTTGACTTTACAGTCATGGTAAAACTAGATAAAAGTAATTTTGGCTTAGACCACTTATCAAGAATTCAATCAGGAGAGGACACATGGATAATTGAATATACAATGTCGGATGCACTGCAGTTTACTGAGTTACATTACATGCCTTAAGTGGAGGATATTTTTTTTTTTACGCATAGGTATGGCACCAGAAGGAATGAAATCCTTAGAGAAGAAATAACTTGTTATTCGCATCGCACCCTTCATGTTGATCAATGGTGACTTATACAAACTAGGTCGAGATGAAGTATTACGTCGATGTGTAGTAGAACATAAGCGCATGGATATTATGGAAGAGGCTCATGGCGGTATTAAAGGTGGGCATTATGTAGGTAACGCCACCATGTACAAGATTCTACTTGTTGGATTATGGTGGGAGACCCTATACAAGGACTGTAAAGAGTATTGTAAGGAATGTGATCATTGTCAGCGCCTTGGAAAACCTGGAAAAAGAGATGAAATATCGTTGAGGCCTATTTCTAGTGTAGAATCATTTGAAAAATGTGTAATAGACTTTGTGGGTCCTATTTCCCTAAGCACGCATATAAATGGATCACACCACATAATCACTTGCATGCATTATCTTACGACGCAGTGAAGCAACACCTATAAAGGATTTTATAGCAGCTACATCAGCAAGGTTCTTATAGGAAAATATTCTTACTAGGTATGGATGTACACTGAGTTTGACAAGTGATATGGGCACACACTTCTTGAATTAGAAAATCAAGATATTGTTGGATGGATTTATGGTCGCACACCACAAAACTACACCTTATCAACCTCAAGAAAATGGGATTGTTGAGGCCTTCAACAAGATATTAAGCCAGACCTTAACAAAAATGTGTGATGTTAGAAGGAAAGATTGGGATGATAAATTTTCTATTCTAATCTAGGCATATAGAAAAACCTAAAAAAGGTTAAATAAGGCCACACCCTTTAAGTTGGTGTTTGGTGCAAAAGTAGTTCTTCCCATAGAATTCATGTTACCTTCTTCATGCGTATTGTGCATGCATGAGGTCTAGCTAATGAGAAAGTATTAGAAGAAAGAATTAACAAGTTAATATAGCTGGATGAGAGGTGCACCATAGCACATTGGATTCATAAGTAGGAAAAGGCCAGGCGAAGGCATGGTATGCAGAGACACATCAAGGATAAGAATCTTGAGGTTGGACATATGGTACTTCTTTATGATTCCAAGTTTTTGTGACATCTAGGAAAAATTAAGGTGCATTGGTTGGGACCATATGTTATCACTCACATCCTTGAATCAAGCGCTTATCAGTTAGAGGTGTTTGATGGGACGCGGTTACCCATTACTTTAATGGGAGTAGGCTAAATCCCTACTATAAATAAGTCTTCTTGGTGTTTTTAATAAGGTAGTATTTCCATTTAGTATAGATTTCCCTTTCGTATTTCTTTTAATGTATTTCCTTCTTCGTCGCTATGATTTGTCAATTTAGTTCAGTGTTTTATGTAATAAGTGCATTTGCGCGCTAAAAGCTAATTACAATCTGAAGTATTTTTATGCGTAGAGGACTACACATACCATTGGTGTGGGGTGGTTATTATTCAAAAATGGGTACACATGAGAACATACTATTATAGGTGCTATTCAAAAATGGAAGGGAGCTACTAGAAAGAAGATTGCTCCTAAGGAAGACCATAGCTAGAAATAAATGAATGAACAATATAACATGAGGTAAGCGGCGACCGTAGAAACTACTAGAGGAAGGCACAGTGGTGAGGTACTTTGGTGCATGGATGCGCATAGAAGGAGGTATATAGCTAGAAGGTAGGAAGGCGTGCTAGAAGGTTATAGTTGTGGCACGTAGGTGTATTACGTGGAAATTGGGAAAATGGTCAATTAATGAGAGGATTGGTGGTAGGTAAAGGAACAATAAATGCAATAAATTTTAGCAACTCTATATAAAGACGTGATGTGGGTTTATTTCTACCTTTACAATCACAAGTATTCAAGTGAGCTAGTTACAACCAAACCAAGCAAAACATGTTGAGGTGCGGAGAGTTGCAAAACTAGGCATGGAGAGCAGATTTGTGCATAGAAGTGGCTTATGTCCCCATTGGAGAAGGGTTTGAGAAAATTAGAAGCATTGAGAAGGAGCTAGGCACACAGTTTTGAGCTAGGGCATGAGAGCTTACTCGACAAAGGAAAAAGGTGAGATTTTTACCATGACACCAAGGAAAGCACTTAGAGCAGGAACGAAGGGAAAGAAAAAGGTGGAAATCGAGGTTGAAGATGCTCCCGAGAGTAATTTTTCAGAAATGTAGTATCTAGAATAGTGATCATCGAACGACATTGGGATTCCCATATTCACATATACAAAGTAAGTGACTACAACCACCACACCACTGATAACAAGAGAGATTTAGATGTATTGTTGAATAAGAAGACCAACAGAGCCTAATGGATGACGTGCAAGTATATGATGATCTTTGGGCAAAAGTTTCTCAAGAAGGTAGGGGCGTATCATTTATATGAACTCCCATATTTTGGAAAACTAGAAATTTTATACCAGTGGCTTATGAGCAGATTCCATGAGGACCTTTTTTATTTCTTTGCATGGCGGGTAAGGATCACCGCACCTTTGATTGCTATGTTGACAGGATTGAAGGGCATAGGGACAGAGGTTAGTAGTGATCTAACTGATAAGGAAACTATTATAGCTACAAGAAAGGAGTTGGGATACACCAAGGGTCCATGTAAAATGGACATCTAAAAATTAAGGAAGTACCCTGTGGTGTAGGTAGCCGCGCATCTTCTCACTAAGTTGAATGATTAGGAGAGATGGTCACAAGTAAATACCATGTGGCTACATATTGCGAAGAAAATTTCATAAGGAGAAATATACAATTTAGCTAGATACATAGCAGTAGAAACAATTATTGAGGAAGTATGCATAGGCGAGAATATAAGTTTTGGTGCTATCCTATTATCTCGTGTTTGTAGAAATTATAGTGCTCGATGGGCCAAATAATAAAATTTGGGAAAACCCCACAGAAAATAAGTTCCTCACGAGAGAGGTTTGAGAAGTATTTTTATGAAGGAATAATGAGTGGCCCATTCAAACAAAGGCCGAACTATGGTATGATTGACTTCGCACAGCCTTTGAGGAGGAATGGTGCATTCCAAAGGAGTTACCTTTAGTAGTGGGCAAGGAAGTGTAGTTCACAATGTATCAACATTTTTTCATCATGTGGTTCGTAATGAAGGATGGGACATAAATTCCCTAGTGAAAAATTTCATACGCTTTCACAACACGTTACTTCTAGGAAACAATACATAGTTTTATTGATGTGCATCGGTTGAGCTACAACGTGGACAAGGTAGACTGTGACTACCATACTCTAAGGAAAACATATGTTTATCCAAGTCGGTCTACCTATATCGAGAGGCTTATTTCTAATGTTATAAGCATGAAGTTGATAATTTTGGCTATTCGGGATAGTGGGCATGTGCTTATCTATCTTTAGCTCAAGCCTAGGATGGAAAATGGAAAGTATGTGGAGAATGAGTTTATGCTCCCAGGGCTGCCTAAGGGAAAACACATAGTTGAAAATGTGGTAGCTCTAAATCCTACCTTGACCATAGAAGGAGACAAGGAAGAAGAGCTTGACAAGGATAGTGGAGGATTCGACCATAGAGGCCGAGAGGTAGCCCATAGACAAAGTAGAAAGTGAGCACACGGATACTCCCCATAGATACAAGGAGGAGAGGAATACTTGGACGTGGGTACAGTCCATGAGGAATGCCAGTTTAAAAAGGTGTTAGAAGAACCAAAACCCAAGGTGCAGGAACATCTCAACCTTTATGAAGGTCACCTCAACTCTCCCCTCAAAAATAATCACCGAGAGAAAGAAAAGGAGAAATCTAAAGCTTAATGAGGAGGGGGATTCTCAAGAGAGCGTGCCAGAACCCCGGTTCAGCATGAAGATGTGGAGGAACCCTAGGATGAATAAATGAGAGATGAAGAGGAAGGGGTGAAAAGAAGCAGAAGAAACTATGCAAGAACAACCCAATGTGCCCATTACAACTCAGGTAGGAGAAGGACCAACTCAGACCTTGGCACCTAGGTTCCTAAGGGGCCAAGAACAAAAAGAGAAAGAACAAGTGAAGAGTATGTTGTCCCTAGTATGGGCTATACTAAGGACACAAGAAAAATCATTTGTGCCTAGTTTCAGAGCACTATGGGCCTTAAGGAGTTATATGGGTGGGATCGATGGATCTAGATATGGCCACTACGTGCACAAGGAAGCAATTATCCTAGTCCATGTAGACTCATATGGATGAACCATATTTTGACGTGTGCGAGGAGTCTTGTGTCTCGCAAAGAGTGAAGAAGGCACCCCAGAGCAAGAACATGACAATAAAACCTACTCTAATGTCTGATGAGTAGGTCAAGTAATGTAATGGTCAAAGTATCTACTGAGGTGGCAGAGAAACATTGATAAGGCCGCCACCATTCAAGTGTTGCTTGAAGATAACAAGGCTAAAACTATAGAGATAACACATTTAAAGGAAGATAAGGAATGAGAATGGGAAAAGAATGAGGCCTTCATTAGCATGGTGGAGGAAATTGGTGATCACATCCTTAAAACAAGGCCTCATCTAGAATCTTAGGTTCCATAAAAGTTTCCTTCTGTTATGCATTATGTGCGCACTTTGGTTGATTTAGTGTTAGATGATGGACCAATTTAGATGCCCGCACCAAAAGATTTTGAACAAGAGAGAGAGAGAGAGCAAGGGCCTCTATGGTTAGAAAAATTTCAACTTATGAGGCATTGCTCCAAACTTTGAAGGATGAGCTGAAGAAAGCCGACCAAGCTCTCAATTTATGTGCACACTAGAAGCAGTAATAAGGACTAGAACTCTAGTTAAAGATAATGAAGTTCTAGCAGCGATGAAATATGAGACACTTGGATGCGTAGAAATATTGGCACTGGTGAAACAAAAGCGTGAGGCCCTCGTAGTAGCCCAAGATCCACACAAAGAGAGGATTGATGAGATTGGGAAGCTCATAGTGCAAAAGATGTACCTTCTAGAAGGAATGTTGTCAATTATGACCAATGTTGTCCGGGTACTACAAAATGAGAAAGAAAGATTACTCAGGACGAACTGGATGTCATAGCCACAGATATTCTAGAGAAGACAAGGATCGTGCTAAGTGATTAGTAGACATTGGAGGCTGAAATCAAAAATGAATATCCAGAGTTAATCCTCCCAGTTGAAGAAGAGGGTTATGCAAAGTGAAAAATCATTCTTTTGTACATTGTTTCATTAATTATTTAATTCCTTATTCTTTATTATTGGGAACATCAGAAAGAATTCCCATTTTTAGGATGGAAATGTACTTTAGTGTGGGGTAATGTTGAGCAAACATAATGTTTCTCTAAGGAGAAGACACACAAAGGATGTGTGCATGGGAACAAGGCACATTTGAAGGCGTGGGAAGATAGGGAAGGAAACACACGCCAGAACACTTTGGCTCAGGACTTAGCCATTTTTATGGATAAGGGCTATTTTTGGAGATAGCGTGTGGAGCACACATAGAGATGAAGACTTGCGCTACACACAATGGTATTTTGGGAACAAGTGGTTGATAAACGTCATGCATAGTTCAAGATAATAATAGGATTTATTCTTAGAGTTAGCGTATGACATCTATTATTAGAACACTTGCATCTGTGCATGCTATTGTAAATGCTCATGGCTATTATCAGTATACAACCTATTTTGAGAAGTGCATGGGTGGTGAAGGGCAAGTCCCCACCTCTATAAATATGTATTAAATTGTGTAGTTTAGGAGAGTGAATTATTGTAGAGTTATGTTGTTGATCTTAATATGTGCATGACTCATGGAGATACTTTATAGTGTAAGAATCTTATGTGTTTTACAGTGTTTAATACAATGGAGTATATTGGCTGGATAATGGTGTTAGACATAACTGAATATGGTTAGCCTTATTATACTTATTGTTTAGTTCATGATTCCCTAAGATCTAGATCTGGTTTATGCACTATGAAATTTTTATGTTTGGTTATGGATATGAATATGTATTATCATCATCACACTAACATCCTACACAAGAAACTCTAAAGAGGGGCCTGGTACCTTTGCACACTTCAGGTAAGCACTAAGCTCAAGGTTAAGTGATGTCTTAGCAGCGCACTGGGTTTTCCATTCTAGATTCTAGAATTTGCATAAAAATTATGATGGTGGAATCCCTTTTGAAGAGGATAGGAAACTATTAATGAATGTTGTGGTTTCTCAAGAAAATGAGTATAACCTTAGGAACATACAAGTCAAAGAACCTGCCCCTACTTCTAAACCAAAAATTCCTATCTTAACTAACATCACCAAGGATACTCCCATAAAGAATATGCCCAACAAAGTTCCTGTAAATACTTCAAGACCAAGTACTTTCGCATCTTCCCAAGCAATAAGGGATAATATCCCATCAAAAAATAAAATCACTTTGGCCTCTAATACAGCCTTACCAAAGTATGTTGCATGTGATATGGCTCAAATTCTGAGTCAAATAAAAATCACAGTCCCAATTGTGGAACTACTCATAATTCCTAAGCATAGAAAAAGAGAATTTGAATACTTGGTCTTTGAAGGATGATGTGATTTTAAAAAAATGGGTTCAAATAATGTGGTGAATCTACCTTCCATAGATGAAATTGAAATAAATAAAGAGTTAGAGAATATGGAAGAACCTCTAGAAGTATATTTAGGCACATCCTTGGTTGAATCCCAAGTGTATGTGGATAATTTATTTACTACTTTGATTTTTAATGGGTGGCTTCTTCATAACTACATGTTTGATTCAAGGGCTTCATGTAATATCATGCCTTTAGAGGTCATGAATGAATTAGATATCAAAATAACAACTTTTGGGAAGTGTTATGTTATGGATTCAACAGAAGTACCTATTGTTGGGTATGTTAGAAGTCTAGTGGTGCAAATTTCTCCCTACCCAAGAAAATATTTAACCATGAATATGGATATAATGGACTACCTTACTAAGTGGGGCATGTTATTATTAAGAAAATGGGCCCAAGTGTGGGATGAAGTATCCAGATGGACATGTTTTATACCTCTATACCATTAGAAGGGAATTTATTCAAATTCCACAGAGAAAATAAGATGTTACATCTTATTGAGGATCCCATGAATGCCTCTTATGAGGTATTATTCATTGATACAGATTTATGTAACTTCATAGGATGTGCAGATTCTGAAGATCATTATTGTATGGATGCCAATGTACATATTGAGGATGAAATTGTTTCTTAGACCATGATCTTTGATGGAGCATGTTCTAAGTTTGGAAATGGATCTAGAGTGGTGCAAAGTTCTTGAATGGTGAGTCATTTATCTTTTCTTTTAAGTTAAATTTTGAGTGCACCAATATTGTAGCAGAATATAAAGCACTCTTTCTATGATTGAGAATTTCTTGAAAGCATGGGGTAAAATATCTACTTGTAAAGAGAGATTTTGAACTGATAATAAAAAGATACGTAAGCTATATATAACAAAAAATCAAATATTAAAGCAAAGATAGAAATGCAAAGATGGGATATCCTTGAGTGTTTTGATTCTTTTAATATTAAGTATCATGAGAGGAGCCAAAACACAACAATATATAGGTTGGAATTTCTAGATTCACAATATGACAAAGAGGAATCATATCTATACTGTAAATTTGAAGTGGAAGTATTGGTTTAACCTTTTGTACCTGATAATATTCAACACTGGAAATTATTTGAGGATGATTCACACATTAAAATATTTCTCAATTTCCAAGGTGAGTTCACTGACCAGATTATTGATTTAGAGCCTATGATAGAGGTATGTGAAGGGAAGGAAGTTCTATTTGGAAAGGAAGTAATTCAACTAAATTCTAATGTAATCCCAAGGAAAATAGTTAGTTTGGAATCTTCTTTTGATAGTATTGATAGAGCAGTTTGTAAATATACTACTTTTCCAATATATGTTGTGGAGTGCAATATGGGGTCAAGCTAATATTCTAGAAATGTATGGTTAGGTAGTAATCTAAGTAAAAAGAAAGAGAGGCTTATGGTTAGTTATTAAGAAAATACAAGGATTTCCTTGTTTGGTCTTACTCTAAATTAAAAACCTATAGATAGGATTTGTTTCAGCATGAGATACCATTGGCACCTCACTCCAAGACCTTCAGATAGAATAAAAGACCAATCAATCCCCTCCTTATAACCAAAATTCAAGAGGAATTGACCAAACTAAGAGATGGTGGGATAATACAACCCACTAGGTATTCTTCATGGGTAGCTAACTTAGTGCCAGTCAAAAAAAAGAATGGTGATATAAGACTTTGTGTCAATTTTAGAAATATGAATAAAGCTTCACTTAAAGATAATTATCCCTTACCTAATATGTATAATTTGTTACAGAAGGTAACTGGTTCAGAAATTTTATCTACCTTAGATGGATTCTCTAGTTACAATCAAGTTGTGGTGAGAGAATTAAAGAAATACAAGACTACATTCACTACGCCATGGGGTACTTATGTTTACCTCAGGATGTCATTTGGGTTGATGAATGTTGGGTCTAATTTCCAAAGAGCAATGAATGTTGCTTTTGTAGGTTTCATAAACTAGTTCATTGTTGTATATTAGAATGATATCACTTTGTTTTCCAAAATAAGAGAATATCACTCAATACACTTAGATAAAATCCTAATCAGATGTAGGGAGTTTGGCATTTCATTAAACCCCAAGAAATTTAATTTTGGTGTGCAAAAATCTAAGTTATGTGGACACATAGTTTCTCACCAAGGAGTCACGATTGATCCAGAATGACTAGAAGTTATTGACCAAGTTCTTATCTCCTTATCATAGAAAGGTATTCAATATTTCTTTGAGCAAATTAATTTTATGAGAAGGTTCATTTCTATTAATCACTTTGCCTATAAACAATATGTTAAAAAAATATCAAGTGATCAAAAGGAAAGAAGGGGTTGTTCAAGCATTCAAAGAAGTAAAAAAAGCACTCAAGGTTGCCACAGTATTAGCTAGTCCAAATTATAAAAAATATTTTCAAATGTTTTCATTTGCTTCTAAATTTACTATTGCCTTTGTGTTATTACAAAAGAATGAAGAAGGCCATGAAAATCCTATTACATTTTTTAGCAAAGGTTTGCAAGGGTATGAGCTGAAATATTCTATCATGGAAAAGCAAGCTTTTGTTTTGGTCAAAGAAATTAAAATATTGAGACCTTATATTCTAAGTTCAAAATTATATCACATGTGCCTCACATAATGGTAAAGGATATTTTATCTCATATGGAAATATCTAGTAAAATGTGCAAATGGGTTAATAAGCTTCAAGAATATGACATGGACATACAAACTACCAAACTTGTTTAAGGATTGGTCTTAGAAAGGTTGATGGAAGAGAGCAACTTGCAGGTAGTAGAGATCCAAAATGTTGAAGAATATAGGATACACCCTCATCAAGAGGTGAGTAATTCATCTGGTATAATAATACGACTTATTATTTGATGAACTTGAATTGTCCTATGCACTTAGATAAGAATCAAAGGAGGACACTTAAGTTGGTTTCTCATAAGTATATCTTAATTGATCATGGATTAGCTTGGAAGAATCCAGAAGGAGTTTTACTTAGATGCATCACTGAAGAAGAGGCCTCCAAAATAATTGCAAATTTTCATTGGGGAGTATGTGGAGGCCATTTTTCTAGACGAGTGACTGCTCATAAGATTCTAAGGGCGTGATATTGGTGGCTTTCACTATTTAAATATTTCACCTTGCTAGTTCGAATATGTGAAAGTTGTCAACAACTTTTTGGAATACTGAAATCTTTTGGGGCCCCACCATTACAACTTGTATTAATATAAGCTCCATTTAAATAATGGGGTTTGATATTTATTGGTGAAATCTCAGACTCTTCAAGTGTTGGTCATAAGTGCATATTGGTATCCACTGATTACTTTACCAAATGGGTTAAATCCATTCCCACTAGAAAGGAAACTCATCTAGTAGTCATGGATTTTATTTTCAATAATATAATTTGTAGATTTGGTGTAGCTGCCAAGATAATTGGTGACAATGCCATGAGCTTCAAAGCTAAACAACCGCCAAAAAAGTGTCATGAGTATGTTAATATTTGTCTTATGCATCAAATTATAATCCACAAGGAAATGGCCAAGCAAAATCAAGTAACAAAAACCTACTAAAAAAATTCAAAAGAACACTAGAGACCAATAAAAAGAAATGGCGTGAGCTACTCAAGTTTTCATTGTGGGCGAGATAAAGTTACTACCAAGAGGTCTATAGGAAAAAACCCATTTGAGCTTGTTTATGGAGTTTAGGCCCTTTTTCCCCTCCACTTTGTTGTCACCCTCAAAAATCCCCTCTTTTTGATGCCAAGTTTCAAAAAAAATTAGTCGATACCTTGGAGTAATGAATCACATCAAGCCTAGTATTGTTTATATTTTTCCATTCCATGGAGAACAATTTGAAATTCAGGCATAAAGGTGGAGTTTTCCCCTTCTTTTTATTTCTTCACACAATTGGGAATGACAAGCGTATCCTCCTCGTCAATGTTTTCTCCAAAGCATCCATGGGTAGTACAACAACATTTCTTATTGGATGCAAAGCATGGCCATTTTTCAATTCACACGGCGGAAGCCTCCACACGTCCAAATGGTGCAACTCCAAGGGTAGGGCCCAAGGGACAGTCCTCAAATAAGTGCAAGATTTCCACATGTCCCAGGTCTGAAATGAAGATAGAACAAGCCTAAATCGGCTAAGTATGGAAGGTTCAATGGATGGCGCCACATGCCTCATTGGCGTAAATTCAAGGGTCAAAGCCAAAGGTAGTTCCCCAAACTTGCGCCAACCCTCCACATGTCCCAGCTCCAAAAAGAGACAGAGCCAATTGTTTAATTGACTAAGTATGAGCGGGTCGGTGAAATCCTCCACATGCCTCAACGGCGTAGTTTCAAAAGTGAAACCAAAGGTCTCATCTCAAAATGAGCACCATCTCGCCACATGGTCAAAGTCAAAGGAGAGAAATAGTTGGCCATTGAAAATTCCAGGACCGACAGAAGTAGCCATGCATCAGCACAACATAATTTCGGGAGGTGAATCCAAAGTGGAAACTCAAATGAGCGCCAGCTCTCCACGTGTCTAGGGTTTAACAGAAGTCAAGTAGGTGGCAAGCCCGAATTGGCTAACTATGAAAAACCGGCGAAGTCTCCACATGTCTCTTCAGTGTAACTTCAAGGGAAGAATCAAGAGCGGGTCTCCAAATGTGTGCAAGCTCACCATGTGGTCAAATTCAAAGAAGGAGTAGAGTCGGCCGTTGAATCGGCTAAGTATATAAGGGTTTACGGAAGCCTCCATGTGTCAGCTTGGCACAACTTCAAAGGAAAAATCCAGAGGTAGGTTTCACACTTGCACCATCTCTCCACGTGTCCAAGGTCAGATATACGGCCCCACCAAACAAAAGGTACTTAGTCAAAAAAGCAAAAATATTGAACTAGCCCACAAAGGACATGTGGCCATGTTTCAAGCGTCAACGAGGAGGTGGGCCATTTTTGTATTTTGATGCCATTGAAAAGTTAAGGCGGGAAGTGGGCAAGCGGAGCAATTTCAGTTTTGAGCCCGTATTCACTTGAAAAGAGGTAAAACTATAAAAGTGACCCATGGCTCTTTCACTCCTCGTAAAGCCACATGTCAAGCTCGTATCAAAAGTGGGTGGGCAGGCCGAAATGCTCCAAAGTGTCATTTCCCTAAGAGGCACAAAATGCAAAAGGCATCCCCAGGCATACTTCTGTTTAAATCTCTCCCATGTGGATGGCTCAAATTCAAGGTTTTCAAAGTCAATTTGAACTGCATTGCGATTCAATATGTCTAGTTTTTCCTTTGGCATGGAAATGGGTGAGGTGTTGGAGAGACTCGTAAATTGGTTTCTTAAATTAGTTTTCATCATTTTTGTAACTAAATGTAACCATTCTTGGAAGCTATTTAACTGATTTTCCATGTTGTTTGGGTTGGGATCCGGTACTCTGTAGATGTAATAGATTCGTAGTAATCAATATAGAATTTTTCCCTTTTCTTCCTCTATTACTCCCTGTCCTTCTCTGAAAATTTGTGAATCATCCATCTTTGCATGCTAAGAAACTTTGTGTTCTTGTTTATATGATTTATGGAACTTTGTATCCCGAAATTATATTTGTCTTGAAACCGAATGATTCTATATTGCATCTCCCTAGCTCAATACTTGGAAGGTCATACTCTACCATCTATATTTCTTGAAGGTATTGTTTTTGTTCTTCCTTCCTCATCTCCTTAATTCTTCCATCCTTTCGTATTGATTACCTTTGGGCATAAACGTTTCAAAGTATCAGGAATCCACACTTTGAAAGTTGTATATTTGTACATAAGTTTTGTTGCTTTCTTTCAATAAGGGAACCTCTCCCATTAAAGAGGAGGGACTTGTTGTCCCTTGACTATGGTTTGTTAAAGTTTCATTTAAAAACCCAACAATTTTGGCGACTCCTTTCGGGAGTTTGTTTCATACGTATCCCTTTCTAAAAGAATAATTTCAAGATCATTCTTTGGTTTGGAAACTCTATGGTATACACGTGGGAAGAAATATCTCAAGGTTGAGGATTATCATTTTCAACTTCTGGAGCAAGGAAAATTCTCTCTTCCAGCAAGAAGGAATAGAGGGACTCATTCTACAAGCACACCTCCTATTAAAAATAAAAATTCCAAGGATAGCGTTCCTCAAGAACATCTCAGTCCCAAACTCCATGCTTTGATACTTCTTGGTGTTTCTTTTCCCCTTTGGTCAATTTTTCCAAATATTGCAGCCCCTTTGCCTTGGGGACAACAAGTTGGGCCTCTTTCTCTTCCTCAGCCATTGCATGAGTTACCTAGGGGTAATAAGAAACATTTTCCCAAGTTCCGGGGTGATGGTAAAGTTGTTATGTTTGTGGAGCCTATTTTCATGTTAGAGTGTGGTACACCTTCTATGTGTTACACTCGGGTATTTTTACGGTGGTCCCGCTCACCGGTGAGCGGGTCAGGGGGGTTCGAGGGGGTGAAGCCCCCACTCGATGGGGGTTCAGGGGCGAAGCCCCAAAGAAAATTTTCATGGGTGGTTTATTAACCCATGGGTAATGGGTAACCGTTATGGGCTGTTTTTGGGCCCATGGTTTTTTGGTACCCATTTTTTTGATACCCATGGTTTTTTCCCATGGTTTTGATACCCACATTTTTGTATCAAAATACTTAAGTAATTGTCTATTTATATGGTCTTATGCATATGATACATAGATAAGAAAATTTATTGTAGATGTGTTTTGAATTCGGGTGTGAATTATGTAGAGTTTGTTGAGCATAGCTCCAAATGGATATGGGTATTGTATTGAGAGAGTGGAGGCTTGTAATAAAATCTGAGCAAGTGATTCTTGGTGGACATAGCCCAAATTGGGTGAACCACATTAAATCTGCACTTTTATTTGAGATTTGTAATATTTTATGCATATTAGTTTCTACTTGCTATGCGATTCAAGAAGGGATTATTCCGCAGATTTTATCTCTTATTTCCTAACAAAAGTTCATCCAGATGAACACATGCAGCCTTCATTATTGCATGTGGGATTCATAAAGTTGAACATGAAGATGTCTCCGTCAGATTTTGTGGAGACATTGCAGGTGAATGTTGTTGATTAGTTCTATCATTTTCATGTGGGTTCGATCACTAATTGGAATACCATGACAACTCAGTTTGAGCAATGCGTTTCAAACCTTTTAAAGATGTGCATGCTCTATTAGCAAAAATTTCTCATATCAAGGATCCATTTGAGCCCATGAGGGATTTTGTGGCTAAATTCAACAAGCTAATTAATAAAATTCCACAGAACATTCATCCAGTGGATCAAATCCAAAAGTGCTTCTTCCTTAATGCCCAGTTGCCTGAAGTGAGTTATGCACTAAGGAGAGCTAACCTTGAAACTTTAGATGTTGATCATAATTTGGATATCATTATTGAGGATTATTTAATCATGTATGGTAAACTGAAAAGAGAATCTTCCAAATATAAATCTTCTTCCTCTTCCTCTTCCCCTGGAGCCAATTCTAAGCAGTTAGTACAGAATCTTGCAAATGATCTCATTTCTCTCAAGAAACAATTGGCTCACCATACCCCTTACAAGGATATTCTAAGAAAAAAAATTCAGCCTAGGAACCCTTGCCTTCTTCTCAGACCAAATTGGCTATTGAAGGCCCACCCATAAAGGTTCCAATCAATATAACTTTTGAAGTTGAAGAACCTGATGAGGAGGAGTGTAATGAACTCTATGAACAACCAGAAGAAGAAGTTAAAGAACTAGAAGAGCTTGGTGGGTCTCAAGTTCATTTCCTCACCACTGAAGGTATGGACGATGAAGATGAATATGATGAAGGAGTGGTAGATATGAATAGTGAGTCATGTGTTGTCATGAATCAGGAGCAAACAAACAGAAAAGAAAAAGTGGTGTAGTCTGCTAAGAAGTCCAAGGAGTTTCCTACAACTATTTTGATGATTGCAAGAAGAGGAGCTCCTATTCCCACTACCTCCACACAAAAGGTGAGTAATGCTAATCCTTCTTCTTCTACTTTTGTTTCCAAAACTCTTCTCCTTCAAATCCTAAAATTGATAGAGAAAAAGTCTCTCAAGTTCCTAGCAATGATGCCCCATCTACCTCTGGATCTTTTGATATTATTGATCACCTCAAAAGGACCAAAATCCAAATTTCAGAGGCAGAGTTTTACCAAACTCATCCAAAAGCTTTTGCTAAAATGGTAAACTTTGTAAATTCCAAATCCAAAGTCTCATCCAATACTTCTAAAGGTATTTTTCCCACCCCCTCTTCCTCACCTCAATCAAGCCTTGTGGCTGTAGTCACTTCCCCTAATGAGAAAATTGAACCATTTTATGTGACCCTTCTCATAGCTGGCCATAAACTCAATAACTGTGTTATAGACTCGGGAGCATCAGATAATGTAATGCCTACAAAGGTAGCTCATGCTTTGGGTTTGACCCTAACACATGCCTTTGGTTCCTGTTATTCCATGGAAAGTAGGAAAGTGCCTTTGGTTGGAAGAATTAAAGATGCACAAGTAGCTTTTGCTACTTTTCCAGAGAAAAGGGTCTTAGCCACTATTTTGGTAGTTGATATTCCTCCCTCATATGGGATGTTGCTGAGTAGAAATTTTTGTAAGGAGGTAGGAGGTAAAATCTAAATGGACTGGTCGCATGCTTTGATCCCGGTCAATGGAAAAATGAAAAAGTTGCTACCTTAGAGACAAACAAAATGCATTGTGCAAAAGACTAATGATCTAAAAGTATAGATACTTTATGAAGATACAGGGCATGGTAACTACATGATCATATAACAAGATGAGGTGGAACTTCCTAAGGGAGTGATTCCTGACCCCAATGGCATTTGGACTCTCGATTTTGATGGAAGATTCTCTTTAGCTAGTTCTGGGACTGGGGTTGTGTTAACCTCTCCAAAAGGGAACAGTCATCCTTTCTCCTTCAAGCTTTGTCTTGAAAATACAAACAATACAACTGAATATGAGGCACTCATACTTGGATTGAACATAGAAAAATAAATGGGAGTGAAGAATATTTGTGCTCGTGATGATGCAGAGCTTATTGTGAAATAGGTCAAAGATATTTTCAAGTCAAGAATAGGAGATTAAAGCATTATAGGAATCTTTTCTGGGATTCCATTGAGTTTCTTGACGCTTTCTCCATTGAAGTTGTGCCAAGAGAAAGGAACACTGGAGCTGATTCTCTAGTTGTCACGAGATATTTGTTGATTCCTCACCCAGATTTCTCTCAAGAGAAGTTTACCATTGAAAAGATTCATAGGTGCAGAGTACCAGATAATGCAAATAACTAGTAGGTTTTCAACGATGATTGGCATTTTCTCTCTTTATTAAAGCTTAGGGATAATTTTGACCAGTTGTATTTTGAAGGAAGTGATACCTTGCCTAGAGAGTGTGTATCCTCTAATGAAGGGGATATCAAGGAAGAGACGGATCAAGATGGCTGCATCAAATTGAAAGGTAACAAGATCCCTAAAGGGCTGGTGAGTTTGGAAGACATGTTTGATAAGCATGATAGGTACATTAAGTCTAAAACTTCCCAAGGAGCTTGATACTACTGAGTGTGAAAAAATTAATATTAGGAGTCTTGATGAACCCAAGATGGTGAACATTGGAAAATGCTACACTCAAGAGGAGAAGAAGAAGGTAGTAAATCTGCTAAAAAGGTATGTTGATGTTCTTGCCTATTCGTATGATGATCTCAAGGCTTTCTAGCCAAAGGAGATGCAACATTTTATCCCTCTGAAACCTGGGATCAAACCATTCAAGAAGAAATAAAGGCAATACAATCCCAAGGTTGTTGGCACTATTTTTCAGGAGATCCAAAAGTTTCTAAAGGAAAATATCATCTTTCCTATACATCATTCAACATGGATTGCCAACATTGTTCCTATCAAGAAGAAGAATGGTGAGATTCACATCTGTGTGGATTTTAGGAATTTGAATCAGGCTTCTCTAAAGGAAAACTACCCTCTCCCCATGATGGATCAAGTTTTACAAGTTGTCATAGGATCTGAGATGTTATCAATGTTGTATGGATTCTGTAGTACAATCAAGTGGAAGTTAGTACCCCAGATCAACACAAAACTACCTGTCACTACTCCTGGGACACCTTTGCTTACAAGAGAATGTCAATTGGTCTTATCAATGCCAGTGCCACCTTTCATAAGGCAATGGACTTGGCTTCTAGTAGTCTAAAGGGAAATTGTGTTGTGGTGTACCTTGATTGTTTTCTCCAAAACAAGGGTAGATCACTTTCAAAGCATCTTAAAGCGATCCTGCAGAAATGCAGAGAACATGAAGTTTCTCTCAATCCAAAGAAGTTTGTATTTTTTTCACCGAAAGAAAGTTTTGGGGCACATTGTCTCCAAAGAGGGAATCGGGATAGATCCGAGAAAGAGTTCAAGAAATCTAGTAGATTCCTCTTCCCACAAGCAAAAGGGGGTTCACTCTTTATTTGGTAAGATAAATTTCCGAGGAGATTCATTCTGATTTTATAGAACATACTATGAGCATTTCTCACATGATGAAAGGAAAGAAAAACTTTGGTTGGTCTTCTAAGGGTAAGGAAGCATTTGAAGGTATTAAGCAAGCCATTGTTAAAACCCCCATCTTAGCATGTCTTGATTTCAACAAGGATTTTATCATCTATTGCTATGCTACAGAGAATACCTTGGTTATTGTGCTAACTCAAAAGAATTCTAAGGATCATGAGCTTCCAATTTCCTTCATGAGCTATGTTCTAAAATCTCATGAGTTGAAATATACTATGATGGAGAAACATGCTTTTGCAGTGGTCAAAGTTGTCAAGTAGTTTCATTTTTATATTCTTAATTATCACTTCGTTGTTCTTGTTCCTAATACAACCATCAAGTCCATTCTTACACAACAGGATTTTGGAACTAAGAGAGGTAATCAGGTAGCAAAGGTTCGGGAATATGACCTATATATTAATCCAACTAATCTAGTCTAGGGTAAAGGCTTTTGTTAACTTATTGTTGAACAAGCTGATGCAACGTTTACAAAGAAGTAGTTGATGTTCCTGTTGTGCTCTTCCTCAGTTCAACAAATGAATGGTATGCAGATATTGCACATTTTCTTACTTATGGAGAGCTTACATCTCACTTGAGTGCTAAGGAGAAGAGGGATATTAAACTAAGGCATGCATGTATGTGTTATGGGAGAATGTTTTGTTAAAACGAGGCATAAATGGAAGATTCTTGAAGTGTGTGGAAAAAGAGCAACAAAAGAACTTGTTCTCACTTTTCATGATCTAGGCTTGTGGAGGCAATTGCTCTTCTACTGTCACTGCCCATAAAATCCTTTGTGCTAGGTACTATTGGCCTACACTATTTAGAGATGCATCCAAATGGGTAGGTAAATGTGAATCCTGTCAGACTTTTGTTGGGAGACCTAAGTTGGTTGCTTTGCCACTAAAACCAGTAGTGATTGATGAGCCTTTTCAACAGTGGGGATTGGATTTCATTGGAACTCTTAACCCACCCTCCAGTGTTGGGCATACTCATGTGCTAACTACTATAGACTACTTCACAAAGTGGGTAGAGGCCATTCTAATTAAAAGCACTACTTTTGAGGTAGTGTATAATTTCATTAAGGAGAACATATTGATAAGGTTTGGGGTACCAAACAATATTGTGACTGATAATGCTTCAAATTTTTCTTCTTCTCGAGATGATGGATTTCTACTATGGTTATGGAATTTCCCTTTCTCACTCTTCAGACTACTACCCCCAAGGGAATGGACAAGCAGAATCAACAAACAAGAATCTAGTAACCATCATTCGGAAGCTTGTCAATGAATCTCAGAGGAATTGGCATGATAAACTCTATCATGCTCTCTGGGTAGATAGAATTACACCCAAAAGAGAACTTGGGGTGTCTAATTTTCAAGTGGTGTATGGTGTTGAAGCTCAGTTACTAGTGACAGTGGAATTACCAGCCTTGCACTTAATGAAGGCTATTGAAGATTAAAGTTTAACCAGTTTCTTAGACAAGAGGATCATGTATCTCCATAAGCTAAATGAATACAAAAGTTACGAGGTTTTGATAGAATCTCATCTCATCAATCGAGGGTGAAATATTTGATTGATTAGAAATCCAGACCTAGATATTTTAAAGTAGGATACATTGTTCTGTTGTGGGACAAAAGACATGAACCTCAAGGAAGCCATGGTAAGTTTGATTCCCTTGGCTTGGTCCTTTTAAAATCGAGGCACTTTGCTAGAGAAAATTCATTCTATTTGGATTACATGGATGGTTCTCCTCTCCCACTTCCTTATAGTGGGAAGTATCTGAAGTTTTTCAAGTCCTAGGTGACTAGGCGGTCCTTTTGTATATTCTGTACAATGTTTTGGTTTTGGGTCGTTCCTTTGTGTTTTGTTTCTATCTTTCTTTTTTATGTGTTTTGTCTTCTGTTTTGGTTTTCCTTTGACTCTATTTTGCCTAATGGATAAGGCACTAGTCTAATTTCCCACAGTTTTTCTATGGTCCTTGATCTTGCCTTGTTCCTCTATCAAGTCATCCCCAGAAAGAGCCAATTGTTGTCTGCCTCAAAACTCCCCTCTTTTTGAAGCCAAGTTTTAAAAATTTTGAGTCAATACCTTAGAGTAATGGATCATGTCGAGCCTAGTATTGTTTGCAGTTTTCCATTCCATGGAGAACAATTTGAAATTCGAGCATAAAGGTGAATTTTTTCCCCTTCTTTTATTTCTTCCCACAGTCGGGAATGACGGGTGTATCCTCCCGTCAATGTTTTCCCTAGCATCCATGGGTAGTAAGTCGACATATCCGATTGGATGTGGCATTGCCATGTTTCAAGTGATAGCAAAAGCCTCCACACATCCAAATGGTGTAACTCCAAGGGCATGGCCCAAGGGACGGTCCTCAAATAAGCGCAGCTTTCCATGTGTCCTAGGTCTAAAATAAAGACAGAACAATCCTAAATCAGCTAAGTATGGAAGGTTCACAAGACACCACCACATGCATCATCGGTGCAACTTCAAGGATCGAAGCCAAAGGTGGTTCCCCAAATTTGTGTCAGCCCTCCACATGTCCCATCTCTAAAAAAGAGACAAATCCAACCATGTATTTGACTAAGTATGAGCGGGTCGGCGGGAGCCTCCACATGCTCAACGGTGTAATTTCAGAATTGAAACCAAACGGCCAATCTCCAAATGAGCACCAGCTTGCCATGTGGTCGATTCAAAAGAGAGATAGAGTTAGATGTTGAAAAGTCCAAGACCGGTGAAAGGATCCATACGTCGCGCATGACACAATTTCAGGAGGTGAATCCAAAGCGGAAACTCAAATGAGCACCACTCTCCACGTGTCTAGGGTTCAACAGAAGTCAAGTGGGTGGCCTAAGTATGAAGAACGGTGGAAGTCTCCACATGTCTCTTTGGTGCAACTTCAAGGGAAGAATCAAGAGTGGGTCTCCAAATGTGCACGAGCTCACCACATGGTCAAATTCAAAGAAGGGGCAGAGCCAGCCATTGAATCTAAGTATAGAAGGGTTTGCGGAAGCCTCCACATGTCAGCTTGGCACAACTTCAAAGGAAAAATATGGAGGCAGGTCCCAAACTTGCTCCAGCTCTCCATGTGTCTAGGGTCAGATATATGGCCCACCAAACAAAAGGGACTTAGTCAAAAATGTAAAAAAATTGACTAGAGGCTGCAAAGGACATGTGGCCATGTTTCAAGCATCGGCGGGAGGTGGGCCGGTGGAGTAATTTGAGTTTTTGAGCCCCCGTTCACTTAAAAAGAGGTAAAAGTATAAAAGTTACCCAGAGCTCTGTCACCACTCAAGTAAAGCCACATGTCAAGCTCGTATCAAAATCGGGTGGGTGGTCCGAAATGTTCCAAAGTGCTATTTCTCTAAGAGGCACAAAATGTAAAAGGTGTCCCCATGCCCACTTCTGTTTAAATCTCTCCCACATGGATGGCTCAAATTCAAAGTTTGCAAAGGTAGTTCGAATGACTATGATTCAATGTGTCCGGTTTGCTACCAGGCATAGAAATAATCGAGTCGTTGGAGAGACTTGGACATCGGTTTCTTGAATTAGTTTTCATCATTTTTGTAACCAAATGTAATCATTCTTGGAATTTATTTAATGGATTTTTTTACGTTGTTATTCGGGTTAGGATCCTGGTACTCTGTAGATGTAATAGATTTGAAGTAATCAATATAGAATTTTTCCCTTTTCTTCCTTTGTTACTCCTTCTTTCCTTGTCTAAAAATTTATGAATCATCCATCTTTGCATGCTAAGAAACTTTTTTTTTTCTTATTTCTATGATTTCGGAACTTTGTATATGTGAAATTATATCTGTTTTAAAAGTGAATGATTCTATTCGCATCTCCCGGCTCAATACTTGGAAGGTCATACTCGCCATCTATATTTGTTGAAGGTATTGTTTTTGTTCTTCATTCATTCCTCATCTCCTTAATTATTCCATCCTTTCGTATTGATGATATTTGGGCATAAACATTTCAAAGTATTAGGAATCCACTCTTTGAAAGTTGTATATTTGTACATAAGTTTTACTATTTGCTTTCAATAAGGGAACCTCTCCCATTAAAGAGGAAGAACTTATTGTCCCCGAATATGGTTTGTTAAAGTTCCATTTATAAACCCAACAGCTTTTGGAAAATCCACTGGGGATTTCGTTTCAAACGTATCCCTTTCTAAAAGAAAAATTTCAAGACCATTCTTTGGTCTAGTGACTCTACAGTATACACATGGGAAGAAATCTCTTGGGGTTGAGGATTTTCATTTTCAACTTCTAGAGAAACAAAACTTCTCTCTTCCAATAAGAAGTAACAAAGGGAATCATTGTACATCTCATTCCTAATCTTTGTGCTTTTATACTTGCTGGTGTTTTTGTTCCCCTTCAGTCAACTTTCCCAAAGATGGCAGCCCCTTTTCCTTGGTGACAACAAGTTGGGCCTCTTTCTCTTCCTCATCCATTGCATGAGTTACCTAGGGGTAATAGGAAAAGTTTTCCCAAGTTCCGGGGTGATGGGAAAGTTCATCCAGATGAACACATTGCAGCCTTCATTATTGCATGTGGGATTCTTGGAGTTGAACATGAAGATGTCTCTGTCAAGATTTTTGTGGAGACATTGCAGGAAAATGTTGCTGATTGGTTCTATCATCTTCTTGTTGGGTCGATCACTAATTGGAATACCATGACAACTCCATTTGAGTAGCATTTCAAACTGCTGAAGATGTGCATGCTTTATTAGAACAAAATTCTCATATCAATAAGGATCCATTTGAGCCCATGAGGGAGTTTTTGGCTAAATTAAACAAGATAATTAATAAAATTCCATAGAACACTCATCCAGAGGATCAAATCCAAAATTTATTCTTCCTTAATGCCTAGTTTCCTCAAGTGATTTATGCACTGAGGAGATCTAACCTTGCAACTTTGGATGTTGATCAGTGTTTGGCTATCAGTGTTGAGGATGATTTAATCATGTCTAGTAAACTAAAAAGAGAATCCTCCAAATCTAAAGCTTCTTCCTCTTCCTCTTCCCTGGAGCCAATTCTGATCAATTAGTACAAAAGCTTGCAAATGATCTCATTGCTCTCAAGAAACAATTGGCTCAACATACCCCTTACCAGGATGTTCCAAGAAAAAAATTCAGCCCAAGAACCGTCTGCCTTCTTCTCAGACCAAATTGGCTATTGAAGGCCCACCCATCAAGGTTCCAGTCAATGCAACTTGTGAAGTTGAAGAACCTGATGATGAGGAGTGTAATGAACTCTATGAAGAACTAGAAGAAGAATAAGTTGAAGAACTGGAAGATTTTGGTGGGTCTCAAGTTCATTTCCTCACCATTGAAGGTATGGATGATGAAGATGAATATGATGAAAGAGTGGTAGATATGAATAGTGAGTCATATGTTGTCATGACTTGAGAGAAAACAAACAGAAAAGAAAAAGTGGTGTAGCCTGCTAAGAAGTCCACGGAGTTTCCTATAACTACTTTGGTGATTGCAAGAAGAGGAGCTCCTATTCCCACTCCCTCCACACAAAATGTGAGTAATACTAATCCTTTTTATTCTACTTCTATTTCTAAAAATCCTTCTACTTCAAATCCTCCTAAAACTAATATAGCAAAAGTCTCTCAAATTCCTAGCAAAGATGCCACATCTACCTCTGCATCTTTTGATATTATTGATCACCTCAAAAGGACCAGAATCCAAATTTCAGAGGAAGATTTTTACCAGACTCATCCAAAAGCTTTTGCTCAAATGGTAAACTTTGTAAATTCCAAATCCAAAGTTGCATCCAGTACTTCTAAAGGTCTTTTTCCCACTGCCTCTTCCTCACATCAATCAAGCCTTATGGTTGTAGTCACTTCCCCTAATGAGAAAATTGAACCATTTTATGTGACCCTTCTCATAGCTGGCCATAAACTCAGTAACTGTGTTATAGACTCAGGAGCATCAGATAATGTAATGCCTACAAAGGTAGCTCATGCTTTGGGTTTGACCCTAACACATGCCTTTGGTTCTGTTATTCCATGGAAAGTAGGAAAGTGCCTTTGGTTGGCAGAATTAAAGGTGCACAAGTAGCTTTTGCTACTTTTCCAAAGAAAAGGGTCTTAGCCACTATTTTGGTAGTTGATATTCCTCCCTCATATGGGGTGTTCTTTGAGTAGAAATTCTTTAAGGAGGTAGGAGGTGAAATCAAATGGAATGGTTGCATGCTTTGATCCCGGTCAATGGAAAAATGAAGAAGCTGCTACCTGAGAAACAAACTAAATACATTGTGCAAAATACTGATGATCCAAAAGTATAGATACTCTATGAAGATACAGGGCATGGTAACTACATGATTATGTCACAAAATGAGGTGGAACTTCCTAAGGCAATGATTTTTGACCCCAATGGCATTTGGACTCTCGAGTTTGATGGAAGCTGCTCTTGCTGGTTCTGGGGCTGGTGTTGTGCTAACCTCTCCAGAAGGGAACATTCATCCTTTCTCCTTCAAGCTCTGTTTTGAAAATACAAACAATACAACTGAATATGAGGCACTCATACTTGGATTGAACATGGCAAAAGAAATGGGAGTGAAGAATATTTATGCTCGTGGTGATGTAGAGCTTATTGTGAAACATGTCAGAGATATTTTTCAAGTCAAGAATAGGAGATTGAAGCATTATAGGAATCTTGTCTGGGATTCCATTGAGTTTCTTAATGCTTTCTCCATTGAAGTTGTGCCAAGAGAAAGGAACACTAGAGCTGATTCTCTAGTTGTCTCAGGATCTTTGTTGATTCCTCACCCAAATTTCTCTCAGGAGAAGTTTACCATTGAAATGATTCATAGGCCCAACGTACTAGATAATGCAAATAACTAGCAGGTTTTCAATGATGATCAGCATTTTCTCTCTTTCTTGGAGCTTAGGGATAATTTTGACCAACTGTATTTTGAAGGAAGTGATACCTTGCCTAGAGAGTGTGTCCTCTAATGAAGGGGATATCAAGGAAGAGACAGATCAAGATGGCTGCATCAAATTGAAAGGTAACAAGATCCCTAAAGGGCTAGTGAGTTTGGAAGACCTGTTTGATAAGCATGATAGGTACATTAAGTCTAAAACTTCCCAAGGAGCTCGGTAATCTACTGAGTGTGAAAAAGTTAATATTGGGAGTCTTGATGAACCCAAGATGGTGAATATTTGAAAAAATGCACTCAAGAGGAGAAGAAGAAGGTAGTAAATATGCTAAAAAGGTATTTTGATGTTCTCACCTATTCGTATGATGATCTCAAGGCTTTTCAACCAAAGGAGATGCAACATTTTATCCCTCTAAAACCTGGGATCAAACCATTCAAGCAAAAACAAAGGCAATACAATCCCAAGGTTTCTGGCACTATTTTTTAGGAGATCCAGAAGTTGTTAAAGGTAAAGATCATCTTTCCTATACATCATTCAACATGGATTGCCAACATTGTGCCTGTCAGGAAGAAGAATGGTGAGATTCACATCTATGTGGATTTTAGGAATTTGAATCAAGATTCTCTGAAGGACAACTATCCTCTCCCCATGATGGATCAATTTTTGCAAGCTATCACAAGCATTTGAGATGTTATCTATGCTGGATGGATTCTCTGGATACAATCAAGTGGAATTCAGTACCTCAGATCAACACAAAACTACTTTCACTACTCCTTGGGGCACCTTTTCTTACAAGAGAATGCCTTTTGGTCTTATCAATGTTGGTGCCACCTTTTAGAGGGAAATTGACTTGGATTTTGGTAGTATGAAGGAAAAGTGTGTTGTGGTCTACCTTGATGATTTGACTAGTTTCTCCAAAACAAGGGGAAATCATTTTTAGCATCTTGAAGCAATCCTCCAAAAATGCATAGAACATGGAGTTTTTATCAATCAAAAGAAGTATGTCTTTTGTGTCACTAAAGGCAAGTTATTGGGGCACATTGTCTCCAAAGAGGGAATCAAGATAGATCCAGAAAGATTTCAAGCAATCCAGCAGATTCCTCTTCCCAAAAGCAAAAAGAGGGTTTACTCTATCTTTTGTAAGATAAATTTCTGAGGAGATTCATTCCCGATTTTGCTGAACTGACTATGAGCATTGATCACATGATGAAAGGAAAGAAAACCTTTGGTTGGACTTCCAAGGGTCAAGAAGAATTTAAAGGTATTAAGCAAGCCTTTTCTAAAACCCCCATCTTAGCATGTCCTAATTTCAATAAGGATTTTATCATCTATTGCTATGCTAATGAGAATACCTTCGCCATCTCTTGTGCTAACTCGTAAGAATTTTGAGGATTCATGAGATTCCAATTTCCTTCATGAGCTATGTTCTGAAATCTCATGAGTTGAATTATACTATAATGGAGAAACATGCTTTTGTAGTAGTCAAAGTTGTCAAGCTGGTTTCATTTTTTATATTCTTAATTATCATTCATTCGTTGTTCTTGTTCTTGATACAACCATCAAGTCCATTCTTACACAACAGGAGTTTAGAACTAAGAGAGGAAATTGGGTAGTAAACATCCGGGAATATGACCTAGATATCAATCCAACTAATCTAATCTCGGGTAAATACTTTTGTGAACTTATTGTTGAACGAGCTAATGCAATGTTGTCTAAAGAAGCTTGAGTTGATGTTCCCTGTTGTCATATTCCTCGATTCAACAGATGAATCGTATGCAAATATTACACATTTTCTTACTTATGGAGAGTTTCCATCTCACTTGAGTGCCAAGAAGAAGAGGGATATTAAGCTAAGGTCTGCACAGTATGTGTTATGGGAGAATTCTTTGTTCAAGCGAGGCATAGATGGAAGATTCTTGAAGTGTGTAGATAAAGAGCAACAGATGAAGTTGTTCTCATCTTTTCATGATCAAGCTTGTGGAGGAAATTTCTCTTCTACTATCACTTCCCATAAAATCCTTCGTGTTGGGTACTATTGGCCTACACTGTTTAGAGATGCATCCAAATGGGTAGGTAAATGTGAATCTGTCAGAATTTTGTTGGGAGACCTAAGTTGGTTGCTTTACCACTAAAGCCAGTAGTGATTGATGAGCCTTTTCAATAGTGGGGATTGGATTTCATTGGAACTCTTAACCCACCCTCCAAGACAAGGTATACTCACGTGCTAACTACTACGTACTACTTCGCAAAGTGGGTAGAGACCATTCCATTCAAAAGCACTACTTCTGAGGTAGTGTGTAATTTCATTAAGGAGAACATATTGATAAGGTTTGGGGTACCAAACAAGATTGTGACTGATAATGCTTTGAATTTTTCTTCTAAGATGACGGATTTCTTACGTGGTAATGGAATTTCCTTGCTCACTCTTCGACTACTAACCCTAAAGGAATGCACAAGTAGAATCAACAAACAAGAGTCTTGTAACCATCGTTCGAAAGCTTGTCAATGACTCTCATAGGAATTGGTACAAAAACTCTATGATGCTCTATGGGCAAATAGAATTACACAAAAAGAGCAATTGGGATGTCTCCTTTTCAAGTGGTGTATGGTGTTGAAGCTCAGTTACCAGTAATAGTGGAATTACCATCCTTGCACTTAATGAAGGCTATTAAAGATTCAAGTTTTACCAGTTCCTTGGACAAGAGGATCATGTATCTCTAGAAGCTAGATGAAGATAGGTTGTAGTTTTTGATAGAATCTTAGGTCATCAACTGAGAGGTGAAAGATTTGTTTGACAAGAAAGCAAGACCCATATATTTTCAAGTAGGATACATTGTTCTATTTTGGGACAAAAGAAATGAACCTCTAGGAAGCCATGGTAAGTTTGATTCCCTTTGGCTTGGTCCTTTTAAAATTAGGCACTTTGCTAGAGAAAATTCATTCTATTTAGATTACATGGATGGTTCTCCTCTCTCACTTCCTTATAGTGGGAAGTATATGAAGTTGTTCAAGTCCTAGGTGACTAGGCAGTCCTTCTGTATATTTTATACAGTGTTTTGGTTTTGGGTCGTTCCTTTTTGTTTTGTTTCCGTCTTTCTTTTTTTTTGGTTTCTTTTCTTTTCATGTGTTTTGTATTCTGTGTTGGTTTGCCATTAACTCTATTTTCCCAATGGATAAGGCACTAGTCTGCTTTCCCTGAGTTTTTTTATGGTCCTTGATCTTGCCTCGTTCCTCTATCAATTCATCCCCAGAAAGAGCCAGTTGTTGTCGCCCTCAAAACTCCCCTCTTTTTTAAGCCAAGTTTTGAAAATTTTGAGTTGATACCTTAGAGTAATGGATCATGTCGAGCCTGGTATTATTTGAAGTTTTCCATTCCATGGAGGAAAAATTGAAATTTGGGCCTAAAGGTGAAGTTTTTCCCCTTCTTTTTATTTCTTCCCACAGTCGGGAATGATGGGCGTATCCTCCCCGTCAATGTTTTCCTCGGCGTCCATGGGTACTACGTCAACATTTCGATTAGATGCGGCATGGCCATGTTCCGAGGGATAGCGAAATCCTCCATGCATCCAAAAATGTAACTCTAAGGGCAAGGCCTAAGGGATGGTCCTCAAATACGTGTAGGCTTTCCACATGTCCCAGGTCTGAAATGAAGATAGATCAAGCCTAAATTGGCTAAGTATGGAAGGTTCAGTAGATGGCGCCACATGCCTCATCGGCGCATCTTCAAGGGTCCAAGCTAAATGCAATTCCCCAAACTTGCACCAGCCCTCCACGTGTCCCAGCTCCAAAAAAAGAGACAGAGTCACTTTTTTAGTTGACTAAGGATGAGGGGTCAGCGGAAGCCTCCATGTGCCTCAATGGTGCAATTTCAAAAGTGAAACCAAAGGGACAATCTCCAAATGAGCACTTGCCACATGGTCAGAGTCAAAGGAGAGACAAAGTTGGTCATTGAAATGTCTAGGATGGCGAAAGGAGCCACGTGTCAGGATGGCGCAATTTCAGCAGACGAATCTAAAGTAGAAACTCACATGAGCACTAGCTCTTCACATGTCTAGGGTTCAACAGAAGTCAAGTGGGTGGAAGGCCTGAATTGGCTAAGTATGAAGAACTGGGGGAAGTCTCCATGTGTCTCTTCGGTGCAACTTCAAGGGAATAATCAAGAGCGGGTCTCCAAATGTGTGTGAGCTCACCACGTGGTCAAATTCAAAGAAGGGGCAGATCCGGCCATTGAATCAACTAAGTATAAAAGGGTTTGCGGAAGCCTCCACGTGTCAACTTGGTGCAACTTCAAAGGAAAAATCTGGAGGCATGTCCCAAACTTGCGCCAACTCTCCACATGTCCAGGGTCATATATACGGCCCCACAAAACAAAACATACTTAGTCAAAAAACGTAAAAATATTGAACTGGCCCGTAAAGGACACATGGCCATGTTTCAAGCATTAGTGGGGAGGTGGGTCGGCAGAGCAATTTGAGTTTTTGAGCCCAAATTCACTTGAAAAGAGGTAAAAGTATAAAAGTGATTTGCGGCTCCATCACCACTCAGGTAAAGCCATGTGTCAAGCCCGTATCAAATCTAGGTGGGTGTGCCAAAATGTTAGAAAGTGTCATTTCCTAAGAGGCACAAAATGCAAAATGCATCCTCATGCCTGCTTCTGTTTAAATCTCTTCCACATGGATGGCTCAAATTCAAATTTTGTAAAGGTAGTTTGAACGGCTGTGATTTAATGTGTCTGTTTTTTCCGCCATGCATGGAAACAACCGAGGTGTTGGAGAGACTCAGACATCAGTTTCTTGAATCAATTTTCATCATTTTTGTAACCAAATGTAACCATTCTTGGAAGCTAATTAATGGATTTTTCACGTTGTTTTTCGGGTTGGGATCCACGATACTCTATAGATGTAATAGATTCAAAGTAATCAATACATAAGTTTTCCCTTTTCTTCCTCTGTTACTCCTTCTTTCCTTGTCTAAAAATTTGTGAATCATCCATCTTTGCATGCTAAGAAACTTTGTGTTCTTGTTTCTATGATTTCTGGAACTTTGTGTCCATGAAATTATATCTATTTTGAAAGTGAATGGTTCTATTCTACATTTCCCTAGCTCAATACTTGGAAGGTCATACTCTGCCATCTATATTTCTGAAGGTATTGTTTTTCTCATCCTTCCTCGTCTCCTTAATTCTTCCATCCTTTCATATTGATGATCTTTGGGCATAAACATTTCAAAGTATCAAGAATCCAAGCTTTGAAATTTGTATATTTGTACATAAGTTTTGTTACTTGCTTTTAATAAGGGAACCTCTCCCATTAAAGAGGAGGGACTTGTTGTCCCCTAACTGTGGTTTGTTAAAGTTCCATTTATAAACCCAATAGTTTTTGGCGACTCTATTGGGGATTTCATTTCAAACGAATCCCTTTCTAAAAGAACAATTTCAAGATCATTCTTTGGTCTGGCGACTCTATGGTATACACGTGGGAAGAAATATCTTAGGGTTGAGGATTCTCATTTTCAACTTTTGGAGCAATAAAACTTCTCTCTTCTGGCAAGAAGTAACAAAGGGACTCATTCTACAAGCACACCTCTGTTAAAATAAGAAATTCCAAGGATAGCGTTCCTTAGGAATATCTCAGTCCTAATCTTTGTGCTTTGATACTTGATGGTGTTTCTGTTCCCCTTTAGTCAATTTTTCCAAAGATGGCAGCCCCTTTTCCTTGGGGACAACAGGTTGGGCCTCTTGCTCTTCCTCACCATTGCATGAGTTACCTAGGGGTAACAGGAAAAGTTTTCCCAAGTTCGGGGTGATGCAAAAGTTCATCTAGATGAACACATTGTATCCTTCATTTTTGCATGTGGGATTCTTGGAGTTGAACATGAAGATGCCTCCATCAGGATTTTTGGGGAGACATTGTAGGACAATGTTGTTGATTGGTTCTATCATCTTCCTGGGGTCGATCACTAATTGGAACACCATGACAACTCATTTTGAGCAACATTTCAAACCTATTGAAGATGTGCATGCTATGTTAGCACAAATTTCTCATATCAAGAAGGATCCATTTGAGCCCATGAGGGAGTTTGTGGCTAAATTCAACAAGCTAATTAATAAAATTCCACAGAACACTCATCCAAAGTGGATCAAATCCAAAAGTTCTTCTTCCTCAATGCCCAGTTGCCTAAAGTGAGTTATGCACTAAGGAGAGATAACCTTGCAACTTTGGATGTTGATCAACATTTGGCTATTAGTGTTGAGGATGATTTAATCATGTCTAGTAAACTGAAAAGAGAATCCTCCAAATCTAAAGCTTCTTCCTCTTCCTCTTCCCCTGGAGCCAATTTTGAGCAGTTAGTACAGAAGCTTGCAAATGATCTCATTTCTCTCAAGAAACAATTAGCTCACCATACCCCTTACCAAGATGTTCCAAGAAAAAAATTCATCCCAGGGAACCATCTGCCTTCTTCTCAAACCATATTGGCTATTAAAGGCCCACCCATCAAGGTTCTAGTCAATATAACTTGTGAAGTTGAATAGCCTGATGATGAGGAGTGTAATGAACTCTATGAAGAACAAGAAGAAGAATAAGTTGAAGAACTAGAAGAGATTGGTGACTCTCAAGTTCATTTCCTCACCATTGAAGGTATGCATGATGAAGATTAATATAATGGAGTGGAAAATATGAATAGTGATTCATATGTTGTCATGAATCGAGAGCAAACAAATAGAAAAGAAAAAGTGGTGCAGCCTGCTAAGAAGTCCAAGGAGTTTCCTATGAATATTCCTATGATTTCAAGAAGAGGAGCTCTTATTCCCACTACCTCCACACAAAAGGTGAGTAATGTTAATCCTTCTTCTTCTACTTCTATTTCCAAAACTCCTTCTCCTTAAAATCCTAAAACTTATAGATAAAAAGTCTCTCAAATTCCTAGCAATGATGCCACATCTACCTCTAGATATTTTGATATTATTGATCACCTCAAAAGGACCAAAATCCAAATTTCAGAGGAAGAGTTTTACCAGACTCATCCAAAAGGTTTTTCTAAAATGGTAAACTTTGTAAATTCCAAATCCAAAGTCTCATCCAATACTTCTAAAGGTCTTTTTCCCACCCCTCTTCCTCACATGAATCAAGCCTTGTGGTTGCAGTCACTTCCCCTAATGAGAAAATTGAACCATTTTATGTGAACCTTCTCATAGCTGGCCATAAACTCAGTAAATTTTTTATAGACTCAGAGAATCAGATAATGTAAAGCCTGTAAAGGTAGCTCATGTTTTGGTTCTGGCCCTAACACGTGTCTTTGGTTCTTATTATTCCATGGAAAGTAGGAAAGTGCCTTTGGTTGGTAGAATTAAATATACACAAGTAGCTTTTGTTGCTTTTCCATAGAAAAGGGCCTTAGCCACTATTTTGGTAGCTGATATTCCTCCCTCATATGGGATGTTCTTTGAGTAGAAATTTTTGTAAGGAGGTAGGAGGTGAAATTCAAATGGACTGGTCACATGCTTTGATCCCATTCAATGGAAAAATGAAGAAGTTGTTACTGAGAGACAAACTGAATACATTGTGTAAAATACTGATGATCCAAAAGCATAGATACTTTATGAAGATACAAGGCATGGTAACTACGTGATCATGTCACAAGATGAGGTAGAACTTCCTAAGGAAGTGATTCTTGAACCCAATTGCATTTGGACTCTCGAGATTGATGGAAGCTGCTCTTCATCTTGTTATGGTGCTGGATTTGTGCTAACCTCTCTAGAAGGAAACAATTGTCCTTTCTCCTTCAAGCTACGATTTGAAAATACAAAAATAAAGTTAAATATGAGGCACTCATACTTTGATTTAACATGGCAAAAGAAATTTGAGTGAAGAATCTTTGTGCTCGTGGTGATGTAGAGCTTATTGTGAAATAGGTCGAGATATCTTTTCAAGTCAAGAATAGGAGATTGAAGCATTATAGGAATCTTATATAAGATTCCATTAAGTTTCTTGACACTTTCTCCATTGAATTTATACCAAGAGAAAGGAACATTAGAGTTTATTCTCTAGTTGTCTTAGGATCTTTGTTGATTCCTCACCCAGATTTATCTCAGGAGAAGTTTACCATTGAAATGATTCATAGGCGCAGCGTACCAAATAATGCAAATAAATGGAAGGTTTTTAATGATGATGAACATTTTCTCTCTTTCTTGGAGCTTAGGGATAATTTTGACTAGCTGTATTTTGAAGGAAGTGAGACCTTTCCCAGAGAGTTTGTATCCTCTAATGAAGGGGATATCAAGGAAGAGATGGATCAAGATGGCTGCATCAAATTGAAAGGTAACAAGATCCCTAAAGGGTTGGTGAGTTTGGAAGACCTATTTGATAAGCATGATAGGTACATTAATTCTAAAACTTCCCAAGGATCTCAAAGTAGTCTACTGAGTGTGAAAAATTTAATATTGGGAGTCTTGATGAACCCAAGATGGTGAACATTGGAAAATGTTGCACTCAAGAGGAGAAGAAGAAGGTAGTAAATCTACTAAAAAGGTATGTTGATGTTCTCACCTATTCGTATGATGATCTCAAGGATTTCTAGCCAAAGGAGATGTAACATTTTATCCCTCTGAAACTTGGGATCAAACCATTCAAGCAGAAACAAAGGCAATACAATCCCAAGGTTGTTGGCACTATTTTTAGGAGATCCAGAAGTTGCTAAAGGCAAAGATCATCTTTCCTATACATCATTCAACATGGATTGCCAACATTGTGCCTGTCAAGAAGAAGAATGGTGAGATTCACATCTATGTGGATTTTAGGAATTTGAATCAGGATTCTCTGAAGGATAATTACCCTCTCCCCATGATGGATCAATATTTGCAAGCTATCACAGGCTTTGAGATGTTATCTATGCTGGATGGATTCTCTGGATATAATTAAGTGGAAGTCAGTACCCCAAATCAACACAAAACTACTTTCACTACTCCTTGGGGCACCTTTGCTTACAAGAGAATGCCTTTTGGTCTTATCAATGTTGGTGCCACCTTTCAGAGGGAAATGGAATTGGATTTTGGTAGTCTAAAGGGAAAGTGTATTGTGGTGTACCTTGATGATTTGACTATTTTTTCCAAAACAAGGGTAGATCACTTTTAGCATCTTGAAGCAATCCTCCAAAAATGCAGAGAACATGGAGTTTCTCTCAATCCAAAGAAGTATGTCTTTTGTGTCACTGAAGGCAAGTTGTTGGGGCACATTGTCTCCAAAGAGGGAATCAAGATAGATCTAGAAAGAGTTCAAGCAATCCAGTAGATTCCTCTTCCCACAAGAAAAAAGGGGTTCACTCTTTCTTTGGTAAGATTAACTTCCTGAGGAGATTCATTCCTGATTTTACAGAATTGACTATGAGAATTTCTCACATGATGAAAGGAAATAAAAAATTTGGTTGGAATTCTGAGGGTAAGGAATCATTTGAAGGTATTAAGCAAGCCATTGCTAAAACCCCATCTTAGCATGTCCTGATTTCAACAAGGATTTTATCATCTATTGCTATGCTATAGAGAATACCTTGGTTGTTGTGCTAACTCAGAAGAATTCTGAGGATCATGAGCTTCCAATTGCCTTCATGAGCTATGTTCTAAAAGCTCATGAGTTGAAATATACTATGATGGAGAAACATGCTTTTGCAGTGGTCAAAGTTGTCAAGCAATTTCATTTTTATATTCTTAATTCTCACTCTATTGTGCTTGTTCCTGATACAACCATCAAGTCCATTCTTACACAATAGGAGTTTGGAACTAAGAGAGGTAATTGGGTAGCAAAGGTCTAGGAATATGACCTAGATATCAAGCCAACTAAGCTAGTCCGGGGTAAAGGCTTGTGTGAACTTATTGTTGAAGGAGCTGATGCAATGTTGTCCAAAGAAGCAGTTGATGTTCTGTTGTCCTCTTCCTCAGTTCAACAGATGAATGGTATGCAAATATTACACATTTTCTTACTTATGGAGAGTTTCCATCTCACTTGAGTGCCAAGGAGAAGAGGGATATTAAGCTAAGGTCTACACAGTATGTGCTATGGGAGAATGCTTTGTTCAAACAAGGCATAGATGGAAGATTCTTGAAGTGTGTGGAAAAAGAGCAACAGAAGAAGTTGTTCTCATCTTTTCATGATTAGGCTTGTGGAAGAAATTCCTCTTATGCTATCACTACCCATAAAATCCTTCATGCTGGGTACTATTGGCCTACATTGTTTAGAGATGCATCGAAATGGGTAGGTAAATGTGAAGCCTTTCAGACTTTTGTTGGGAGACCTAATTTGGCTGCTTTGCTACTAAAACCAGTAGTGATTGATGAGCCTTTTCAACGAGTGGGGATTGGATTTCATTGTAACTCTTAACGCACCCTCCATTTCTGAGCATACTCATGTGCCAACTACTACAGAATACTTCATAAAGTGGGTATAGGCCATTCCAGTCAAAAGCACTACTTCTGTGGTAGTGTGTAGTTTCATTAAGGACAACATATTGATAAGGTTTAGGGTACCAAACAAGATTGTGACTGATAATGCTTCAAATTTTTCTTCTTCTGAGATGATGGATTTCTACTATGGTTATGGAATTTCCCTTGCTCACTCTTCATACTACTACCCCCAAGGGAATGGACAAGCAGAATCAACAAACAAGAATCTGGTAACCATCATTCAGAAGCTTTTCAATGAATCTCAAAGGAATTGGCACAAGAAACTCTATGATGCTCTCTGGGTAGATAGAATTACACCCAAAAGAGCAATTGGGATGTCTCCTTTTCAAGTGGTGTATGGTGTTGAAGCTCAAGTTACAGTAATAGTGGAATTACCATCCTTGCACTTAATGAAGGCTATTGAAGATTCAAGTTTTACCAGTTCCTTGGATAAGAGGATCATGTATCTCCGTGGTTTGGATGAAGACAGTTACAATTTTTGATAGAATCTTAGGTCATCAATCGAGGGTGAAAGCTTTGTTTGACAAGAAAGCAAGACCCAGATATTTTCAAGTAGGATACATTGTTCTATTGTGGGACAAAAGGCATGAACCTTGAGGAAGCCATGGTAAGTTTGATTCCCTTTGGCTTGGTCCTTTTAAAATCAAGCACTTTGCTAGAGAAAATTCATTCTATTTGGATTACATGGATGGTTCTCCTCTCCCACTTCCTTATAGTGGGAAGTATCTGAAGTTTCTCAATTCCTAGGTGACTAGGTTGTCCTTCGTATATTTTTAAGTGTCTTTGTTTTGGGTCGTTCCTTTTTGTTTTGTTTGTCTTTCTTTTTTTGGTTTCTTTTCTTTTCATGTGTTTTTTCTTCTATGTTGGTTTGCCTTTGACTCTATTTTTCCCAATGAATAAGGCACTAGTTTGTTTTCCCATAGTTTTTCTATGGTCCTTGATCTCACATTGTTCCTCTGTTAAGTCATCCCCAGAAAAGAGCTAGCTATTGTCGCCCTCAAAACTCCCTCTATTTGAAGCTAAGTTTCAAAAATTTTGAGTTGGTACCTTGGAGTAATGGATCATGTTGAGCCTGTTATTATTTGCGTTTTCCTTTCCATGGAGAAAAAATTTGAATTTTGGCATAAAGGTGAAGTTTTTCCCCTTCTTTTTATTTCTTCCCACAGTCGGGAATGATGGGCGTATCCTCCTCGTCAATGTTTTCCCAAAGCATCTCTACGAGTGCAAGACGTCGACATTTCGATTGGATGTGGCATGGAAATGTTTCAAGTGATAATGGAAGCCTCCACACGTTCAAATGGTGTAACTCCAAGGGTAGGGCCTAAGGGATGGTCCTCAAATAAGAACAGGATTTCTACGTGTCCCAGGTCTGAAATGAAGACAGAACAAGCCTAAATCAACTAAGTATGGAAGGTTCAGTAGATGGCGCCACATGCCTCATCGGTGCAACTTTAAGGGTCGAAGCCAAAGGTGGTTCCCCAAACTTTTGCTAGCCCTCCACATGTCCCAGCTCCAAAAAAGAGACAGATTCGATCATTTAATTGACTAAGTATGAGTGGGTCGGTGGAAGCCTCCACGTGCCTCAACGGCACAATTTCAGAAGTGAAACCAAAGGGCCAATATCCAAATGAGCACCAGCTCACCACATGGTCAGAGTCAAAGGAGAGACAGAGTTGGCCGTTGAAAATTCCAGGACCGGCAGAAGGAGCCACGCGTCAAGCTTGACGTAATTTCAGGAGGTAAATCTAAAGCGGAAACTCAAATGAGCATCATCTCTCCACGTGTCTAGGTTTCAACAGAAGTCAAGTGGATGGCAGGCCCGAATCGGTTAAGTATGAAGAACCGGTGGAAGTCTCCATGTGTCTCTTTGGCACAACTTCAAGGGAAGAATCAAGAGCGGGTCTCCAAATGTGCGCGAGCTCGCCATGTGGTCAAAGTCAAAGAAGGGGCAGAGCCAACCATTGAATCAGCTAAGTATATAAGGGTTTACGGAAGCCTCCACATGTCAACTTGGCATAAATTCAAAGGAAAAATATGGAGGTAGGTCCCAAACTTGCACCAGCTCTCCATGTGTCCAGGGTCAGATATACGGCCCCACCAAACAAAAGGGACTTAGTCAAAAATGCAAAAATATTGAACTAGCCTGCAAAGGACATGTGGTCATGTTTCAAGTGTCGGTGGGGAGGTGGGACCTTTTTGTATTTGATGCCGTTAAAAATTCAAGGCGGGGAGGTGGGGTGATGGAGAAATTTGATTTTTTGAGCCGCGTTCGCCTAAAAAGAGGTAAAAGTATAAAAGTGACCCGTGGCTCCACCACCACACAAGTAAATCCATGTTTTAAGCCCATATCAAAAGTGGGTGGGTGGGCCAAAATGTTCTAAAGTGTCATTTCTCTAAGAGGCACAAAATGCAAAAGGCATCCCCAGGCCTGCTTCTATTTAAATCTCTCCCATGTGGATGGCTCAAATTCAAAGTTTGTAAGGGTAGTTCGAATGGCTGTAATTCAATGTGTGTCTGGTTTTCCACCATGCATGGAAATGGTCAAGGCATTGGAGAGACTCATACATCAGTTTCTTGAATCATTTTTCATCATTTTTTGTAACCGATGTAACCATTCTTGGAAGCTATTTAATGGATTTTTCACGTTGTTATTTGGGTTGGGATCCTAATACTCGTAGATGTAATATATTTGAAGTAATCAATACAAAAAAATTCCATTTTCTTCCTCTGTTACTCCTTTCCTTATCTGAAAATTTACGAATCATCCATCTTTGCATGCTAAGAAACTTTGTGTTCTTGTTTCTATGATTTCTAGAACTTTGTGTCCATGAAATTATATCTATTTTGAAAGTGAATGATTCTATTCTACATCTCCCTAGCTCAATACTTGGAAGGTCATACTCTACCATCTATATTTCCTGAAGGTATTGTTTTTGTTCTTCCTTCCTCATCTCCTTAATTCTTCCATCCTTTCGTATTGATGATCTTTGGGCATAAACATTTCAAAGTATCAGGAATCCACCCTTTGAAATTTGTATATTTGTACATAAGTTTTGTTGCTTGCTTTCAATAAGGGAGCCTCTCCCATTAAAGAGGAGGGACTTTTTGTTCCCTGATTGCGGTTTGTTAAAGTTCCATTTATAAACCTAAAACACTTATAACTTTCCTCATATTAGTTTATTAAAAAAATTGAGGATGGAGGAGGAGTAAGTCCATATGATGAAAGGATAAATCAAATAATCCCATTAGATGAAGACATAAGGTAGTCTCACTAAAAACATTTCAAGTGAAAAACTCAAGAAGTTATTTGACAAAAGATCACTCTAAGAGGTTTAAGTGTTAGAGACCTAGTCTTGTTATGGGACAATAGACATGAATACAAAGGTAAACACGGAAAGTTTGAAGCCCGCTGGATGGGTCCCTATTGTAATGTATTTTTTTCCCACCTAAGAGTTGAAAATTGGTCTTCTGTCATTCCTACTCCATGGTAAAGAAGCTAAAATGAAAGAGAAGACCCTTGAGTATCTTATAATATATTTTATCTAATATTTTTATGTTTTCTTTAGTGTTTCCTTGCATTATATAGGTCAAGTGTTGTCTAATTACACTTTGGCACAAAAAATAAAGATATAAAAGGAGTTTAGAGGCATCATTTAAGGCTAGTCTTGGCACATTTTGTTATACTTGGGCATAGAGAGCTAGTTTCTCCTTATTCATCTACTTGAGGACAAAATTCCTCTTGTGAGGCCTCATTGAATGGAAAAAAACCTTCATATGGCTTAGGTGAAGGATGAAACCCTTTATGTGGCTTATTTGAAGGACAAAAATCCTTCATGTGGCTTAGGTGAAGGAAGAAAACCCTTCATCACTATTTGATCTTGATTTGAAGAGACGATTTGAAGATATATTTTTAATTTCCAACTAATATTATAATTATTTAGGGTGGAGTGACCTACGTTGGGTAGGGTTTGGGGTCATAAGAGAAGAATTTGAGAAACTTGGTTTCACCATCGATTTGTAATATTTTTAAAGCAGAAATATAAATTTATATGAATTTAGAGGGTTTCTAGACCCATATTTCATATTTATCTTATGGCTGCAATTTCCAGTTCATATTTAATTTCTAGTACTCTATTCTTCAATGTTTCTATTTTGGCTTCTAAAATTCTAGTATATATATAATAGTGGTGAATTGATTGGTGGTGTTTTATGGTAATTTTTGCATTTTTGTTGTAAGGATAAGTCATTGATTTTATTCTTTAGGCTGTTGTAAATTTATTTTCAGATCTACATTTAGTGTGAAACCCTTGATAGGGTTATTACGGTGGTATCAAATCTCAAATTCCCAAGAGGCCTAGGGTTTAAATGGATAAATTAATTGTCGGCTAAGAAATACTTGCGGAGACCACAAATTTTCTTTCCATGTATCTTTAAAGGATGATTGAAACTATGGTTAAAAGTGGTGAAGGTAGCTCGAGTGGAGCTAATAATGTCAAGAGACATATGGGAACAACATGAGGATCAATTTGGAAGCCCACTTTCATCCCTAGAGAGGAATCCAAACCGAGAGAAGAGCCAAGACCCACGGGAAGAATAAATATTGCGGTGACTATGAGGAGTTTATGAATTTGTCTAGAGAGATCCGTGATGTTATTTCCCTTTCCAATTTCATGGGTTTGGATAGAGGAAGATCTAGGCTTGAGCCTAGACATACCATTACATAAAGAGAGGAAGAGGTGAAGAGATTCGAAGTTGCAATGGCGGAGAAATAATAAGAGCTACAAGAATAAGGGAAGACCCATATTCAGCGTGAAGGTAAACATTCCTTGCAAATAAATGTTGTTTTTGTGGTTTCTAATGATTACATGTCAGTGAAATAAAATCAGATATACAAGAGGTTCTTGATGCTAAGATTCAATAGGTTCCAGTTGAGAGGCATGCTCTTCAAAAGGAGGTCTCACCGGATACTCATGAGGGTTTTCAGCTTGTTGGAAATTTCAAAACAAAAGTCAATATAGGGCCATTTAATGGTGTACATGACTCCGGTAAGAACATTAATGATGTCCCATGTAAGTATCAACAAAATAGTGTTGAAGACAAAGTGGGAAGAGCTTTATTTTTTGAATTTGAGGTAAAAAGAAGGATTATTCCAACTCATAAATTTTGAGTCATGATATTGAAAAAATCAAGGATGTTTCAATCACTACTCATCGACATGGGAAGAGAGGCATGTGGGGAACAAATCAAGGTATCATGAAATTTTATCTTCTTTTATATTGCTTCCATATTCATATCATGATGGGAGAATTGTTAAGGATCACATGTCATGTTTGAATGATAATGTTGTGATAAAGAGAGATGAACATTTTAAGATCATCTTAAGTATTTCAAATTCATTGTTTAAGACATATCAATTTGGGGTCAACATGAGAGGTATGCTAGAGAAATGGATATGGTTTCTAACATAAGAATGGAGAACATTATTTTAGTATCTCATTTCATCATACTTGTTGATTGACACAAGAAGGCAGCCATAATGAAGGATAATTTTCATAATTTCAAGGCAATATGGGTCACCATTGAAGTAATTTCAGCTATGGTCACTTCAATTGGGAGTGATATGCACATTTTCAAGCATAGATTGAGAAATTCGAGGAGGTTAGATGCAGCAGCTGATGGGCAGCCTAGAAATCAAATTTTTGTGTTCCAAACACTCCACTTTGGGCAACCAAAATATCTTCTACTACAAGGTAATATTACTAGTTCATCAATTTTGAGACACACTTGTTTGTTGCTTCCTAATTTGTGTGTTAAAGATGATTATCATGGGAGAATAAAAAATAGTATGTTGTGCATTTTTAAGTATCATAGGAAAGCCCATTTTCAAGTTATAGAAGTGCCAAAAATGTATAATTTTTCATTGCATGGGGTCATGGTTTGGGTTCCAAAGACCCAAAGAATCATTAGAGGAGTTTTGGAAAATGTTCCACTTTGCATTAAGGGTGGAATAAGCATGTTCATGGTAGAATAGAGATGGTAATTTTTCAATTTTCAAAATTCTTCTAATCACCCTTGATGAATGTTCAATTGTTGTCACTTCATTGGATGATAGGATGCACATTTTCAATCATGATCCGGAAGAATTGTGGGGATTATGGACAGCGATAAGCATGCATCCTGGAATACTTATTTTGGTATTCCAAGAATTTACTTTTGGGGCAAGAAATGAACGTAAGAATGTTGTGTTAATATATAACATGTTCACAAATTTCAATCATGAGCTTGTTGATCTTCATTTTCTATCCCATGTAAGATAATTTTTAGTATTCACAAATTTGGTTTTTCCTATGAGATTTTAGTTTGATAGTTGTTATGTTATGGCTATAGGGCTGATCTTGCAAAAATCAGATTTGGGGCTTCCATTTCTGTCACAAATAACAATATGTTTTCATTTTTTAGAGCATTCTGCCATGGAAACATGAGGAAATAATATTTCCGTTGAAAGGAGGAAATAAATCAGATTGTGATGAGTTATTTTCAGATTTTTGGATTCTAGTTTTTGAAGAAAAAAATGCATGCTCACCGCAAAGTGTTTGGGACATCTGGATGAATCTTCAAATGTTCATCACTTGAGAGGATAAAATGAGATGATTGTAAGCATCAAAAGAGTGCTTGTCACATTACCCATAAGACATGAAGAAGCAATGATGGAAGAAACTTTTGTTTTCATTGATGAGTTTATTTTGTGTGCGAGATAAAGGTGTTAAACAAGAAGAGAAGTTGAGTTTGTTTCTCACCCAATTACAAGGGAGATCATATGGGGTTTTAACTATAAATGGTGAGATTTTGGTACTTGTTTGGGTACTTAATGTTTCTACATCTGTCATATTACTAAAACTCACATGGATTTGTCATAGTTTCATCATTTTTATGTTGCTAGTCACAATAATTTCAGTCACCAACAACGGTTTCCATGTGTAATTTAAGAAGGTTTCCTTGCATGAAAAGGATAGTAGTGAAGCTCCACTAGTGAGGACACTCTCCTAAGCCACCCTAGTGATAAATTGGATGGAATCCCAAGTGACTTACTACTGTTATGATTTATTTTCAGCCTACATGCAAGATATGTTGAATGATGTTCTCATGATCTGGATAGAAGGCTCCATTGAGGGAGAACATGTGGGTGTGGGTGATGGAATGAGTAGACTCCAAGCATTTGATTTTGAAATTTAGTATGTGAAGGGGGAACAAAATGTGGTTGTCGATGATTTGTCAAGGATTTCACCTTCACCATTAGAGGATGAAGACCTTCAAAAAAAAAGAAGAAAAAGTTGGAGAAGCAGATGTAATGATTTTGCAATTGCTTAAGGACAAGCAATTTTGGGGAGGGAGGACTGTAATGTCCCTTTATCCCACCTAATAGCTGGAAATTGGTCTTCTTATCATTCCTACTCCATATCAAAGAAGCTAAAATGAAGGAGAATACCCTTGAGCATCTTATAATATATTTTATCTAATATTTTTATATTTTCTTTAGTGTTTCCTTGCATTATACAAGTCAGCATTGTATAATTAAGCTTTGGCACCAAAAAGGAAGATATAAAAGGAGTGTAGAGGCATCATTTGGGGCTATTCTTGGTGCATTTTATTCTACTTGGGCATGGAGAGATAGTTTCTCCTTGTTCATCCACTTAAGGATGAAAACCCTCTTGTGAGGCCTCATTGAAGAACGAAAACCCTTCATGTGGCTTAGGTGAAGAATGGAAACCCTTCATCATTATTTGGTTTTGATGTGAAGAGTTGATTTGAATATCTATTTGTAATTTCCATCGATATTGTAATTAGTTAGGGTGGAGCGACCTACCTTGGGTAAGGTTTCGGGTCATAGGAGAAGAATTTGAGAAATCTAGTTTTACCATATGATTTATAATATTTTTAAATGTTGGAATCTGAAGTTATATGAATTTAGAGGGTTTCTAAACCCATATTTCATATTTATCTTGTTGCTGCAATTTCCAGTTCATATTTAATTCCCAGTAGTGTATTCTTCGGTGTTTCTTTCTTATTTTGGCTTCTAAAAGTCACTAATTTTATTCTTTAGTCTATTATAATTTTATTTTTAGATCTCGCATTTAGTGTGAAACCCTTGAAAACGTTATTACACCTATTCTAATTATATCATAATTAGGGAATATAATTTATTTTGGAATGATCGGAGGGAAATTTGATGGAGTTTCTTGTCAATGGAAACCACCTCAAACATTTCTTGGATTAAGCTAAAGAATCAGTATGCTCATTTATCAGATGTAAAGCTTTTTGTTTTTTGTTTATTTTGTTAAGGTTTTGTCTCCCTTTTTGTACTACGATCTACGGTGACGGGTTTCGAGATATGTTAGTTATGTTATGAATCTACTTGGGAAACCATGTGTGTTTTCCCATCATGACTCCTTAGCCAATGGATTAAGCATCTAGTCTTTGTTCTTGTGGCACCCACAAGGGTTTCCATCCCCAAGCAGGAGCCGATGTTGGTACTCATTTTGAGCCCTGTTCTTAACCAAGTAACTTTTTCTAATAAATTTCCCCATAACATCTAAGGGACTTAGATTTACATATGTCAATTAGTCACCAAATATTTGAAATCCCCATGACCTTTCCTTCCCATGAAAATCAACAAATTTAAAGATGAGCATGACCAATTAGTTTTAAGGAGATGCAGATAGTGCATTAATTTAGAGATCCGCGGAATAAAGAACTTATTGTTTCGCAAATTGCTCTAAATTATGAATGGATAAAATTAAAATCATGACAAAGGTGTCTCTCTAAAATGGTTGAAAACTATTCAAATTAATTTATTACCATAAACTTAAATAAGGAAGGATGTCACAAAATGATTGGTTACAGGAAATAATAAAGTGTGGTTGCATAACAAAATCCATGGCACATTGGTCTAGTGTTTGGAGGGTTTGTTAGAAGGGTTAGTACCCCGAGTTTCGAGGAATGGGCCGTATCACACTCATCTATTGTTCAACGGGTATTTTGGGATGATGGAATTCCATGGATTTCATAAAGCCACGGGATTTTCACAGATCTGTCAAAACGCCATGGAACATCAAAAACAACCAAAATTTTGTGGGTAAAGGAGGAATGCAAGTAAAATCCTTTGGATGGTTTGTTGAAAGCATTAACACTCTGCGGATTCTGAAAATCTATGGGATACTCTAAGGAAATAACATCTTTCATGAGTACTTTTTACCATAGATATCCAAATCATACAATATGAATCAAGAGACAATTGATATGTTATTCAAAGGTAAATCCAATTATGAAAATCAATAAGAATTTATAAGAGGATGGATTTTTCAAAACTATTATGTGAATTATCATGTTAGGATTAAAATCAAAACTAGTTTTGGATACTCACATGGGTTTGAAACAAGGGGAAATATATTGATATCTTTCAAAATATGGTTTTTGGCTTCAATAAGAAATTCACACAAAGTAAAATTTAAATATGAAGGAGTAACAATGATTATTCGTTTCCCAAGGCATATTCACCAAAAGGGAGGGTTTCAAATTAGTTAAGATAATGACATAAGGGAACAAACGGTTTATGACTAGGTGCATGAATTATGGTGACATCATGGATAGCACAAAAAAGGATTAAGAAACAAAATTAAATATCTTACACACATTTGTGTCAGCAACTAGAAGCAAAACCAAATTGAGGAATGAAAAAGACATCTTTGTAGTTGTAAGATATTTTCCAAAATGGGGTTCCTTTTCGCATGTTCGGGATGGTTCATAAGAGTTTAGGAGGGAAATTTAAATCATAATAATTCACCAAAATTGTTTAAGTATGGGGGTTATCCTCATACAAAAGGAGGGGTTAGTTTTCATAAAGAATTTGAAGGAACAAAGATCCCATCTCCCCTCTCACATTCAAGTTGCACCTCAGTCATCTCACCCTAGTTCAAGATAAGACCAAATGTAGCAGAAAAGGACATCTCCTTTGTATGTTCCCCTTAATCATTCCAAGTCATGATCTTAACAAATGTTTTGACCCCTCCCGAGATGCAAAAATAAATACCACCTGGTCTACCACCATTTCCAAGCCATTTCCCTCCTTCTTTAGAGATAAATGTGATCAATCCTAAATAGGGGTGAAAATTTGAGGACCAACAAGAGCCATGAATTAATTTGATGAAGCATTTATTTACATGAGTTTCAGGTCCTCCATGAATGTGTATAAGAATCATGAAATAAATTTGAGATAAGGACTCCATGCTTTGTTCGATGATCCCCAGGATCATAGTGATGATGTATACCTCCTAAAGATTCATCCCACCAAAATGCAATGCATGACACAAGTTTATAAGACTGCTCATTCACTCAAGTTTAAGACTAGTTTTGAAGCTCTTACACCAAGTATGAATCTCTAATGAAGGTTGAAGGAGAAATGGCGAAGTATAATGCATATCAAGGGGTTATAGAGAAAAAATAGGTTTTTGTAACTTACTTACATGCTCACAACACTTATCCACTTGTGTAAGTTGGTCATTTTTCTAGAAGACAATAAAGAGTACATTGAATAGGAAGAAGATAAAAAGTTACATGACAGTTAAAAATGAAGAATTCAGATGTTAGAGGTCAACTCGGGTTGTAAGAAGAAAATTTTCAGTTATGCATCAAGTTCAGAGGTGTTTAGGTGACCCAAAGGGATGTTATAACTTTCGTGTCATCTTTTGTAAGGTCCGCACTTGATCGACACCTAGTCATATATAATGATTGAAAATGGTAGGTTTGGTGATTTTATCACCCAACAAACACAACCCCTAGATGGCCAAGTTGAGGACGGAAATTCGGTGTGATTGGGTAACATGGGATTACCTCTCAAGTGTGGGACTTGTGAACTTGAGATAATCCTTTGGAGAAGGTTGTTTCTGCTCCTAAACCTACCTGCCACAACTACTCCTAATTCAGGAAAGTGCACTATCTAATCATATTATAACATTCCAAGGAGACTAGGAGAGATATGTATGAAAATAAACCTACAATAAGAGTGGTGATACACCAGAAAAAGGAGGTTGTTAGACAAAACTCCAGTTCCCGAAATGGAGAGAGGTGAGCAACAAAGAGGGTGGAAAAAATGCACCATAGAAAAATATGGATTCACATAGAACACCATTTATTTCCTGTTAAAAATAGATCCCATAAACCTGCAATAAACATCATAAATATGCACAATATACCCTGTAATGAGGAGAGGCAAGTAGAGACAAAAAAATCATGCAGAGGATGGACAAAATGCATCACAGAACACAAATCTATTGCTCCATTAAAGTATGCACAATACATCATTGGTGGGAAAGAGGAAATAAAATTCCATTACAATTCTTGGAGAGGAGGCTTAAAACTCCACATTCATCCTAGAAGAAGAAGAAGAGAGGGGGAGAGAAGAAAATGTCTAACTCCTTTACAAATGAGCCCCATGTTATAATTTATAGAATTAGAGAAGAGAGAGAGAATGAAACTCGGATTTGTATTTCCCATCACTTGAAATTTTCCCAAAGTAGGTGAAAATCATGATATGCAATCTCCAAAATTCATCCCACATTGATTTGTAACTTGCACAATAAAATGGCTCCTCGTGCTCATTAATTGCATTCTCAACCACTTGAAGTCTTTGTTCTAAACTAGGGTCATTTTCTAAATTTTAACCATGAATTATCCATAGATATCTAAATTTATTTATATTTTTCATATATATCATATTCATGATTCCAATGAGACCAATTTTGTGTGATTTCGTTGAGAAATTCTCAAGTTATGAGATTTTGAGCAAAGGCGACTTTCAGAGGTTTTGCCAAGTTTAACTTGATATCCATGGGACTGAGCAATTAAAATATTGGGTGGAAAATAAATTTAAATTATTTCTCCCTCCTTCTAATTATAAATTTACAATATATTAAATATCCCAACCACTTCTTCAACCACCCAAGACTAACCAACATTGAAGTTTGCAGACCCAGCATGGGCATCATTAAATTTTGCAAAGCATATACCCATAAACAACCCCAAGTCTATTTTTTGAAATTTCACACCATTAAATTTTTCCTTATTTCGTTACCTGGATCAAAAGTTATGAGCATCTGAAGTTTGCACAATAAAAATTGCGAACATGCAAAAAGTTCCCGAGGTCCAAAATTTGAGCACTTTTGGAAAAGGTTATGGGGTCTGAAATCTGATAATTTTGGAAAAGGTTCCATGGATTGAGCACTTTGGCAAAAAATTCTAAGGCTTGAGCACTTTGATAAAAATTTCCCCGAGTCTAAAACTTGAGCACTTTGACAAAAAAATCCCCAAGCCCGAAATTTTCTGCAAGGTAACTTGCGAAGGCCATATCTTGAGCTCCTGAGATGAATTTTGGGGTGAAATTTTATATGATTTCACATGGAAACAACCCTATGAATCCAATGGTTATGGGCCCAAAGTATAATTTTTATTCAGAACCTCAAAATTTCTCCTTCTTTCTCGGGATGGCTAGTTGTGCACCAGAAGAATTAGTTGCCTCGGAAATTGTATGATGTTTCAATATGTCCCATATTTTCCACCATGTAGGGCATAAAAAATTATTTTCATACGAAAAAAATTTCACTTATAATTACTCACATGGCTCTTAGAATCTTTCTTTGAAGCTTAGGTCCTCTTTCACAGTGCATGCTCCTTTAGGCCCGAAATCCCGCTTCTGATGGATTGGCCCCAAAACCTCCAAAACTTCCCCAAATTAATTAAAATTATTCTCAAACTTGAAAACTCACCTATATCATTATATATTTCTCCATGAAGGACCTATCCAAAGTGCTCAAACCCATCCTCCCAAGTTGTCTATTTTTACTGGGGGTAAAAATAAATAACGATGATGTCATATCATGTTCCTTGTGACAAGTTCAATACCAAGTAGGTGAAGAGATATTGGAATTTGAAGTGTAAGAGTATTTTTGATCATGTATTAGAAGGCCTTAAAGTGTATGAGATTCAGATTTTAGGAATATTTTGTTGAAATAGTGTAAGGATATGTTAAACAAGAAAAAACAAAGTATGTATGTAATGCCTCCATGATTACAATTTTGTAGCACTATGAAAACATGAGAAAATGAGTGCTTGAGAGGATGATTCAAGGAGAGGATTTTGATAAGAATGAGTGTGTGAAATAATCCTTGTATGAAATATTTTTAGGAGATGAACAAGATGAGGGGAAAAAGAATAATCAAGGTGAGAAAGAGGGTGAAAAGAGAAGATAGAAGAGTTGATTTAGAGGACACAATTTTTTCGTAAGACAACCATATGAGATTAATCAAAACCTTTTTAGAAGTGTGAGTCTTTTCTTAGAAAATAGGAGTTGAAGCTTCCTTGTAAGTTGTAGCTTGTAGAATTTCAATGGGTGTTTGACTGAATTTTTGGGAGTTGGAGCTTCCATGAAAGTAAGAGCTTGTTAAAGATCAAGTGGGTGCTTGGTTAAATTTTTGAGTTATAGCTTTAAGTTGAGTGGATTCTCAACAATTGAAATCTTTGTAACCTTATAGGATAATTTTTCAAGCTAGTGCATTGATTTTAGTGGTTTTTTTCTTTCTTAAAGGATTTCCCACATTAAAATTTGTGTCCATGAGTACTTGCTTCTATTTTGCATATGTGTGAATGTCATGGTTTTAACATGGTAAATAGGAACTAAGATTGAATGTATTGAGAAGTTGTTGAAATATTTTTGAAGTTTTGAGAAGCACTAATTCACCCCTCCCCTCTTAGTATGTATTTTTTCAAATAATCACTTTCAAGGCCATGGAGTAACTTTTCTAATCTCTTTTACACAATGACACTCATTTTTGGACAAGGCCCTAATAGGCTTGTATACCTAGAAAAACAATTATCAATAAATGTGTTAATTCACTTGACAAAACACTTGATCAAGGATTCTAAGTTATATTTCTGGAGAACACACTTCTGGTTTAACTCATCATTTCCATATGTTGTATCATCTCAAGGCCTATAGCTTGAATAACCTTGTATTTATGAGATAAATTTCACATGGTTTCAAGTCCTAAAACCAGTCATGGTCAAAGAGATTTATAACACATTAAATGACACTTTCATGAGAACTAATTTCAAGCACATTAAAAAATAACTTATACTCCAAGATCAAACCTTCTTTAGTGCTGATGGGGTGGGAGTGGTGTGGTCAAGTCACATGGTTGTGTGCTTTCCCACCCAGGTTCAAATCCCCCCGAGGCACGATCCTCCTCGGAGGTGGTTTCACCACTAGAGGTGGCTTCTCTGCTCGTGTTGACCTTTGGTGGCTCTCCTGCTGCCGACGCTAATGGTTCTCCTCTCACTACTAACACTGGTGGTTTCTCCTCTCATTGTTGATGCTTGCTTCTCCTCTCGCTGTCTGACGCTGGTGGCTGCTCTGCTCCACTATTGATGATCCCACTCATCCTTTGGTGGTGTTCCACTTGCTGTTCATTCGGTGGCTACTCCTCTCACTGCTGACACTGGTGGTTGTTCCTCTCACTCCATTCACTAATAGTTGTCCCACTCATTGCGGCCATTGTCGTTGGTCGTTGCATCTTCACTATGGTTTCATGGTTGCTCTAATTGGGTTCCTAAATAGTGGTCCCCTTCATTGTAACCAGGTTGTGGTTCCTCTCAAGAAAAATCCTCAATTGTACAAGGATGTGGGTCCTTTCAAACACCCTCAATTTACCCTCAATCCAAAAAAACCTTCTTCAAAGCATGGATCATGTGGGGAAAGATATGTTTACAAACTCATTTCTCAGTCCTTCTTGATTATCCTGATGAGTTAGTTTTGGACCATTAGGACTAATGCTCAAAATAACTTCACTACACCAATTCATGGGCTTAAGCATGTTGTGTTGTATCTATAACAACTATTCATGCCCATATTGCACTTGAATAACATGTCATTTCATCAAGACCTCTTAAAAATCACATGTCTGGTTTTACATGTTTACTCCTTTAGTAGTAGGTCATCTATATTGACATGGTTTATCAAAACTTTACACATAACTTACCTATATCTCCTCATGAGCAGTTGGGACACATCCCAAGATTGCTGCCATAGTTGAATTTCCACTATGACACCTATTATACTTGACTGTACCACCAATTATTTGTAAAATAGAGGTAAAATTGTACCATACAGTCACACATGGAGGACCAAAATGCCACCAAATTAAGCTACAAGGAGTTCTCTACATCACCGATTGTTCACATTATCTTTTTTTTACCAAAAACTTCATTTCCTCTCCATCACTATAGTGTTAGGGTTTTGAGAGGGTTTGGACCACCTTGTCTTCTTAAGCATCGTTCATAAATCTTAAGGCATCATTATTCCTCATTCCACTTGTTAAATGAACTATACTCCATGTGCCAACTTTCATGAAAGTACCAGTCTCCATGTAAAAGTTTAACGTATGAAAAAGCACTTCAAGTATCACCTTCAAGCTAGAGCAGAGCATTTTGAGAACTTGATAGACCCAAAAACAACATAATTTGAAAAATATTCTTCATGTTTCCCTAAATTTTGGTCCATATCTCTAGACATCCTCCTTTACATGTTCCAAGGTCCATTTTCTCATAAAATTATCTGTAGCTTCTTGACCAACATCATTTGTCCATTCTTATACGGCTCGTCCTCAAGAACAGTCATGAAGAAGACATCAAACATACATTTAACAGCTGAGAGATGACCTATGACATCTTCCACAACCTCTCTACAAATTCTATACAATCTTCTCTTGCTTATATTTTCTGTAATGTCTTGTTTTTCTTCATACATCCATCCAATCTTGCACTAAGTCCTTAAACTAGGCCTAAATGAGCTTGTTTCAACCATGATTCATAATGCATGACATGTTTTTTATCAAAAGATATCTATAACACCTTGGAAACACCTTTGAGACACTGTAGGACACCTTTGTAGTTCACACTAAGCACCAATATTCTTACCAATGTACCAAGCATGCACCTAGGCCTTATCAAAGCATCCTAACAACTCTCAACTCACCACTTCACACCAATTCACTTCAAGAACTCATCACCAAACATTCTTTACCATATAAACATTAGTTTCCATCCATGCCATATGAAATCAATGAAAATAATCAATGCAACAAGGATCAAAAATATAAATTTATACCCAAATTGTATGGCCTTGACTAGGGATAAAAACATGTCAAATGAAGTTTGCATCCTATTAGGTTGAATCAGTATATGGATTTTTTGCATGGCACTTTCATAATGTGTCAGCATATTAGTGTACAAGGATAAAAAAATTGCACAAGAGACCTCAAAATGCACTAAGCGGGAATAAAAAGATTGTGTTTATCTTAGTAAGAGTGTATTGTCAAAAAGCAAAGTGTCAAAGAGTAAATTACCAAATTTGAGTTTCGCAATAACTTTAAACATCACTTTCATTAAGATTTATAATTTTTCCATAGTCCATGAGATTAAATCAGGTATTTTTATTATTAACTATCTTGATTTTTTTATCGACACATTTCAAATCATAATCCACAATTCATCATTAGGAACAAGATTTTTTGTTCGACAAATTTCAAATCATAATCCATGATTTATTGCCATTTTCAACATAATTAATTATTTTAACATATTTTTTAAATTTTTGACATGCGTATAGAGCTTTTGTAAGGTCCACAAGTCAAACTAGGTAGTATCTTGCTCTTCATACTAACAAGGATTAATATTATCCTTTTATTTTAGAACAAATTTAAAAACATTATCGTTATATTACACTTGATTCCAATTTTAGTTCAGTGCAGTGATGGGACATCTCGTTTGGATTTTCTTTTCCCCACATATGGAAAAGTTCATTTTTAAAAAAATTTCCTTCATTGGGCGCGCTTGTCTCAAGAAACACACTTTCATCAATTAATAACAAAATGCCTACCCATAAGGCAATATGCATGTACCTAAAATTGCATGGTGTTAAATCTGAAACAAATCTAATAACGAGGAAAAATTCATCCTCGTGTATGCATAGATTTTGACCCATTCACCCCACTTTGTTCAATCTAACGAATGCCTCTCACTCTTCATCTTCCAAAATGATCAAAAATTTAAATTTTCATGTTTCCTTGCATGGTTTTCAAAACCACCATTGTACCAATTTCAAAATTGTTAGTCTACCTTGATTAGTGGTTTCCCCTTTCTTTAATATTAAATCAAAAAATGCTCACAGGATGTGATTTTTTTGATTGAAAAGCATATCCATATAATAATGATGAAATGTACAATGCTAATCATACAAAATCGGGTGGAAAAGATCACACCCCACATGCAGAGTAAAAGTAGCCATTAAAAGGCTACGAGTGGCACATATTACATAATCATATCAAGATAAGCTTATCAATCAAAAAAGTTGGAGAAAAATTTGTAGAAACCAACGAGAAAAAAACCGCTAGGCGGCGGCGGTGAACATGGAGGTAGGAGGTGATTTTGGGGGCTCTTCGGACGATCACCCCACCCACTAGGAGGGTTAGTAGGGGCATCAATGGTGGCTCCCACCTTTGTCGGTCTGATTGCTCCTCCTCATTGCCCCAGGTTGGGTGAAATGGCTAAGGAGAGCTGAGGAAACTTGGAGTGATCAGGCACCTGCCACCTATAACCGCCACCGCCCAGCTGGCCAAACACCCTTGGCACGGAGAAGCCCGAGATGGAGGCAGAGAAGGACCCCACCAATGAGGGGAGGCACTCCGCTACCCACGAGCTAGACCCCGATCAAAATTGTGCCACCCACGGGAACGGGAGCGGTGACCTTGTGAGCGGGAGCGGCGATGAGGAGAATCAGGCGGAACACGACTGACAGTGCAGGGGGCACTCCCCCAGTGATCTAGCAGGGTCTACAGGTGTTCCACCTCAATGCAGACTTTTTCCGCTTGAACTTGGATCTGAAGCGAGACATTGGAAATAACAGCAAGTTTGTTAGAAATAACAAAAGTTCTATCCACTGTCTCCTTGTTAAAAATAGTTGAGTTTCTAGTTTTCCAGATGTGATATAAAATAGTAGCTCTAAAAGAATGCCAAATGTTGTAAAATTTTGCAGGAACAAAGGCCGAGTCCCCCAGAAGAACCATTTTCCATGTAAAGAACATGGGCAGAAAAGGTTGAAAAAGGGTATGAATCCAGCGCCAAGCAGACTGAGCATGGGGGCAGAACCAAAAGAGATGAAGAAGAGTCTCAATGTGGTTGCAGAAAGGGGGGCAGCGAGGAGCTCCCATAAGAATGAGACATTTTCCCACAGGAAGCCCTTGGTGGAGAATACACCAAAGGAAGTGAGCAACTTTGGGCTCTATAGGAATGGCCCAAACAACCTGAAAGCGTTGCTTCCAACCAAAACGGGTGGAATGCAAGCTCCAACGAGCATTGAGCTTATTGAAAGGGAGCTGCTTCTGAGCAAGAAGCTTGTAACCCACTCGAGGTTTGTAATTTCTGAAGGGGGTGGCAGTGGGCCAATGCCAGTCAAACCACCATGGGTGCTGCGTATGAACCCCAATTTTATGCAAATAATCACCAGGTATGAGCTCTTGAATTAGAAAAATGGCTTGTTTATCATTGTCATGAAGAGAAAATTTAGCTTTCAGGTTGATCCATGGAAGCCAATCCCTGGTGGCCGGACAAAAAGGTCCTGAATAAACTTAACTCCTTTTCTGAAAAGACGCATACCCTTAAACTGCACTGAAAGAGCAAGAGGTTTGTCCTGATATTGAAAAATTGGATTCCACCATAAGCTGAGAGAGTTGAGAGAGAGCCCATTTCGGAAACCATCACCCTGCCAAAGCAGGTGGGGTTTGAGGAGCTCCCAGGCTTTCCAAATACTTTTAGCCACAAAAGAACCACCAATTTTAAGAGGAACAGGGCAAAGCAATAAAGAATAGTAGTTCAAACCCTGCCATGCCTTCCGATTAAGAGGAGACCCTTGAGATATACAATGCCTGAGCAGAATTTTCCAAGATTCCTCACCTTCAAGGCTGCGAATTATCCATTTGGTGGTAAGAGCAACCCCTTGCAATTGTATGTTGATAAGGCCAAGACCGCCGGTGTTTTTGGGCGTACAACAAACATCCCAAGCAACCCTGTGAAAACCATGGTTCCCCTCAGAGTTGGCCCAAAGGAATTCACGCAGAAATTTTTCCAACCGATGGTAAGCAGCCTTAGAAGGAGCCCAACAGGAGGAATAGTAGACATGAGTGGACGGGATGTGATTTTCAGATTCAACTTTATATTTTGTTACTTACCTAGTCAAAACTTCTCACAATACACATAATTAATCCTCCACCACCTTTTTTATTACATATATTATCATTTTTCTAAAATGATTGATCGATTAATTTCATGATAGCCTACACTCTATTGAATCAAAGAGCTAAAAACTTTTTGTTGCTTTTCCCTTCACCATTGTCCCATTTAGTTCCTCAAATCATCCTTCTTGTTTATTGAGCTTGCTAATCACATGGATTTCTACATGGAGGAAGCAATATGAGGAGAGTAAAAATTTCTTACACCAATATAACATAAAGTGTTAATTGTGCCACTGTTAGAGACAAATTTGCATCGAAAATTGACATTTAAAAGGATTTTGGACATGTTTCAACCAAGGATTAGCATCAAACTTTGTGTTTTAAATGCGACATAAATTATATGTGACTAGATATTTTAAATGCATCCATTTTATGTCTAATTTGTGCAACTTTTACACATTTTTTGTGTCAAATTTGTGTTGGTTGTTATATGTTGTGAATGTGACACAAACATATATATGTGTGTGTGTGTGTGTGTGTGTGTGTGTGTGTGTGTGTGTGTGTGTGTGTGTGTGTGTGTGTGTGTGTGTGTGTGTGTGTGTGTGTGTGTGTGTGTGTGTGTGTGTGTGTGTGTGTGTGTGTGTGTGTGTGTGTGTGTGTGTGTGTAAATATATGTGTGTGTATACATAATGTGTGTGTGTTTGTTTGTGTATAATGTGTGTGTGTATATATATACATACACACATTTTTATACACACACACACATTTTATATGTGTGTGTGTGTATATATATAATGTGTATGTATGTATGTATACACACACACACACATATATATACATATAATGTGTGCGTATATGTACATATATGTGTGTGTGTATATGTGCATATATAATGTGTGTGTATATGTACATATATAATGTGTGTGTGTATATACATATATAATATAATGTGTGTGTATATAATATAATATATATATATATATATGTGTGTGTGTGTGTGTGTGTATATATACATATATAATGTATATGTATACACACACACACACACACACACATTATATAGTGTGTGTGTGTGTGTGTGTGTGTGTGTGTGTGTGTGTGTGTGTGTGTGTGTGTGTGTGTGTGTGTGTGTGTGTGTGTGTGTGTGTAATGTGTGTAATGTGTGTGTGTGTGTTGGTCAAGGTTTGTGTCACATTCACAACATATAACAACCAGCACAAATTTGACACAAAAAATGTGCAAAAGTTACACAAATTAGACATAAAATGGATGCATTTAAAATATCTAGTCACATATAATTTATGTCACATTTGCAACACAAAGTTTGATGCTAATCCTTGGTTGAAACATGTCCAAAAATCCTTTTAAATGTCAATTTTCGATGCAAATTTGTCTCTAACAGTGGCACAATTAACACTTTATGTTATATTGGTGTAAGAAATTTTTACTCTCCTCATATTGCTTCCTCCATGTAGAAATCCACGTGATTAGCAAGCTCGATAAACAAGAAGGATGATTTGAGGAACTAAATGGGACAATGGTGAAGGGAAAAGAAACAAAAAAAGTTTTTAGCTCTTCGATTCAATAGAGTGCATGCTATCATGAAATTAATCTCAATCATTTTAGAAAAATAATAATATATGTAATAAAAAAGGTGGTGGAGAATTAATTATGTGTATTGTGAGAATTTTGACCTGGGTAAGTAACAAAATAATAAAGTTGTAATTGAAAATCACATCCCATGAGCATTTTTTTATTTGATATTAAAGAATGGGGAAACCACTAATCAAGGTAGACTAATGAGTTTTGAAATTGGTACAATGGTGGTTTTGAAAACCATGCAAGGAAACATGAAAATTTAAATTTTTGATCATTTTGGAAGATGAAGAGTGAGAGGCATTCATTAGATTGATGTGTGTGTGTGTGTGCGCGCGTGCGTGCGTGCGTGCGTGCGCGTGTGCGTGTGCGTGTGCGTGTGCGTGTGCGTGTGCGTGTGCGTGTGCGTGTGCGTGTGCGTGTGCGTGTGCGTTTGCGTGTTCGTGTGCGTGTGCGTGTGCGTGTGCGTGTGCGTGTGCGTGTGTGTGTGCGTGTGTGTGTGTGTGTGTGTGTGTGTGTGTGTGTGTGTGTGTGTGTATTTATATATTGCTTTTCATTTGTGTTAATGTGAATATATTATTTGAAATTGAATTTATGTTATTATTGAATTTATTTTCTCAATATATAATTATAATTATACATATTATATTACATTATTGTATATTATATTGAAGATTAGTACAAGAAAACAAAATGGGTTTATTAAAAACTTATCAACAAAATTATAATATGGTTTGCATATAAAAAGTACAATAAACACATATTACACATAATCTAGAAAACACAATATTTATATTGTGATTTTAAAAAAAAAAACAATGTATAGTATTTTATATTTGGGAATTAAAAAAGAGACCTATTCCATTTTTAATTACAAAAAAAATCAATATGTCTTTATGCGCTAGTAGTCCTCCTCTTTGTCCTCTTCCTCATCCATGTCTTCTTCCTCTTTCTCTATCTCCTCCTCTGTGTGATCCTCTTCCAATTGATTTTTCTCTTCTTCCTCTTCCAACCCTCTTTTTCTATCAACCTACAAATATATAATGGTAAAATACTATACATGTTTGAATTTAAAATTTATGCAACTCACAACTAATTAAACAACACGCCTTACCGGCATAAAACATGATTAATTCATTGAATCCCAACCCATTGATTTTAATGTTGTTTGCACCTCTTTTGTTGCAAGTCTATTATAGTGGGTTTCCTGCAAAAACAATGAAATGAAAAAAATGAGTATTAATAATTTATGTAAGAGAATTTCTATAATGAAATAAAATTGTAGAATAACTTATATTAAACTTACAAATACATTTACTAGCTTTGTAGATTGAGCAACGAAGCGAAAGCGATAAATTCTGTTAAACTCGAATTCAATCATTTACACAGGAAAGAGTTGAAATACTTATAGGTATTGTACAGCTGAATACAAACAAGAAACTAAGTTGCACATGTGCAACCATATTCCAGATTTACATAAGCTTCCAATATTACATCCGGGAAGCATAAATGAATAATTACAATTATATTGTTAAAACAATATAACAACATCCATAATGTTTAAATAAAACAAATATGGTTAATAAAACCAAATAACAACATTATTTATTAATAACATTAATTAAATAATTAATTATATAATGTAGAATTAATTAACCAAAAATTCCCCCCCTTAATTTTGCATTGTCTCAAGGGGTGAGGAGAGGAATTCTCTGAACAACTCGAACACAAATCACGTGTAAGTGACTTCGTGAAGATATATGCTCGGTGTTTAGCTGTTGTATGAAATTGAAGCTAGATGTTGTGCTTCAACACATGCTCATGTATGAAATGAACTTGTACCTTAATGTGCTTTGTTCTTTCATGAAACATTAGATTGCGAACAAGTTTGAGAACACCTTCATTTTCAACATACATGGTGGTTGGTTTGTCTTGTGGTATTCCAAGTCCTTCAAGTATGTGACATAGCCATATCGCTTCACAGGAAGCTTCTCCTGTAGAATGATACTCGTATTTTGTGGAAGAGTGACAAATGAATTGTTGTTTCTTGCTTCCTGTGATATTGGTCAGATCCCATAAAGAATACAAATCCAGAAGTGGATTTTCTATCATCAATCTTACCAGATGATCTAAATCTGAATATCTAGTCAAGAAGAAGTTGTCATTCTTCTTGTATTCTAGACCAAGGTCCACTGATCCTTTAAGATATCTCAAGATGTGCCTTGCTGCTTTCCAATGAAAAACTTTGGGTTCCTACATGAACCTAGATAAATAGCTCGCTACAAAGCTGATATCTGGTCTAGTGTAGGTCAGGTAAATGAGAATCCCGATCAAGCTGTCGATAGAGAGTGGTACTTACCTCAGGAGATGGATCTAAACAAGATAATTGTAATATTTTCTCCATAGGTGTAGCAATTGGTGTGCAATCCATCATCCTAAATTTCTCAAGCGTTGTCTTGGTATATTTCATCTGAGAAACAAAAATGTGATTCTCTTTCTGTCATACTTCTAATCTAAGATAATAGTGCATCAGCCCAAGATCGGTCATGTCAAACGATCGATTAAGATATTTCTTCGTTGCATCGATCATCTTCATTAAACTACCAGTGATGACTAGATTATCGACATAGACAACAACAATCACAATCTCCCCCTTTCTTTTTGAGGTAAAGATTGGGATCGTATGGATTTCTAACAAATCCATGTTATACGAGATGCTCATCATCTTGGTGTACCATGCTCGGGGTGCCTTTTTAAGGCCATACGGATATTTCTGAGTCTGCATACCTTTGCTTCTTGACCAAGCACTACATATCCCTCGGGATGAGTTGTGTAGACTTCTTCTTGTAAATCTCCATTTAGAAAGACACTTTTTACATCCATCGGTGGAATTTTCAACCAAACTATGTAAGCTAGAGCAAAGATCATTCTGATTTTTTGATCTTAGTTGTGGGAGAAAATGTCTCCTCATAGTCTAAGCCTTCTTTTTGTGCATACCCCTTTGCTACTAGTCTTGCTTTATATTTCTCCATTGTCCCATCTACTTTGTACTTGTTTTAAATATCCATCTCGCATCAATGGATTTCTTCCACAGTGGAAGATCGACAAGCCAATTGTCAAGTGTTATTTTCATCACCGACCGTGATATTCAAAGTCCATGGCATCTTTCCAAGATTTTGGTGTACGGCTTCCTAGAATGTAGAGGGCTCATCGATTTAATTACTCTACTCATCAAAGAAAATTTATCTTCTTCTCTTGATTTATTGCGAGTCTCTGTGGTCTAGGGGTGGATGCATCCGGTGGAGCATCCATTCTTGCATCTCGTAATGTGCTAGTACACCACTTGGGCATTGTTGGTTGTAAAATTAGGACTTTAATGGGAGAGGTTCCCTTATTGAAAGAAAAAAACTATTCACAAATGTACAACATTTAATTTCAAAGAGGAACTCTGATATCATGAAAGTGTTTTAAATGACAGATTATCAATACAAAAGGATAGAAGAACTAAGGAATGGAAAAGGTAGAATAGCATTCTCAGGAAATATAGATAGCAAAATAATTCCTTATAAATGCTGAACTAGGATAGTATAGAACATAATCATTTGCATTAAAACCATAAGATGTTATTTCATAGACACAAAGTTCTAGAGATGACATCCACAAGAATACAAAGCTTCTTAATGCAAAATAGATTAATGATTCAATAATTTTCAATAGATAAGAAGGAATGAATGAGCACAGATAGAAACAGAAAGGGAAATCTTCTTGTATTGATAGCTTTTGACTCTTTTACACTTTCAAAAATAATCAGAGTTCCAACCCCTTAGAATGGCGTGGAGAGCTCATTATATAGCTTACAAATTGGTTACATTTGGTAACCATTTCTTTTAACTAAAATATTAATTAAGGAAATGCACAATACAATATCCTTAATTAATTTACAAGGAGTTCAAAGCACTAAAAATAGAAGAAGAGAAAGAGGAGCTAGAAGAAGAGACATCTGATTATGGCTGAGGAGGGCCCACCAATTTGAGGATCGATATCTGAATTTCTTCAATGCTTCTGCTATTTCCATGCCTCTTGGAATTGTGGTGTTGGCAGTGGCATGAGTCCAAGTGCCTAGACATTTCTCCATATCTTTATCGAATTTGGTATGCTCCAGGTATTCTTTATTGGCCTCAGCAATGGTAGATTGAAGAGAGAAAATGTCCTTTATCTTCTCTTTGGTAATTGACTCCTCTCTGAACAAGTCATCCTTGACAAATGTTCTGAACTGAGCTTTGATTTCTTGAAGAGAGAAGGGAATGCCTGAAATTTCATCTTGAAGTTGGCAGTGGATATCTTTAAAGGCTAGATGAAACACAAGTTTTAAAAGACTCTCCTTTTGCCATACATTCTTTAATTCTCCCAGTGCTTCTTCCGAACCTTCATCTTCCACTCGACACTGAAAATCCATGCCTTTGACAAGTTATTCTTGGCATCATCAAATACATTGTTGACCAACAAGATCTTCTCATCAGTTTGGCCCATTAGGTGAAGATCTATAATACAACTACTCCAAAGCTTCAGCTCTTTATCCATAGCTTTGATTGAGGAAGTGAGTCTCTGTTGTAGATTAATCACCTTCTCATTGGTCTTGAAGGCTTCCTCAATGAAATTCAAGCCTGTTATAATCATGCCATCCACCATGGCCTCAATAGCCTTCCCATAAGTAGAATACTTATGTATGTCTTTGATGCTCTGAACTTCATCCTGGCTGAGAATCATGGGGGTGGAAGAGCAGCCAGTGGGGTAGGATCCAAAACCTTATCTTTGGCCAACAATGACTTGATAAAGTTGGAAAGAACTTGGTTCTATTCTTCCAACTGTTCTATGGTCTGCTTTCCCTTCTCCACTCATTCAATAACCTTTGTTACTGTTTCCTGAAGGTTATGAACCTCACTTTCAGGAGTGGATTCTCCCATTGGGATTCTAGAAAGCTCTAAATCAGAGACCAAAAGATCCTGCTCTACCTTATCAACCTTGGGATTTGTAACCTCTAAGAACTGCTAGCCCTGAGCATCAATTACTAACCTTGAAGTGGTCTTGGCTCTCTTTCTTTGGAGGGGAGGGGTAGTACCCAACAGAGCTGCCACAACATCAAAATCTGGCCCTGTTAGATGAGAAGAAGATTTTCTCTTCTTGCTATCAACCAAGGGCTGCACCCAGGAAAAGGTAGAAGAAGAAGAGGAAGGAACAAGAGGCCCAAGAGCAAGTGAACTCATGGCACTCAAATTATTAACCATTGTTACCTCCAATAGAGAAGTACTGGAGACCTCAGGAGCTTCCTTTACAGAGGAGTCTGCTATACTAGGAGGTTTAATACTTGGAACCTCTTTTTCTTCTTCAACAGTGATTTCAGGAGCTCCTGCAGGATTTGGCACTTCACCATCATCACTTTCACTAAGAACAATAATGTTCTCGGCCCTAAAGGCAATTCGACCACTCCAAAAGATATTCTTCATCAATTGGTTCTTGCTTAACCTCTTTAATCTTCTTTTGATACACTTGAGTGGAAGGAGTAGATGATTCAAGCTCTTTTATTGAAGAAGGAGGGGTTTGCTCAGGTACCTCAGTACTGGTTGTATGTGCTTCCTTCCTTGGTGTGGAAGTATCTCTGGAAGAAGATCTACCCTGATTCTTCTTGAGCTCACGAACTTTCCTGTCGAACCAAACCTTAGTTCTTACAAGAACAGGGGCAATAATCTCAACCAAATCATCTTTTTCTTTCTTGTACCAATCCAAGTTTTCTAAAGGAGTGTGTTTGATTGATCTTTCATATTCAAAGGACTGTAAGTCCTCATCATCATCCTTAAGCCCTTCAAGAACTTGGTAGAGATTGAGATCTACAATTTGTTGTAGAGAGAGTCTACCATAGTGCCTCCTTCTGGCTTCAAAATCATCAGCACAATCAGCCCAGTAATCCTCAGTGTCTGGCTTATGATGATAAATTATCTTGAGGTTCTGATCAATAAAATTCTTTAGATCAAAACAAGTCCTGGGTCTGAAGAAATGGACAGTGAGAGGAGCAATAGCCCTTTCTATGTTTTGGGCATCCAGAGTTATTTTGCATGTATAATTTCCCAAGGAGATAGGGAAATGAAGACTAGTGATCTTCTTATCTCTACAGGTTCTGTGTAGTTTATCAAGCTATCTACACACTTCAACTAGAGCCATTTTATCATTGCAAAACATGGGGAGCTTGAGGGGTGTATTTTCATAGCCATCAACCTGATGTATGAGAACCTTCTAAATTGGATGAAGAAAGCCCCATACTTATCTATCAGAGTCATAGCTTCATCAAAAAATCTCCTAGCAGTGTCACCCTCCAAGAGTCTTACAATATACATGGTGAAAGCATCATTGACCCTTCTGAAATTGTGATTGCTAGCTTCAAGGGTAAACTGAGGGTAGTATGTGTAGATAGGTTCATCCTTCTTGCCTTCCATGTAGGTGAAACCGAACCACTCCCAGGATGCAGCTAGGGTATACATGAGATAAGAAGTCATATAAAACTTCTTAGTCTGTTGAACACTTGACAATTGCTCAGTCAAATTCATACAAACAATTTTGGCCCAATTTATGTTCTGCTTGCCCTCACAGATGATGTTTATAAAGGGGCACATCCAAAAATGAAATTCATTGGTGGAGGGAAATCCCATGATACTGAGCAAGAAAAATGATAAAATCAGACAACTCCTCATTGAAATCAACCCTGAATAATGCTTTGGAGAGTTAGGATGCTCCCTTCTTAGGGTTCTTTAACCATGATTTTGCTATTCGTGCCTTGTATTTTTCACTGTCTTGGTCAAACAGGGTCTGAGCTTGAGCACGAGTGAGAATGATGGAGTCTTCAATCTCTGGAATGTGTAGGGTAGTAGTAATGGTGGCAGCATCTAGTTTAGCAATTAATTCCCCATGCACATTAGTAAGTTCCTTGGTATCTGAGTTAAAATGGGCTCTGCAGGCAAGCACAGTGTCGACACACTGCACAGAGATGGGAAAACCAGCTACGTACACAATTCCACTGTCACAAATCATTTGGGCCATGGGAGCAGGGTTGGCGCATGTTAGTCTGCCCCAAAAATCTCCAAAATCTAAGTGTTGAACCTCACTATCCCCAATATCAGGTACAGAGGTCTCAAGAGGTGACAGATGCTCTTGCCCTTGAAACTTGATCTTCATTTTTACAACACACAGAGGAATGACCTTCCAAGATCAAATTCACAATGAAAATGCAAAGGGATACAGGGAAACAAACAAATGACTTCAATTGCAAGGATTCGGGAAAGAAAAAGTAGGTGAGCAATGTAACAAATGCATAGGTAGTAGTCCCTTTAAATAGTCGTTTCAAGAGAGAGAAGGTCATTAATGAGCATTAAATACACCTTGCACCGACTCAAAAAGATGAGATGTAGGAAAAGTGGAAAAAACTGGCCGGATGGTCCTTGGGACATTAGGGACACAAAGACGCGATCCGGGCCGACGCGAGCGTGCGGGGAATGTGGACCAAATGAGCATGGTTGTTCCAAGGACTCAAAGAAGCGAGGATGCGAGGGACGTGAGGGATGCAAAGACATGCTTTGGATGATGTGAGTGATGTGGGGAATCGAGATAATAGAAAGCCTGAATGCATTTGGGACAGATGAGAAAAAAGTACGTGAAGAACCCGATGTGGGTGATCGGGGAAAAGGAAGTCCAGGTGAACTTGGGACAAATGGGCCAAAAAGTTCGATAAATCCGAAAGACAAGGATTTGCGGGGAAATTAGCCAATCAGCAAACAGAAGGCCCAGAGGTACTTGGGACATGAGGGACAAAAATGTCCGACAGACCTGTAAATCACCAAAATGACTCCAATAAATGCAAATTTCACCATCTCTTCAAGTTTTTACTTCACTAGAACATTACTAAAGGGTGCCAACTCAAAATTTTCAAAATTCTAACTTTCAAAAGAGGGAAATTTTGAGAGGACAACAGTATACGTTGAACCATTTCTGTGGGTCATGGTTGTATTTGATCAACACCATCATCCCCATCATCACTTTCATCATCTGAGGGAACATCAACTTCAATTTTTACAACTAGAGAAAAATATACATCTGGTGAGTCTGGAGGAGGAGACTTTGCTTCCTTCTTCTCAAAAACTCAACATCTCTGTTGGTGTAGACTTTCCTAGTCTTTGGATCCATCAATTTGTACCCAAGATTCTCTTCATTGTACCCAATGAAGATGAGTTTCTATGACTTCATGTCCAATTTCTTTATGTTCTTCTTGGGTATGTGCATGCTTGCTTTGCACCTAAATACTCTAAGGTGTGCAATAGATGGTTTCCATTTTGACCATGCTTCTTGTGGTGTTACTCCTTCAAGAGAAATTGTGGGCACTCTATTCAACAAATACATTGTTGTCTTTGTTGCTTCTTCCCAAAATGTCTTTACAAGTCTAGAATCATCGATCATGCATCGCACCATTTCCATGATAGTACGATTTCTTCTCTCAAAAACACCATTTTGTTGTGGTGTGTGTGGAGGAGGCATTTGTCAATGAATCCCATGAGTTTGTAGGTAGTCTTTGAACTCATTACTGGTGAATTCCCCCTTGATCTGAGTGGAGAGTTCTAATGTGATGACCAGTTTCATTCTCAACTGCTACTTTGAACTTCTTGAAAGTTTCAAAAGCTTCACTTTTCTTGCGAAGACAAAAATCCACATTTTCCTTGAATAGTCATCAACACAAAGCATGAAGTACTAAAATCCAAAATGACTTGGTTGCATCGGACCACAAAGATTGGTATGAACCAGATCAAGTTGACCATGAGCTCAATATGTACTCTTCTAGAATGAAGCTCTATGTTGTTTACTTGCTAGACAGTGAGGACACTTATCTATATCCTTCTAAAGAAATGGTAGCTCATGTACCATATTACCTTTGGTGAATTGTCTCAAGGTACTTGAAATTTACATGACCAATTCTACGATGCCACAATTGTGTTGAGGTGGAGTTATTTGACACAAGTGCTTGATCGTCTCTGTAAACAAAATCAAGTTGGAACATGCGTCCCACATTGGAGGATTTTGTAACTATTTTTGAGCCTCTTGATTTGTCTCAAATAAAACATGTTTTCTTTCCGGAATGACTATCAAAGTCAATTTTTAGGTTGTGATCAAGGAGTTGACTGACTGAAAGAAAATTATTTGTCAACCAGGGACATATAAGACATTTGATATTCTATAGTTGTGTGAACCAAGGGGTAGATAAATGTTCCCAATCCCCTGAACTATATATGAAGAATCATCTCCCAATGAAACATGATTTTTCGATGGCATGTCCCTCATTGAAATAAACAAATCTTTGTGGCTGGTCATGTGTCGAGTGGCTCCGAATCAACATACCAGACATCACTAGATGACATGGATGGTTCACTTGATCGATCAATGAATAAGTAGTCTTCATTGTCTAGTTGTTCTTGTTGCTCAGCAATATTTCCTTCTTGATGGGGTCTTCTTTTCCAGTTCCCCTTTTACGCCCATGATTTTTGTTAGAATGTCCCTTGTAAGATTTTTGTTGTGGAGGTCCAAATTTTCTTGGAGAACCTTTCTTGTAAGTATTATACCAACAATCTTTTAAGTCATGTCCTTTTTACAAATTGGACATTGTTTCTTATTGTCTTGTCCCCTTGGTATTGATTTTGGGAATTTTGATGAGTTAGGTTTTCCTTTACCTTTTCCTTTCCATTTTTGATGTGAAGAAAGTTCCTTCTCCTCTTCATCATCCTTATTGTGCATGGCTTCCTCTTGTTGCAGTAGGTTTACCAGTTTGTCAAAACTAACTTTCATATCGACAAATTTAGTATTATTACAAAAATACGGTATGAAGAAGGGAGTGCTCTCAGAACAATGGGAACGAGATCATCATCTTTGACCACTTCTCCTAGGGATAGAAGTGAAGCCCTCAATTCTATAACTCTTCTTAAGAAAGCTTCTATTTTCTCATTCTACTTGAACTTCAATGTGTGTAACTAACTCTATAAATTTAGTATAAATTTCTTTTTTTGCCTCGTATATCATGTGCTCAACTTATCCCATGCTTCTTTGGTTGTTTTGGCATCTCAAATGTGGGGTTGCACATCATTGGACACTCCAAACAAGATGATGAGTTTGGCCTTCTAATCTGCTTTATCAAATTTTCATTGTTGTGTTGTATCAGTAGTTGATCTAGTCAGAGTACCATTCACAACAGACAGATCTCTTCAAACTTAAGTTGTGTCTTGATTTTTGTCTTCCATGCAAGCATAGTTGTTTCCTCTGAGTAGTTGTGAATTTGGAAGAAAAATTTGGGGGCATTGGTGCCCATTTTGTAGAAAACATTGACAGGGTTTGGCTCTTATCACTCCAAGTATAAGGTCTCCCAATATATATATCCTGTTAGTTCGATATACCGAACCTTTTTATATATGTGCCCTTCCGATATACCTAGCGGTACGTGGAAGAAGCTCACCCTTTCTATATACCTAGAGGTACATGAAAGAGGTGTTACCGTACGTGAAATAATTCAATACATGGTACCAAGACAATACTGAAAGGGGTCTATGTGATTATTGACACCGGCTCAAAGAAATATCATCATACGTGCACGTAACTTCACTATATACTCAGATAATTTCTCAATCCAAATTTATGTCGTGTAATCATTCATAGACAAATGGGATGGCTCATAGTGTGTGCACTCTGACCTTATTACTTCCCATCAATTTAAAGGGTCGATTCCCAAACAACGTTGTTGCAGCTATATTAGGCACTAAATGTAGTAGTAGTCGTAATGACCTTTACCCGTAAGCACTTCCCAAAGGCACTTTGTATATCTTGAATCTTTGTGAATGAGATCTAGGATCTCGTGAGTGTTTTTAGAACCAATTTTTTTACTATTTTTTATTAAAAAATTTTGCCCGCTTTCGAGCGATTACAATATTTTTGGTTGACTATGGCAACCTACAAATTAGTACAATATATTGAAGCATGCAATTACATTCAAAAATTTAGAAAAAATTGAATGGTAGGAAAAAAAAAAATTATTTTGCGGGCCCTGGTGGCCTGGAGCCCAATACGACCCTTTTTGCAAAACTCCGTTAAAAAGTAGCTCAAAATGAAGTTTTTAGTCAGTCTTCCTTTAGAAAATGTTGTCCAAAATCAAAAAATCAGGCCTATTAGGAGGAAAAAAATTCCCTAAATTAGGGTTTTTCTTGCTAAAATATTTAGAGGCCTATTTAGCTGTAACTAGTGGTTTAGAGGAGGTTTTTCCACCAAATTCTCCTCCAAGTTTGGTAGTTTTCCAATTTTTCACTAAATTTCAAAATTGCTTGAAAAACAAATTGGGGGTGGGGGTTGAACCCGAAACCTCCTAACACCAAATCTCTTCCACTTACCAACTTGGCTCTATGAGCGCTTAAGGTAAATTATGAAGCATATAGATTTAAACAAAATGAAAATGACTCACCTCTTTGAAAAGACATGGCAGAGGTGGAGTGAGATTAGGTTTTCCATGTGAAGTGGATATGAGATGCTTTTCCTCTCCTTTGGCCGCCGCTTATGTTGATTATATACACCTTTTCATGTGATTGAACGTCATTTTTTATTGCTCTCCTTGCATTTTTATTTATCCACCGTTGTTTTATTTGCAGGTTGAAGCTTTGGCTGCAAAGGCGGGAGATGGCACGTTTTGTGGAGGATGGCTTGGACGTGGAGATATTTTTCTTGTTGTGCGAGTCACAAAAATTCTTCTCGTGGCTCTAACCTTTGGCCGGGTTGTGGTGCAGGTCACCTTAAAAATTCTCCTCAACTTATCATTTGTAAATAAGTGTTGGCTCAGCTCATCCTTTGTTGTTTGAAGGAGACTCGACCGTGGAGAGGGCACATATTGTTTTTGGCTAATCTAAATGGCTCCTTTTCCTATGCAAATGCAATGTGGCTTGACCTTTTCATGGAGGAGCCCAAGGGATTCAAAACTCACATTCACCAATGTGTTAATCTGTATGAGTAGCTCGTCAATGAGACTCGGTTTCTTTACAAAACAACTCGCTACTTCCAATAACACAACTCAGTCTATAGAGGAGCTTGTTCTTGCAATGATAAACATGGTACTTGGCTCCAATATAATCCACAGCCTCTAAATGTAGAGGTCTGATAAATAAATCAGAGACAAAATTGCTCCTCTAAATTAGAGGTAAAACCCCATTTTGGGGAAAAAAATATTTAAATTGCATCGAGGGAACAAATTTTGCCTAGTGCATGAGGCACCAAGGCAAAAAAATTTTGCTTTATGTTTACCTGGAAATCACACAGGAGGTTATGGGTTTGCAGGGAGGTCTGGGATGCTATTGGAGGCAACACGGCTTTCCGTTGCAGATTTTTCTCCACGAATTCTCCTTCCTCTCTAACCTTATCGGGAGCTTCAATTCGCTCTGGTACCAAATGTAGATTGAGCAACAGGGTGGAAGCTTTGATAAATTCTATTAAACTCAATCAATCATTTACACAAGAAAGAGATGTAATACTTATAGGTATTTTGACTGAATACAAACAAGAAACTAAGTTGCGCACCGGCAACCATATTCCAGATTTACATAAGCTTCCAATATTACATCAGGAAGCATAAATGAATAATTACAATTATATTGCTAAAACAATATAACAACATCCATAATGTTTAAATAAAACAAATATGGTTAATAAAACCAAATAACAACATTATTTAATTAATAACATTAATTATATAATGCATAATTAATTAACCTAACACTAACTCTACTACACTATGTTGTCATATTTCATGGGTCACTTGTCCTCCTTTCCTTACTTGTGCTTCGTAACCTAATGGTTTGTTACTTTTCCTCCTTACATTAATTATAATATTTGTTAAATATTTAATTAGAATTAAACTTTAAGATATCGTAAATTGAGTTAAATAACATGCACCCTTATTATTATCCTCTTGGAGTAATTTTTTGAAAAGTTGATTGCAAGCTTCTTCAACTGCATTAGGTGATTGAAAAAGTATCCTCACTACATGAAGGGATTACTTCATATTTTAGTTGCATAGTATAGATATAAAATAATTAGTAAAAGAGTATGATTTTTTTATAAAAAAATTATTTACACAATAAAATTACCCTAATATGCCTCTTAATTCTCCTAAACCCATGTGCTGCAAATTTTTTATTAATCTTGTTTTATAGTGTGTAGTCCAAAAATTACGTTGAGTTAAATCATTTATCCTCTTGTTATTTTATTTGGTATTGCATTCCACTCTCTGTGACAATATGATTTGAATATGTTGTGCACTCAATCAACAATTCTTTTCTTGAAATACTTGAAACCAAAAAATTAAAAAGGTTTAAAATATTAAAAATCAATATTAATAAAATAAAAAATGAATAAGTTGACATTAACATAAACTAATAAAAAGATAAGTTGACAAAAACTAATTAAAACACTTAAATAAAAACATATTAAAATGCATACTTTCCTCGAACATCATCTAGTATGTTTCAACGTTATTTACATAGAGATTCATTTCTAAGGCCCCTCTCACTCTATGTCGATACCTATTATGGATAAGGCGAGAGGGTATCTCATCATTTGAAGCCGAGTGGGGTTGGCATGTCCTCCTCATCATCATACCCCCTTAGTGAATTGAGGAGTATGTCGTTGAGGCTATATGGGGGCTATTTTTTCATCTTCATTTTCTTGTTTTTGTTGGAGTAGACTAAGAGGGTCTTGCACCCAAAGTGGATTTGTAATAAAATTATAAGTTTTCATTATTGAATTAAATAAAATCAATTTGATAAAAAAATAAATAATTATACCTCAAAGGTCTTGACTCCATTGCTACTGACCAAAGGGTTTGTACTCATACCGCTCTCGTCCTCCGTGTTTATAAGCGAAGTAGACCTGTCATAATGAAGTGTTATTATTTTTGAATGACAATAAATAGTTAAAAATACTATAAATTTAATCAATCAAATGAAATAAAATTGTATTTAAAAAACTATAAAATCATACCTCATGGTTGGTCCTTGAATGTCAAAGAACAACCACCTGCTTTATGAAGATGTTCCCGAATACTAGTAGATCTATCATTATAAATTTGTGTGATTAACATGTGTAAATATGAAAAAACAATCTTTAATTACAAAATAAAATGTAAACCAATACCTTTGTGGTGGGTGTGTGGAGGTCGATGGACGTGCAAATGTGGAATTCTATTATGCTAGGTTATCCAACTCCTCCTCCATGTCATGTCATGTTAAAGCACAAAACTAGAGCCTCCACACATAAATTTTTTAATCAAATGGCCCACAACGATGCGATGCCTTGAATTAAATAAATAAAAAAGATAAAACAAAAAAAAAGAACATTGAGATTGAAACTATACAAAACTTCTAATACAAATATAAGGTTTCAAAATATTTAAAATTATACATCATAACTTACACAATTACAATATTTAATTAATTCAAAAGTGAATTGATTGAATGCATCATATTGTCTACCAAGAGTGGCATGGGTTGAAATGGTAAGGTCTTCTAGCATAGTTTGAGCTTTATCCTCCTACCATTGTTAAGGATTTTGAAACCCTCGTCAACCCATGTCCACCCAATAATGGATGTGACATGTATTATGCAATTGTCCCCTTTGTTCTTGGAGGTTTCTTTGGAATATGTGGGTTTTGCCCCTTGTTGTCAATAAAATTGTGCACCCATGAAATATCACCAACATTGGATTGTCCCGTGGTGTGGGAGGTATTACACAAGCCCAAATAAATATAACTTTACAATAAGAATTGAAAATACATTTATAGGAGAAGAAGAGAGAAGAAGGGTTTTGAAGATGCCATAGAAGATATAATTCCATGTTTATCCATTTGTAGAAGGATATGAAAGCTCAAAGATTATCAATATGGGGAAATTCACCCAAAAATACCTCTAGGATTATATTTCAAGGATCATTGATATTTACCATCATGTATGATGATTTGGTCTACAAGTAAACCTTCTACTCAACCCTTCATCAATAGTGATCTCGTCATATCAAGAGAGGAAATGAAAATTGAGCTACCACTTATTCAAAATAGCCAAAATACACACCAAGACCACTATAATGGATTAATTCTTGTCTATAACCATTCATTTCATTCTCCCTTACATGTTTTTATGGTACAAGAAGGAATATGCCACCTAAAAGGCATTATTTTCAAGTTACGGATCAATTTGGATGCATTTGTAACTGATTTAGGTGTCATTTAATGGAGGAAACATAGTTAAACCATCCCAAACACTATCACAATGATCTACTCAATACCTCAATCATCTTCTGTGAATTTTTTCTCAAAGTGAAACTTTTTAAAGACCTTTCCAACAAGACTATGTACATGTGAAACTAAACTCTAAATCAAAAGATATGAGTAAAAACTAGGCTTTATCTTGTGTCACTATGCTAGATCCAATAAATAGAAGCTAACACTAATGATCTTGATTTGGTCATAAATAGTGGATGAAAGTGACTTAAACAACTCCTAACATATAGTTATTCTCAATATATTTCCAATTATTGGTGAAATAATTTTTGCAGTGCAAATTATTGGTTTTCACTAATGGTCATAGGGTTGAGCCCCTCCTTCTTGTGTATGAGGAGGATCCCATTATTTAATTTAAACTAACTAAATTTTTGGTTATCCATTAAGTTGGGGATTACATAGGAATACTCCACTAAACATGTGGCAAGTGCTCGTCATGCAGTACAAGGGAGGAATTTGTTGTGAAGGGATGTAAAGGGGAGTTGATGAAATAAGGAGAGAGGATTAATGTTGTGAGTAGAATTACAAAATTCTCATAAATCAACCGAGTAGGTCCACATTCAATTAGAATAACACAAAAATGTAAGCAATTAGCAAGACTAACAAACTAGAGACACAAAGTTATACAAATTCATTAATCAAGGACACAAAGTTCCCTCTTGGTTATACAAGATCACTATGCTTGTAAAGTTGGAGAGTAGAGAGGATAGAGGAAAATAGAAAAGGACATAGAGGAAATGTATGTTTCATTTCTTGATGTATTAGTAATACAAGTCTTAACAACATGTAACAATCCACAATTGCTAACTCTTTGGAATGGAGAATCCCATTTAAGTGCATACAAAAATGTATTTTCAACTTCCCCTCACATGACTCTTTACTTCCCCTCATCACTTGTGACCTTTTAATGTTCCTAGGATACAAAAGTGAGATTTTTCTTATTAATTGAAAAGAACTTTTTACAATGTTTGACTATAGGTCACTTTAAGTGAATAGGACAAAATAGTGAAAAGTACCTCATTATGAAGAATTGGAACAGAGAGAGAGAATGAAGGAGGAAGGAAGGAGAGAAGAGATGATCAATCTGATGGAGATGAAGCCTCTGTTGATGAAGAGTTTATTGTTGATGAATAATATTCTTCTGATGGACCTTTGAGGAAATGCTTCGTGAATGAAATTCTTGACCTTTGACTAATTGTTAAATTAAAACATAGTGATTGCAATCTCCTTCTTCTGTGAGATATGGAAACATTCCAAGGCATCGAATAAGTGTTCAGGAACATTGTTATGATATCTGCACTATGATGGGAACATGATGATCTTATTTGATCACAAGGAAAGAGTTAGGGTATGAAGATCACTTCCTTACTCCTCTAGGCCTTCACAATTCACCTTCATGATCAAAAATCAACTCCAAGATGCTCAAACCTCTTCATGTTTGTTTGTCACTTACTGAAATAGGTCTTCACCATGCAAATGGAAGGATTTCTCATTGAAATGAATTCTTGTTCTATGGTCATGTTGTCCAATTTTGCACACTGCAAGATTGGACAAGGGGGTCCTATCACGTTCAAAATAAAACAATAGTCCCAGGAACCCACCTTCGGTTATTATCGAGATGCAATAATTAAAAATAATTCCTAAATTGCATATGAAGAGATCACCTAGCATCGAAAGGCACCCAGTTGATCTCAACTCAGTGAAGAGTTCAGGGTCGAGTTGATAAAGAACCCGATGTCAAATTGATAGTCATCTCGGAAATCATCTCAGTAGAGACTCTCAGTTGTAAGAGCTCGACGAGGTCTTGTTAATGCAAAATATAGCTCGTTGAAAATTGACGAATGAAGGGAACTCTATAAGGATCTCGGTAGAGATCGATGCATGCGGAAGTGAAGGCCAAGTCAGGGAGAGTCAAAGTTCAAGCTATCAATAAAGTCTCAATGAATTGGAAAGGTTCAAGCCACAAGCAGAAGCGAAGGCAGAGATAAGGAGTTTGACTCATCTTCGTGACTCGTTCATTTTGGAGATCATGTGGTGAGCTTCTTTTAGGACACATTCTGCAGAGCTAGGGTGATTCAAACGCAAGCCAAGGCATCAAGAGTGCCATAAAATGAATGGAGATCATTGTGTAAACAGAGATACGTGATGGAGCCCTATCAATGGGACTCATCGAGCATGATGGATAATTCAAGGCAACTCGTTTCGTGTGGATGCATTAAAGATGGTTTCTAGGATACAATTCCAGGGCTCATTGATTAATGCAAAACTGGGAGGCCTACTCGAGATAATTTTTCAATGGTAAGCTCGCAGAGACAGCAAGAATGCCGGGCCAGGGTATTAGTGAATACAGTATATATATTTTCGTTGGCGTTGTTCAGACCTTCCTCGGCCGAGCATTTGGTGCACAGGCAGTTGACATGTTGCAGTATAGCAGAAGTTCTTTTGAGCACTTCCAGCAAGCAGGTCGCCCAACTATGTTTTTATCTATTTAGCATCGAATGCATCCTCAAATTTGGATTTTCCTTCAATTTATTTTTATGAAAATTGATTAAGTGACAGTGAGAGTGTTACCGGGAGACCTGATGAAAATTATTACAAAGATTCTCTATCGAGACCTTACTGGTTTTACGGTGTAACTCATGGAAGCGGATCTCATAGAGGTGGAACTGTTTCATATCAGAATATTCATGGAGCGTAATTTGCTTTGCAATTATATGAGCATCTTCAACGAGTCACTAAATTGGCGGGCATAAAGGATTCTGTCTGAATTATCACACCTTACAAGCTACAGCTGAAATGTTTGCACCGAAAAAAATGATGTCTCCTCACGCTGAGCGGAAAGGTGGAAGTCGGTGGCCATCTGTCCAAAATGAAATATGGCCAAATGATAACAAAACCCCGCACTCCAATCCCGGACGTGGGAAATAAGGTGAGCAATGCCAAGTGGGTTTTCGTGGATGGCAAGCCAAGGAAGAAATTCCACGCGGGGGAGATTCGGAGCAGCACCGCCAAGTGGAAATTTTGGGATGGAAAACCATGTTGTTCACTCCGCACTGGGGAGAAATCGGATCAAACTGCCAAGGGAAATATTAAGATGGCAATCCGTCATGAAAACCCCGCGCAGTTTGGAGTAGTCTCGAGTCTTTGTGCGAGTTACCAGGAGAATTAAAGTGGCAGTTGCAAATTGGGCGTTGAGTAATCTTCCGAGCGATAAGGGAGGATGATGGCGAGATGGTTGAAGATGGGTCGACGTTGGAAATAGTATCTAGTTTCAGGCTCACAAAAAGAAATGCCTTCTCATGGAATACCGTAATTGCAGCTTACAGAAGACACAGGTTTCGAATGCAACAAACAGATGCCCGACCTGATCATTTCGCCTTTGCCAACATACTTCTCCTAGCTCCCGTTCAGTTCGCCTTTGCCAGCATACTTCTCTGAGCATTCGGTGGTCGTAAGACAAGCTCCCACACACGATCAATAGGCATGTGCGAGACAAGTAAAATCCTTTTGAATGCGTTTAAACAAACAGGTTGTCTAACTGTATTGTTATCTTTCCATGATCGAATGCATGCCTATCCTTATTCTAAACTCAGATCGAATGACAGTTGCATGAAACAAACATTCACTGCCGTGTACGATGGATTGGAGTCACGCCATTCAAGGCTTCATAAAATTTCCATGAACCAGGAGATGGAGTTTTATTACGTGTAGAATGAAACGATTCATATTGCTCAGCATGTTTTCTCCTAGAAACGAATTGAATGTGAAGGTCAACTCTGAAATACCTGGCTGGCCGTTTTGTATGCCACATCTTTGTCAGTGTAAATGGTCTCTTTGAAAAACTCTATGGGCAGTACGCAATATTTATACCCTTCCATTATGTACGTCCAATCAGACAATAACAGTATTCTTTTACCAGGTTCAGAGAAGCCTGTTTTTAACAATGGACGATTATACTGTAGTTTCAAGTTGTTTTTATCTAGCTCATTTCTATCAGCTTTTATCCATGACTAAGGAAGAATTCATATGGTTGTTACTGTACATTTTTTCCAAGGTCCTCTTGGCTGCCCCAGTTGTTCAATGTATTTTTTTTGAAGAGCTTATTTTATGTGTTGCAAATTGTAACATAAAGGATCTTTTTAGTTTCTGGAAAAATGAGTATATTGTGTAGCTCACAGCTACCCATTCCATACTAAGACCCCAATAGTGGCATAATTTTTATTGGAGCCGAGATTGCAAAGTGCTTTGCCAAAATACCGAAGGTCTCTTTGTCCAAGAATCAGTCTTAAGGGTGTCTATCGACATGTTACGGGCATAAGCCTGGGTCATCATCATGGCAGCATTAGGTCTTTGTTGATAATGGCATTTTCTCATCATTTGGAAGGTACAATTGTGCTTATTATGGCCAAGCTAAAACATTCTTACTGCAAGTGTTATATGATAAGGAAGAACCATGAACATTGTGGTAAAACCATTCTTTTTAGAAATGTTGGGTTAAGCATGACATTCAAGTGAGTTTGAGCCAACCGGGTGCTCGGGTTGATATGCAAAACAAAGCCAAGTCGAATCAGTTGAAGAGCTCGTGGTGTTGTTTCATGGAGTTTGAACGTGGAATGCATGTGAATATGTGGTCCAAAACAAGAAGAAATAACTCTATCTGTCAAGACTAGAGCTATCACAGAGAAATCAATCAATTCAGTGTTGACAGGGCCACGTAACGTGATCCCTAACAATTTTCATAGCTCAAAAATCATTTCTAAATGGCGCAACATGCAGGAGTGAAATAATTTAAATTCATTGAATTGTTTAACCTCTGTGGGTACAACCAATGTATTATGGATCAAATCCACTAAGTATGATTTAGAGTCAAACTTTTCATATTGTGGAAACATTGGTACCAAGTCGAGATAAAGAATAAGCTCGTGGGTGTTGAAGTTTAATGTATTTGTAGAGGCTTTCAATTTCGAGCTTAAAGCTTCATGTTCACGATGCATATAGGTGGCTTGGTAATTCAGAATGGCTCGATTTGGAGTTTGAAGCAAGACCGTAGCAGTGGCATTCGTGAGGCGAGTCTTAATTTGCGTCAGGCCAGGTTCACAGGATCTACATGCATTTTAGGAAAATGATAAGAATCGAGTTTGATAGCTCACCATTCGAAGGACTCAATGAAAAAGAGCCCGATTGCCAAGACAAGGAAAGAGTTGGTGTGGGGTTCAAAATCGATTGCAACACCGAGTTAGAGGATTCGAAGCTCACCGAGTTGAGATTTGTGCAGACTATTTCCACATGGACCCCCCTCCTCTTCAAGTCAAATGGGTCAACGGGGGGGTCCCAACATTATGTTAATTAAATTAATATTTTTATTTAAATATTTTAATAATAATATTTATTATTATTATTTAAATATTCTTTTAATTAATTGAGAAGACTAGGTCATCAGGCAATTAATGACCCATGATGGAACCTTCTCAGGTAGTTCAACTAACTGCAATAAATACATCATGGGCCTTCATTTTAGGAATGCAATTATGACCATTTCCTCTTCTTTCTCACATATTCTTCTATAAATGTAAGTTGGAAGCTCATTTCAAAGCGTTCCAATAGTTAGACAAGTTGGACAAGTTAGATATCTCAGGCAAGTGTATACTTTTCAAGAATCCTCTCTCTTCTGCAAGTTGTTCTTGTGTGTTGAGAGAACTTTCAAGCCTCCTCTTCAAGATGTGTAATGGCAACTATTGCCTCTTCGAATGTATGATGCATTGTGCATGTTATTGAAGCAATAAAAGTGTGTGTTTTGTGACTAATCTCGGTCCTTTCATCCTTTCGTGCTTCTTTGTGCCTTTCTCATACTTGCGGGTACTTTGTGCGCAAGTTTAAGTTCTATTGCAAGTTCTTGGAGTTACGTGCTTATCGAGTGGTGAAGTATTGCATGTAGTTGAGTTATGGTTTCTGTTCACCCTTCTTGAGTTCATCCTTCTTCTTTGGAAAAGCTGGTATATTTCTCGGTCTGATAAAGTTTAACAAAGGGAACGCGTGTCTCTTAGTTTGTGGTATCTTGTACCCTCTCTAAGTTGCAGTAGGTGAAGTTGACCTGTGGTGCACACACCCTCTTCAAATTAACCCTTCCTGAATCTGAAGACACCCTTTATTTGGTGCATCACCATCCCTAGTATAGTTTCATTTCTGTAAATCTCTTTCCTAAAACCCCATGAAAAGGTTAGCGTAGGACTAGATAATCATTTTTGTTACACTAGAGAGTACAAAGACTTAGTTTAGGAAGAGGAAGCCGGCCTTCTCCAGGAGGTTCACCTCGAGCCCAAGTCCCACGGCTTGAGAGGTGATCCCATGTGCCCCAATCACACCAAACATCCTATTCACATCCGGCTATTCGGTGGGTGCGGTGATTTGGCGACAACGAGTCATCCATTGAACTGAGATGAGATGATTTCATATGCTTCCAATTTTAAGGTGTGATAACACTATAAGGTGTCAGATGGATGTTTAATAAAAATCCTAAGTGAATTGCAACATATGGAATTGAGATGGTTGTTCATTCTTGCAAACAAGGTACCCCAAATGAATATCATCCTTTTCCCTCCTCGGCTCCAAAATCATCCTTGAATGGAATCATATTTAGGATACTCATATAACTTCTTTCTCACATGCTCCTCATGGAAATAGATGACTCCTTAGTGAATAAATGATCCATAGGGATCCATAAAAACACACCACTTCATCAGTTTCATTAGCACCAAGAAGGAGAAACAAGAAAAGTGAAATAAAATGAGTTAAATGAAGGTTCTGGATAGAACCACCGCCCGGCCCAAGGTGGGGGTTCTGAGACCGCCGGTCTACATAGGGCGGCAATCTTGACACTTTCAAATAGAAAAGAAGAATGGAATATGAGTGGATGCTTTCGTAAAGTTAGCCATGTCTCTTCCCTTCCATGCCCTTTCACATCCTCCAGTGCATGGGAGGACATGGGAAAGCCTATAAATACATGAAAGGAGCAAGATAATAGACATTTAAAGATACAGAGAGATCAAGAAGCGAGTTAATGAGAGCAGTGAGAAATATCTTAAGTGTTAACATGGAATTATAGGAGCAAGTGTAAAAAAGAGCAAGCAAATAATTAGAGAGAAGGTTTACACTTTTTTTTCTTTTCATACTTATTATAATCAGTAATTATCTATATTAGACCAATAAAAGTGGGAAGAAAGAGCAATTGCCCTTCCCAACTGGTTTTCCTCCTTGAGAGGTTTCCAGGATAAAATTATTGGTGTTGAAGTTTGAATTATTTCCTTCTCTACAATTTCCTTTCTATAACACTAGATAATTAGTCACGAAGCTCTAATTTTCAAGCAATTATTGTCATTTTCCAAAGTTGAAAGTAGAACAACATAGTTGTGTGATTCGTAGAGTTCCAAAGTAGAAGTTTATGGATCATTTTGGTATCAGAGCTGATTATATATCCAAGACTGTGGTATTCGAATCTTTCTTGTGATTTTGTATGATCAGTGACAAGGTCCAAAGGTGAAGAATTTTTACCTTGCAAGCCAGATATTTCTATGAAGAAGTGGAAACAGAGAATTTGAGCTCAAATGGAGGAAGAGAACTTGGTTTGTAGATTTGAGATGCTAGAGACCATGATGGATAGATTGCATAGAAAATAAGAAGAGCTTTTAGATCTGCAAAAGACGGCTTCGGTTAAGCAAGATTCCATGGACTCGGTGGTTCAAGCACTAGCCAAAAAATTTGGTATTGGAAAGAGCCACAAAGAGGAAGAATGGGAAGAGCATGAAGAGACACCAATTGTAAGCAAGAAGGTAAAATCTACACATACACCTTTTAAAGTTGAAACGAAAGTGGAAATAAAGAATTTTGAAGGACAAGTAGATGCAAAATTATTGGATAAATGGCTAAAACAATTGGAAGTCTACTTTAGTGTGCATAATGTCATTGAGGCACAAAGGATCACCTTTGCACATCTCAAAATGGAAGGTCATGCTCTGGTTTGGTGGGAAACCCATCTAGCCACTTGTGAGAAGAAGAAACGTCCTATTATCAGTACTTGGAAGGGTTTTAAAGAATTGATTAGAGCTAACTTCTATCATATTGGCCATAAGACTGACATGATGATTAAGTGGTAGTACTTTAGACAGGGCAGTGGTCAAAGCGTGCAAGACTACACTACGGAATTTTAGAGACAAGCCATGTTACTTAATATGGACTTGGAGGATGAGGACATTCTGACCAAGTATTTGGGAGGACTTCACACTCACCTTCGGAGGAAGGTAATCTCCACGAAGCCCAAGGATCTAAATGAAGCTTGTGTACAAGCATACTACATTGATGACGAGAAGAAGCAAGGAGAAATAGAGCCGAAGGGAGAGCATCAGCGAGAATAGTAGGACAAAGAACAAGGAAAGACAAGTAAGCAGAGGTAAATGGAAAGGTAAACATGTCACCAAAGCACCAAACTAAGGATTCAAAGAAATCCATGGCCATTGTGAAGACAGAAGAGAGGTGGAGATTGAGGATGATTCAGATGTAGATGAGAGGCTAGGATGCATGGCCACTAACATGTACGGAGGCAGCAGAAGAAGAAGAGATGAGTAAGCTATTTCAAATCAGAATCCAAATCAAGAAGACTAAGGTAAATGCTTTAGTAGATTCTGGTTCTCAGTCAAATTTGATTTCTGATGTGGTTGTAGAACAGCTTGGTCTAGATACTTACACACATCCACATCCATACCCACTAGGATGGGTGAAGAAGGGTGTAGAAATACAAGTTATAAGGAAGTGTAAGTGTCAGTTTGGGATCAATACCCAACACACGGATGTATTAGAGGTTGATATTATTCCACTTGATGCATTTGATGTTGTCTTTAGAAGTCCTTACTTGTATATCAGGTATGTTGTGTTCACAAGGAGGGAGAACCGGTTTAGATAGGTTAAGGATGGAGTCAGTTTTAACATCTGGGCACACCAAAGCAAGTCAAAGAAAATTGTGGTAAGTGTCACCAAGCACCAAGACTTATTTAGGAAAATCATTAGTTTTGTTGCTTTCATTGGAAGAAAAAAAATGGACATGAGAGCGGATATTTCTGACCAAAGGATGGAGAATTTGGATAGCACTTGTCAATTTTTTGCAGAAGAAGCCACCACAGGAACTACTCATTCAAGGAGCAAAACAAACTTCCGCTATGCAGTCACCGTATCTAGCTATGGATTCACTGAACCTGACCGTGGGGCAGCAAGAAGAAGAGGAGATATAAGGAACGGTGGTAACTATAGCATCAGTGTACTTGGAGAGGATTCAACCAATCCATCTCAAGAGACAAAGACAAGAAAGGACTAAACCACTACTGTATGGGACCTTCGCCATACTTGAGTAGGTTGGAGAAGAAACCTTTAGGCCATACTTCATGCAGATGCATGCAATAGTAAGTTGTAAGAGCTCGCATCCACTAATGCCATCTATGCATGATAAAGAAGGAAATATACAAAAGCTACCTTCTATAGAGGATTTTACTTGAGGTAACATAGAGGAGGATGTAGCAGTGGAACAACAAACTAGAGATCCACAGGGTCTTGGCAAGTTGGACAAAAGAAGACACTAAGGCATACCCAGTGGTACTTGAATGAGCACGAGAGGGAGTTGATTCCTCTACCACTCCCCACTAAGATTTTGTGGGACCAAAAGCCTCCTAAGTAGGGGAGGTATGATCCATAGGGATCCAAAAAAACACACCACTTCATCAGTTACATCAGCACCAAGAAGGAGAAATAAGAAAAGTGAAAGAAAATGAGGTAAACAAAGGTTCTAGATAGAACCGCCACTCTGTGCAGAGTGGCGGTTTCAAAACCGCCGCCCTGCATGGTGGTGATCCTGAAATCGCTGCCCAGCTAAGGCAGTGGTCTTGAGACCTCCGGTCTGCACAGGGCGGTGGTCTTGACACTTTTGAATAGAAAAGAAGAATGGAATGTGAGTGGATGTGTTCTTGAAGCACCCAGCTATGTCTCTTCCCTTCCATGCCCTTTCACATCCTCCAGTGCACGGGAGGACATGGGAAGGCCTATAAATACATGAAAGGAGAAAGAGAACAGACATTCAAAGATCCAGAGAGATCAAGAAGCAGAGTTAATGAGAGAAGTGAGCAAGATCTTCAATGCTTGAATGGAATTGTAGGAGCAAGGTGTAGAAACAGAGAAAGCAAGTAATTAGAGAGAAGGTTTACACTGTTGCTTCTTTAGACCAATAAAAGTGGGAAGAAAGAGAAATTTCCCTTCCCGATTGGTTTTCCTCCTCGAGGTTTACAGGATAAAATGTTGGTGTTCAAATTTGAATTATTTCCTTCTCTATAATTTCCTTTCTATAGCACTAGATAATCGATCACGAAGCTCTAATTTTCAAGCAATTCTGTCATTTTCCAAAGTTGAAAGTAGAACATCATAGTTGTTTGATTCGTAGAGTTCCAAAGTAGAATTTTACGGATCAATAAATCTAACCCTCTCGTAATGTGAGAAGCCTCCTCTTGAGTGATCAATCACTATATCCCATCAAATTCTCCAAAGGAGAGATAAGAGACACTTGATCAATATACCATTGAAAACAATAAAGGACATCTTCCCTCACTTGAACAAACCTTCTAATCCCTTATTCACTACCTTTTATTTATGAAAAATAATTCACATGGAATGAACTTGATGCACTTGGTGTGCAAAATGAGACAATTTCCCACACAACCATGATCCATGATTCTGCCACCTTGAGAACATTGATGACCAATGAGATGTAAGACCAAATCCTTCGATACAAAGGTAGAGGAAGTAGAGAGATATTTAATGCAATTCCATTCACCTTATGAATAAACACCCCATATGAGATGAAGTGAAATGTCCTCTGGGACTAAAATGTACTCGAGACCAAAATTGGGAACCAAGAGGGCTTCCCTTCCACTTAAGTCACAAATCAACTATCAACCTTTCATAAGCATGAGTTTTTCCTCATCAATTCTATGAGGCAAGCTCTGAGAGATAATCACCATAGAATAATAGGTGGAGAATTATAGATATTTCTAAATTTGGCATGTTCACTCTAAGACACCTTATGCTTACCACATTTGGATATGTAGGAATTTGTTTGCAAACTAAGAAATTGACCTCCATGAGATTAGAATCAATGAAACATGAAAGGGAGGAAAGCTGTGTGACCATTTTTATCTCATTTTGAACACTTACTATTTTTAGTAATTCATACATGGGTGTTTATTTTTAACAATTTCATCAATTTGTCATTTTTTGAGTGTTTTGACCTTAGAGGAATGAACTGAGGTAATGAAAACCAACTATTTCTCGACTTATTATTAATAGTAAGATAACTAGTAGAGGCTTACAAAAATTAGAAACCTGGTCTTCCAAGTATTGGATCAGTACAAAATTGGTCTCAAATGTTTCTATTTTTCACCGGGATGTTTTGCTCAAATTTTCAAGCAATTTGGCTACCACATTTCCGTATATCCGAAAAAAAAAATGTTATTTATAACTGGAAACTACATGTGGTGTAAAAATGGCTTAGTTAATCACTTTGGGGCAAGTAAACACTCTTCTCAAACATTTTTCATGAGGAAGATTTAGTCAAAAAAATTGGTAATCGAGTTGCAATAGTCATAAGTTATGAGAAAAATAATATTTTGATGTTAGGGCACAAAATGAGTTTTTTTGGTGTTGTAACGTGGTGCACAGATTTAATGATTCGAAAATGGGTGCTTGAAACTAACACTTTTAATTTTTTTCAAAGGATATTCAATTTTAACTTAAGAGGTCTTAATACTCCAAATTATTGATTAAAAATATGATTATGGACTGAATTCAAACTGAAATTAAGTTTGCAATTTACTCAAAATTTCATTGTTTGATCAAAGCCCAAAAAGTCATTGTTTCTGATTTAATTGATTTTTCCAATTTTATCAATTCTAATTATAGTTGCATCCATATTCAAATTTGGAATGTAAATTACTGCAAATAATTAGAAACTGAAAATAAAAATCAGAACACAACACCGATTGTTTACGGGGTTGGAATTCCTACGTCCTTGGGTTCGTGGTGAACCAATCCATTAATAATGTTAAAAAATGTAAATATAATAACCTTTACATTAACCAATAATGAATCAAAACCTACAAAAATGTGTTTCAGACCTTTGAAGGATGTTAATGGAGCTCATCCTATGTCCTTCACCTTCCTGATCCACTTGCGTGTAGTGTCTCCCTTTGGTTCTACACCTTTGTGTGACTTTAACAGAACATAACTTCTATCACAAAAGCTCCAAATTGGATAAATGATCACACCATCATGATCGTCTTAAAATTTTGAGAAACTTTCATATATAACTCGAGATCTGGAAGTGAGCAGAAGTGCCCCAAAATTGCACTTTTCCAAAACTACCTCCTTATTCTTTTACACAGACACTGCACTTTCCTTATTACAAATACAAGTGAGCTTTATTTATACCACTTACAAGAGAGTGGTGGGTTGGTAAGGCCGCTTATCTTTTTAGATGAGGTGTTGGGTTCAAATCCCCCTTCCATAGGTTTAGGCACCCAATTTAGCCATTGACCCCACATTTGGTGGGAAAGGGATAGGATAAGCCTTTAAATAGCTTTTTGTCCACAAAATCCTCCTTATCCCATGGGATTAGGCTTATTCTCGTGGAATGGATTAAATAAAATATTATTATTATTATTTTAAATCTAAAGCCACTAAAAACCTACCAAGTGTCACGCCCATAATATGTCATTTGTCCACGTCAGAGTGTGTCACGTCATCATTTGACCACAACTTTGACTATGCATATCTTTCACATACGAACTCAAATTTGGTCCGTTCAAAATGCGTCAGAAAGCTTGCATGATGAGCTCTATACCATGGAACTAATTTTTTAAAAAAATTACAAGACCATCAATTTTTCCTTGTCGCCAATTGCCACGTGTCACCTTGTCATTGGTCCACTTGTTGACCTGTTGACCAAAGTTGACTTCCATGTTGACTGAACTTTGACCGGACATAACTTGAGCTCAGAGTGTCCATTTTTCACGTTCTTATAGTCGTCGGAAAGATCTCTAAAGGATCTACTGCACTAGCATGGTCTAGGAAGTTTAGGGAACTTTTGACACTAAAAAATATCCCCTGATCACTCCTCCCTACTGAGAAGGCTTTTTGTCCACAAAAAGTTGTTTATCAACCCTCAAATAATGCTATCTCTTCCTGCATTACACAAACACATACAAGAACCCAAAATAACATTATAGGTTAAAATAAATGTAAATATTTGATTAGCTAGTCACATAAATGATCAGATAATAACACCCAATTAAGCTAGTGTTTAACTAAAACATTGCAACCCTGTCAACTCTACGCACAATTGTGAACTGTCATACCCCATTGTAATGCCATCACAAATAATTGACCAAATAATAACACCCATTCTATTACAGAAAGCTAGTGTTCAACTGTCACTTTGTGATATGACCGATTACTTAAATTACAATTTCATAAACACATATCAGTATACTAGACATCTAAACTGCCCATAATTAGGCTAGTGCCCACTATCCATCTAAAACTATAACAATTGCAATTATTCACTATCCAAAATAAAATAGACTATCAACGCTCAAAAATAGCTATAGTCAAAAATTGAATCCACGTGAATCTACCAAAACATTGTATCGCCATCACAAATAATAAGTCAGATAATAACACCCATCTATAACGGAAGCTAGTGTTCAACTGACACTTTGTGATTATGTTGATTACAACTGCAAATATTCACTATCCAGAATAATTAAACCATCAATGCCCAAAATGGCTATAGTCAAAATTTGAATCAACATGAATATGCAAATATTCTATCCATACACTAAACTGTAAAGGGATAGATTATAAATTGTATGCTTACCCAAATTGGTGAACTGCCATAATCTACAAAATGATCACCTGGTACCTTTGCAAACTAGTTTGTTAGTGTAATAAATTTACACCCTAATTGCAACCACATTTGATAGTTACAAAAATCAAATTTTCCCAAAATAAGGGTCTTATAAATTAGTGCAAATAACACATGTGGATACAACAAGTTTGTCTATTTATTACAATATCAAACAGGTGCCCGAATGGGTCTTATAAGCATCCATAAATTTGCACAAATGACAACACTATAAAACTACAAGTTTCAAAATAGACATTCTGATGATGCCCATATCCATGCATACTGTTGTCAGAAATGGAATAACCAACCAAAATGTGAGAAGATGAATATGAGTATGATGAACCTATCACTCAAATCTTCTTTACGGTTGCTTCCAAATTATTTCAAAGCTGAATATTAACATAGGATCAAAATCCCTAAAATATAGCTTTGAAAATGTTTGCATACTATCACCAGTTACTGCAATGTAAACATAAAGTTGAGGAATGTTTTACCCATCCAATTACTTGGATTTCTCGTTTAGGTGGTTTTACTTCCCCAGTACTAGAATGAGCATTTACATGAGTTAGATCAACAAATTTTGGTTTGACATTATTTTCCTTTTTAACAACTTTCCAATGTTGCATTGAAGGAACATACCAACACATCTTAACATCATGACCATTCCTTTTACAATGGGAACAAAATTTAACTTCCTTATTTTTAGGAGTCTTACCCATTTTTCCATTCCTTGAACTTTGTCTAGGAAAATGATTCCCCTGTTTAGGAGAGGTAACCTTTTTGCCATTTCTCACTTTACCAGAGTGAGATTGGTCTTTTGCACCTGCCTTATCATTCACAAAAGGCATTAACTTCTTAACCATTGTTTTCCTCTTCCAACAATATGTTGCAGAATGATTAGTACCTTCACAAAATGTGCAAGGAAAAGCATACTTTTGTCTACCAAAGCTATATTGTTCAGATTGAAAGAGTGTTTTAGAAGTCTTAGGATTTAATTTCCCCTTAGTGTTATTTTTAGTGTAAGTGGGAGGAGGTGGAATTTCATTACCTCGTTTACCTATTTTCTTACACCTTTCATTGTTCCTCTTGATGGCGGAATCCTGCAATTCTAGAGGCGTAGATCCTTGGCTATTGGAAGCTTGTCTTCCTTCAGCTACTTTGGAACTTTCTCCAATTTCCATTTGCCCACTAGAATAACCCAAACCTGCAAACCAAGGCTGATCCTCTACCTGTATTGGGTTAGCATCACCTTGTTCATTTTTACCAAGGCCTTTTCTATTATATCCCATTTTAACCATTAGTTTAGACCCAATTCCCTTAGTGTGTTTTTCAAACTGACCCAAAGGAATATCTAAAACTGAATGAGAGGAAGAATTAAAATGTGAACAACTTACAAGTGCATTCTGTCATAGTACCTACATCTAATTTGGAAGGCATTTCCTTCTTGTGTTCACCTTGTTGCAGCTTTTCCAAGAGGGCATCCTTGGTCCGTATTTCTTCCTGTAACTCTTTAACAAAGCCCATCAACTTCTTGCTTTATGCAAGCATCTCATTGACATACTCCTCTTTCTTGGTTATAGAGGATTGTGGCTCAGATTTTAACCACACTATTTCCTCTTCTAAGGAATAGAATTTATCTCTCAGGAAAGAGTTTTCTTCCTAGAGTTGGTGGTTAATGGCTTCAAGCTCATCCAGTTGCTCCTGTTTGGATGACTTGCCCATGATTCCCTGTTCCTGCAAACACAACCTGTACTTCCAAAACTACACACTTGCAAAAGAAGATTAACAAGCCCCAAAATTTTACACACTGAAAACTAAAATCAATATTGAAACTGAAGCCAAATTTTCAAACACAATTAGAAGCTAATCTGCAATCTAACTGCTCTGATACCAAACTTGATCAAACGGGTGCTTGAAACTAACACTTTTAATCATTTCAAAGGATCTTCAATTTTAATCAACTTAAAAGGTATTAATACTCCAAAATATTGATTAAAATATGATTTAGGACTGAATTTAAACTGAAATTAAGTTTGTAATTTACTCAAAATTTCACTGTTTGATCAAAGCCCAAAAATCATTATTTTAGATTTAATTGATTTTTCCAATTTTATCAATTCTGATTATAGTTGCATCCATATTCAAATTTTGAATGTAAATTACTGCAAATAATCAGAAACTGAAAATAAAAATTAGAACACAACACCAAATTGTTTACGGGGTTCAGAATTCCTACGTCCCCGGGTTCGTGGTGAACTCGATCCATTAATAATGTTTAAAAATGTAAATACAATAACATTTACATTAACCAATAATGAATCAAAAACCTACAAAACTATGTTTTAGACCTTTGAAGGATATTAATGGAGCTCAGCCTATGTCCTTCACCTTCCTGATCCACTTACAACAGTGTCTCCCTTTGGTTCTACACCTTTGTGTGACTTTAACAGAACATAACTCTATCACAAAAGCTCCAAATTGGATAAATGATCACACCATCATGATCATCTCAAAATTATGAGAAAATTTCATATATAACTTGAGATTTAGAAGTGAGCAGAAGTGCCCCAAAATTACACTTTTCCAAAACTGCCTCCTTATTCTTTGACACAGACCTAGCACTTCCTTATTACAAATACAAGTGAGCTTTATTTATATCACTTACAAGAGGGTGGCGGGTTGGTAAGGCCACTTATCTTTTTAGATGAGGTGTTGGGTTCAAATCCCCCTTCCATAGGTTTAGGCACCCAATTTAGCCATTGACCCCACATTTGGTGGGAAAGGGATAGGATAAGCCTTTAAATAGCTTTTTGTCCACAAAATCCTCCTTATCCCATGGGATTAGGCTTATTCCGTGGAATGGATTAAATAAAATATTATTATTATTATTTTAAATCCAAAGCCACTAAAAACCTGCCAAGTGTCACGCCCATAATATGTCATTTGTCCATGTCAGAGTGTGTCACATCATCATTTGACCACAACTTTGACTATGCATATCTTTCGCATACGAACTTAGATTTGGTCCATTCAAAATGCGTCAAAAAGCTTGCGATGAGATCTATACCATGGAACTGATTTTTTAAAAATTACAAGACCATCAATTTTTCCTTGTCGCCAATTTCCACGTGTCACCTTGTCATTGGTCCACTTGTTGACATGTTGACCAAAGTTGACTTCCATGTTGACTGAAATTTGACCGGACATAACTTGAGCTCAGAGTGTTTGATTTTCACGTATCATTTAAAACCTCTTTAATGGATTCCAATGAGTCAATTTATGTTTCTAAGTTCATGTTTTATGATTTTGAGTTGTGGTGAGTGAGAGTGAGTGAATTTATATGGTGGGAGTGGAAGAGAGAGAGTGCACATGGGAAAATGGAGGAGTGAGAGAGTGAGAGATGGATGATGGAAATTACATGTGGTGAAATGGGGACAGAGGGGACACCAAGGAAACCAAATTACAACCGGGGTGAGAAGGTTGTCATACTTTGGTGTCCCTCTTGTCCCCATGGGGATAGGATAAGCGGACAAAGGGGACACCTAGGACACATAGGAGCCCAAAGTGCAACTTGGGGCATTGATTGAGGTCACACTTTGGTGTCCTCCTTGTTCCCCTTGTCCCTTGGGGTATAGAAGGACAAAAGATCATCCAAAGTGTGACTTTTACATTCTAGGAAAGTCAAATTTTCCTTGGATGTCCAAATTAGGACAATTGAACTGATGTTTTCACCTTTGGAACATATGAAATTGTTTTGGGGTCAAACAATATATGATTATAAATCTAAAACATGTTTTAAAATTAGTGAAACCATTATTGAGACTTTATTCTTCCTGAAATTCAAAATTTAGGCCTATTCCATCTTGAATCAAGAGGGGCAACTACAGAGTTTTGAAGTACCTTAGGAAACCTTTAATCCTTGGAGAAAATTTGATGTTTCCATTATTTAGAAATAATCCTACCTCTTCAAATTGAATGTACAAAGCAAGAAAATAGAAATATACTAACCTCAGAAGATGCAAGGTTTAGCGATACCCGTAGATGATGGATGACGATGTTCAATGTTGCGCTCCATGAAAGGTTGGTACAAGCTCCTCTCCACTAAGAAACCTGCAAATCATATACACTAAACAAAATATGATCAATAAGATAAATGGTAGATTTCCTAGAAAAGATCAGTCCCTTAAGTCAATGGGCTTCCTTACAAGGATGTCAATCCACTTTTAAACAATCAAGTGGATCTGAAATATATATGATATATGATAACCGATACAAAATAATGTGATGATAAATGATAATTTTATTACAAATCAGATAGAAAATAAATGAGAGAGGGAAGAGGAAGATTATGGCTCAAAATCAAGCTCAAAAGGTAGGTCATCTTCCGTTCTACCTCGAATACATCCCAAGTAAGCTCATCTTCAATGAGTATGTAGTCAAATTACGCATAATAATAGTCTTCTATTGTTTGTGAGTTCATGATTGAACTCAAAAACATTGTCAATTCTACTAAAGGAGCACAATGGATGGCGCACAAAGTCGATCATGCAAGATATAAATCTTGCTCCAAGTAGAAAGGATGTCGAATGATTGGAAAAGAATGAATGCTAGTAATTTCATGAGAGGGGCCACCAATTTCCATCTAAAAGTATTCCATACTAAAAAAATGTTAGAAGAAAACAATTTGATATAGTAGATTAAAGGATACTTGATGAAAAATGGATAAAATTACAAGAAAATAAAAGGCAAGAATCACTGCGATTCTGGTGCTTTGTAATAAACTGATAAATTCAAATATCTGATGATTAAAACTTGATTTTTTAGAGTGTTCAATGTTCAAAGATGATGAATAAATAAGTAAGAGGTACCTGGAGGTTGATGTGGAGCTAAAGGAAACTTCAAACCTTGCTGAAGAATGATCTATGATTGATGAAATCTACAGACCGGGTAGTGAAGAGTTGATGACAGATGATCCAAAACTACTCCAAAATGCTCAATGGAAGTAAATGGTGATGCTTGATGTTGATTCTAATATCCAAGTGTTGAATAATGATGCACAGGAAGTTGTGGAATCAATTTGAAAGAAAGAGTTTGTGGACTGAAGTTGAGGATCCCAAAGAGAAGCTGGAAAACTCTCTTAAGTAATCATCGGTGATTACCCGAATTGCCGGTGATTAGCCTCGTTTGATTTTTTATCAAAAATGGTTGGAATAGTTTGCTAAATCAAGGTTTTTGTTTTGAATTTCGAGGGGTGAATTTGTTAGACTATTTAGGGACGTGTTTTGTTTGTTTTGGAGGATGACGAAGTAGGTTAGATTATACTAATTTAGGTATGATTTTGATAGGTGTATAAATGATTTTAATAGGTGTGTAGATGATTATGATAGGTGTGTCAAGATAAGGGTGTTAGAAATAGATAAGATGGATTTTTAGGGAATAAATAGATTTAGGTTGATTTGGGTAGTTTTAGACTTAGATAAATGATTTTGATAATATAATGTAATTAAATGGTGTGTATGATGAAATATTCATACATTTAATTAATTTATTAAATAACAATGGGAGGTGATGGAGGAAGTATGGGATGTTGATGAATTTAATTAATGGAAAAAATGTGAAGGATGTAGTGTATGGCTTAGGGTATAAAATATCAATATGTTTAATTAATGATTTGGACAAAGATGAGGGGGTGTATATTTTTGGTGTATACATCCACCTTGTAGAGGATTCCAATAGATTTTTAATAACTATTTGTTTTCTTCTTAACTCTTTTTGGAACTCCTAGAATCATCTGGAGAAGTCAAAATTCACCGTTGGAGCTTTCATTCCCTATACCCTGAATACCTGATGTTGACCAAATTGTTCCTAAATCAATTTCTCACAACCAAACTTTCCTAAATTTCCTTGGATACATTCAATGTTCTTTGACATCACCCTCGTAAGCTTTATATTTTCCCTAAATTCTTCCGAAGGGTGTTCAATTAGTTGTGGAATGGCCAAAAATAGCCTTTTTAGGCCTCTGGAGGAAGTTGTCTTTCATCAAAATTGACTGAGTTAATCAATCACCTTAAACACTCTTCCCTACACACTGAAACACACTTAGTGATATTGTTAGAATTTTTGTCCGAACACAGGTAAGGGTTGAACCGAGGCGGGATGGCTAGAGGAAGGATGCACAGGGATCGGGAGGCCTAATTTTTAATTAGGGGCTTAGTTGTCATGGTTAAAATTTTTAAATTTTTATGTTATCTATTTTGTATGAAAAACCAATGATACCATTTTTTCTTGATTTTCTGATTCGAGAAAAATTTATGGCCGTGTGAAGATCCCTAACTGCTTAACATAGTTGACATCTACAAGGCCTTCAAATTTCATATCATAACACTTTTGGCACATGTCGCATCCCGATTGGTGACCCGATTGATTATTCCTACTCAAATTTGATGCCACATTATTTCCTCATTGGTTAATGATGACCTTTCATATTTTTCAGCTAGTTGTACCTCCTTAGCTCTACTTGTTCAACTATGTGAGAAACCATAGCCTTTGGGATTTTCTCAATGCTTTCGAGGGCTTGGGTCCTCATACCTTTGAGCTTAGTTATTTTTATATGAAATTCTTGGGAGATTGAGTGACTCGTGATTGGTCCATGTGAACTAATCATGTGTCATTTGAACTCTCAAATTTATGCCATGTTTCTCCTGGGCACCTTCACTTCACCCCCTTCCATGCCTTAGTTGATTCCAGTCTTAGGCAAAAGGTTTAAGCCATGTAGTGTTTTATCCACTTAACAAAGGTGACCACTCTATGCTAAAACCCGATCAATCTTGTTCCCCTATAAAATATTAGAGTTATCTTTTAGTGATAAATTGATAAGAAGTGACCATGTGTCCACATGATTGTTAGGAATTATTATTAGTGCTCACATTATTATAAAAGTTAGATTATAATTATGTTGAGTTGATATTACAATTGTTATAATATATTGTTTTAACAATATATTATTCATAGAGTTTTGTTGTACCCGTAAAGTTATAAACTGGTAAGTGGTTTGTTGACTTTCCTATTTTATAGGAAGTCGGTTTTCCTATGTAAATGGCTATTTAATAGCTTGTGTATGTAATTCGAAACGCGTTGAATACAATATCAATTTATATTTCTTTTGTTAATCTGTTGCTGCTCTTAGATTTGGTATCAGAGCGATGGCTCCCTGAGTTTGTGAGGGGCTGATTGTTTCTTGTTTATGGTCAGCCGTATTATGAGAGATTCATTTTATTAGTTTTTTGCAGTAATAGTTTATAGGTAGTTTATTGCAGACCTGGACGTGTCATCCTGCATAGATAAAAGTGGACGAGAGAAGTGTGTATGCGGCCTGATCCAGTGTATCTATTCTGCTGGAAGTGGGTTCGAAGTGGTTTGATATTCTGATCCTGCGTATTGAAGCATTATGTCTGCGATTTGAATCATTTTGCGTGCATAGTTGCTTGTGCGTATTTCATCGTCCTGTTGCAGGCGCATTGTATCGACCGACCTGTATTGCGTTGTGTCACCATTTTGGTAATTGTGATCAGCTTTATTGCTGTTTTGGGCATTTTCATTTTTTTGCCGTTTTTGGACATACCGAAAAAATCAGAAGGAGAAGAAAAAAATTGCCATTTTTGGAAAGGGTCCGGAAAGAAGTTGGACTTAGAACTTAAAAGTGTATGTTTTTTTTTGAAAATGTATGTTTTTTAAAGATCTTTGCATTGATTATATGCTTTTCGCTGCTAGACCAATTTTTTATTTTTGGAAAATATTTCAAAAATTATATATATATGTATTTTTTTTAAAAAAAATTGTGTCACTTTTTTCTGGACGCACTTTCGCTTGTACGCGACGTCCATAGTGAGGGGATGCATTATCGGTTGAAACCGACGCCCAAGAGAATTGTAATATGAGCCTCAAAGATAAATTTGCTAACTAAGTAGCAAACTGATGGAGGAAGGAGGCATCGGAGGAAGGAGGTCGAACAATGACCTCTCGTTAGTCACCAACAACGGGGCCGCGCAGAAGCTGTGGTGGCAAATGTATGGTGTGAGTATATGATTTTCAGTTTGGTTTCCATTTTCTCAGTGTGCTTCAGTTTGCAGTGTTCGTGTTGATTTGAGTGGTGTGTTTTATTGTTAATACTGGAAAAGCATTGTATAAGAGAGCAGAAAACTACGGAGATCCTCTGACTGCAGAGATCCTCTGACTGCCGTACTTCATTGGAAGATGATCGGTCAGTGAATACGTTCATTGGCAATGGTGATCATGTGCAGCAAGATCAAGATAGCAAGATCTAGTTAGTATGATACAACACAATACATTTTTCCCTTTCTGATTTCTTATTTGGAATTTCACATTGTGGGGGGGAATACATACCAATGTTCCATTCCCATTCTACACCCAAAACGACTTAGTCAAGGAAAGTTTCAGTAAGCAAGTGGCGCTTTTATGTTGTTCGAGATCGAGTGGCAGTGATCAAAGACAGAGACTACAATTAAGAACATTACGATTCTTATAGGAAGTAATGTGAAATTTTTTCAATATATCTTCTATTGTGCAGTTTTGTGATATGCATGTTGTGTTTCCTACATAATTCCCTGATGTATAAGCATAGTGGTGAACAGTAGCACCAGAGTAAGTCAGTTCATGGATCTTGAAAGGGTTTGTGGGAGGATCCAGAAAACCACACGAGGTGGACAGTTGATGAGGTTCCTGTCACTTCAAGGTTTGTGGTAAGCTTGTTTAAAACCATGGAAGGAGAGAGCCTTTCTTTTGGATCAAGGTCATGAGTCACAGATTTGGACATGCCACAGGGGTGAGCATACTGCAGAGGAGTGTGTGGATGTTTTTCTACCATGTTCGCACTAAGGGGGGGAATGTTAGGAATTATTATTAGTGCTCACATTATTATAAAAGTTAGATTATAATTATGTTGAGTTGATATTACAATTGTTATAATATATTGTTTTAACAATATATTATTTTAGAGTTTTGTTGTACCCGTAAAGTTATAAATGGGTAAGTGGTTTGTTGACTTTCCTATTTTATAGGAAGTCAGTTTTCCTATGTATATGGCTATTTAATAGCCTGTGTATGTAATTCAGAAAGGTTGAATACAATATCAATTTATATTTCCTTTGTTAATCTGTTGCTGCTCTTAGACTCAAATTTGAACTCTCAAATTTATGCCATGTTTCTCGTTGGGCACCTTCACTTCACCCCCTTCCATGCCTTAGTTGATTCCAGTCTTAGGCAAAAGGTTTAAGCCATGTAGTGTTTTATCCACTTAACAAAGGTGACCACTCTATGCTAAAACCCGATCAATCTCGCTCCCCTATAAAATATTAGAGTTATCTTTTAGTGATAAATTGATAAGAAGTGACCATGTGTCCACATGATGTGATTAAATTTAATAGCTCTGTATCTTCAAGGAAATGAATGGTTTGAATGTCACAAGCCCATCTTGAGCCAAAAACATGTGATTATCATTAAAAATCCCATTTTGAACTATGTAAACTTAGAGATAACATGTGGATGAAACTTAGGTAATTTTTAATACATCAAGGTGTAAAAATTAATGAATAACCATGATCAAATCCTCCAAGTCCTTGATTTTGATCAGTTGCCTAAAAAAATGAAGTGTGAGTTCATTTTTTTCCTTGAGCTGCTATTAGGGATTTCTAAACCCCCATCCAACCCATGTCCACCCTATAATCGATGTGACATGTATTACACAATCATCTCACCATTCTTAGAGGTTTCTTTAGAACATGTGGGTGTTTCCCCTCATTACCACCTTTAATTTGTTGGCATGGTTAAGTGTGCTCGTGTTTATTCTTTGATGATAATGATGGTGTAATGAGGACGAGGGAAGCCTTATTTTTCCATAGTGTCAATTGTTTGGTCTTTTACCTCTAATTGTGATATTCATATTCTCTTTGGAGTTGTCTATTCCTTGCATTGAAAACACCTTTGAGCCTATATGATTGAAATGGAAAGGTGGAATTATTGTTGTAATGGATGTACCCTCATCTCTATGTAGTGTTATTCCGTTCATTTTGGTAGTGCCCTCCTTAAATAATTTTATGTTGTGTAGAAGTAACCTTTGGTTTCCCACCCATCCAAGCAATGGGGTGTGAATGTTCCATATTTTGATCAGATCCCACAATGCCTATGGGAATCCATATATGTTATGAGAGTTTTCTTAAAATAATGTCGAGAGGATGGGGTCAAGGAAGTGCTTGGTTACCTACTCATGTAGGGGAAGAGTGGTGGTTCCCATGCATTGGGACCGGTTTTCCTTATTCCTTTTTGGATTCACCCTCATCTTTGTGTAGCTTGTTTCTATTCATTTCAGTGGTTTTCCGCAAAGAATTTTATGTTGTGTGGAATAAATATTTGGTAGCCTGTCCATGTAGAAAATGGTGTGTGAATGTTTTAGATTCAATGGAAATGGTTTTCCTTATATGTTGGCAATGGTTTTCATTATGCATTGCTAATGGGGTGCGAATGTTTCATACAAGAAGAATAGAATATCTCAAATTAGCATATTCTTCTATCACTTTGGAAAAACTCCTTTATGTATCTCTCATCCTCGTACTATAGCATCGTGCTCGAATTTGGCTGGTGTGTAAAAATACATTGAGTTATTTTGATAGGGGATGAATTCCTATGAAATAACTCCCATAGAGCGGAACTAACTCTTTTTCTTATTTCCTGGAGAAAGATGACTCTTTTTAGACCATTACAAGAGGTCCATCATTTCAAATGATTCAATTTTATATTACCTAATATGTTGCATGTTCATGAAAAACATTTGAGGACGCATACTAAGTGTTTGGAAAAATGTCTCTATAGATTTAGGCACCATTTCTTGAGAATAAACAACCACCTTTCTTCTTTAAATGACATGAAATGTTCCCATGGCTATTCCATGTGTAATAGAGTAACTTTGAGTGAAATAGTGGACACATCAACTCCATCATATGTCTTATAATCTCTCTTACACATACAAATTTGATTATTTATCAACAACATTGTGAATCTTATCACCTCTTTACTAATCATTAGTATTTTCTTCTATCTCTTGTTTTCAAATCAAAACTCCATTACAACATTGTACATTGGTATTTCATGAGTGTTAAGTAGGGTGTCAATAAAAGCCATCAAAAGTATTCACTATGATTAGGTGATATTGTTTGATATGTCAATGCTTAACCTTGGGGATTGGTGTCTCCAGAAGGTTGGTACCTACAAATATTTGTAAAATAATTAATTTTGTGGTTTGATTTGGACAAAGATCTAAAAGGAGTCTTTTCTTTGTGTTTTTTATTCATAAAGGGTTTCCACATAAATATTGTGTTGTGCAACTATTATAGTATATAAGTATTGTTGTTTATGAATGTTAAAGTTTAATTTGTAAAAATTGGATTATACTAATTCACCACCCTCTCAGAATAAGTTTTTTTCTACAATTGGTATCATAGTAGGTTCCTTCAGAATAATTTGATCATTAGAAGGTATATCACGAAACACACGTGGGTGGTCAGTTTTTCCTCAAACAAGGCTCCTCCTTCGATGGAACCAATTATTCTTTCTAGACTATAAGGATGTGCACCTATTTAATGGATCTTGGTTTTTACATTTGGCAATATGTTTTTAGCAATTATGTAGCTCTAGTAACTCCTCCAACAAATTACGTGTTGAAAAGAGCATGTGAGAGCAATGCAAAGGATGTGAATGCAATTTTGATCAGATTGTGTGAAGTAGAGTTTTTCAAAGTGATGCATTGTATTTCTACAAAGGATATTTATGAAAAGATAAAGAATGTTTTTGAAGGAGATGATAAAATAAAGAAATCCAAACTTCAAATACAAAGAAGTTAGTTTGAGATTTTGAAAATGAAGAATGAAGAAAACATTGATGCTTACCTTCTTTATGTTGATGTTTTTGTCAATGCTATTAGAGCTATTGCTGAAGAAATTAAGGATGAAATTATTGGAAAAAATTTATTCTATATCTTTTTATGAGATTTGATGCCAAAGTAGTTGCTATTGAATATCCAAAAGACTTAAACAACCTAACAATTGATGAGTTGCATGAAATTCTCACAACATATGAGATGGGAGTTGAAAGTGATAAATCATCAAAGTGAGAGGTGGATTTCAAAGCATCAAAGAAGGAAAAAACCAAGGAACCTAAGTCAAATACATGTTTTAGCAATGAATTAGATGTAGAAGAAGCTCACTTTGTCGAAGATCAAGAAAGGATCTAGAAAATATAAAGGTAAGTTACCATTCAAATGTTGTGATTGTGGTGAAGTAAGACATTATGCAACCAAATTCCCTTACAAAATAAGTTTGATAAAAAGAACAAATATTTAAGGAGGGTAAAATGTATTATTAGTCCAAGAAGGAGATTCGTGAGCCGAGAGGTCTAAAACTAAGAAGAATTACTACAAGTACAAGAAAAACCTCTATACCAAGGAGGAAAGTATCTCATCTTAATGAAGTGATGAAAGTGTCTTAGTCATAAATAAAGATGAATCTCTACTCATGGCCTTAGAGGTAAATAAAGGCAAAGAAAATTTGAATTCATAATATGAAAAATATTCTAAAATTGAAGTTAGAATGGATCTTGAAGGTGAACTTCTTTCTTCCCTAGAAGAACTCAAGAGCCTCATAAAGAAAAATTGAAGACTAAAACAGAAATTTCATATTCGAGAAAGTGAGTATGACAATTTAAATTCAAAAATGATGCATGATCTTGAAGAATCCAGTAAAATCATCATTGATCTAAATATTCAACTAGATGAGATAAATGGAGATGTGAATACACAACTAAGACAGAAATAAGGAAATTGTGAGAAACTTGAATGTGAAGTTGTCTCCTTAAGAAAGGAACTTGAGAAATCAACTACCAAATTGAACAATTGTCTCAAGTTTGGAAAGAGATCTAAAGTTTTAGAAAATATCATCAATAATCAGATATCACCATTTATTAAGGCAGGTATTGGCTACAATGAAAAGTCTAAAAATTCGATCCCAAAGAATCTCCAAAAGTGACAAGTTCAGAAAAATCAAGAAGTTATGTAGATGCTCTTAAAAGTTATGGTAGTGATGAGAGAAGCAAGAAGAAAGAAGTACATACTCCTAAAATCACAAGCACTTCAAATGAAAAAACAGAAGAGGATAAATTCATGTTACTCCTCCAACGAGCAACATGGATTCAACAAGAAGATTTCCCTCCAAGGCAGTATTAAAAATCAGGTTTCAAAATTCTTTTTATGGTTATTATTATTCATGTAATCAGTTTGGTCATAAGGCAGCAAACTGTAGATCGTATGCAAGAATTTTTGACAAAAAGATAAAAGCAAATAGGAATTCATGTGTGTATTCCACAAATAAGAATCATAACTCATTTGATCCCCTAACGAATTTTGATATTAAATACTATAAGTGTCACAACTTTGGACATATAGCCCAGTTTTGTAGAAGTGGGATTATGTTTCCCACTAGGAAGCCTAAAGATGAGGTAACCAAGGTTAATCTAAAGGTTGAGTCGGAGAAAGTATGGAATGAAAATTCCATGATTGTTTACATAACTTTCCATGCACATAATGAATGAAATCGGTGGTACATTGATAGAGGTCGTTCAAGCCACATAACCTGGGAAAAATTAAGTTTCTCACCTTGAAAAAGCTAAATGGAGGCACCTTAAAATTTAGTAACAGCACCACAACAAAAAATTTAGGAAAGGGCACCATTAGCTTAAACAATGGTAAATCAAAAACTGAAAATGTCTTATATGTTAAAGGACTAAAGCATAATCTTTTGAGTGTGAGTCAAATGAGTGATAGGGGGATATACAATAAATTCTAAGTTGGAGGATGTGAAATTAGAAAGGCAAGTATAGGGAAGATTGTTGTTGATGCTTGTAGGACAAAAATAATCTTTATATTCTTAGTGAGATTAAAGGTGAAAAGTGTTGCATGGGGAAAATTGATGAGAGTTGGTTATGGCATAGGAGAATGGGTCATATGAACTTTGATAATATAGTAAATATTAGTTCCAAAAAAGTTTAGAGACTTGCTAAAGATTATAAAACCAATAAATATCATTTGCAAACAATTTCAATTTGGAAAGCAGACAAGAGCCTCATTCAAGACAAAGGAATACTCAACCACAAGGTTATTGAACTTGTTCATACTGATCTTTGTGGGCCTATAAGAACTCAAATCATGCAAGGTGAGAGATATTTCATGTTATTTATTGATGATTTTACTAGGATGACATGGGTTACTTTTATAAGAGCATAGTCTGAAGCTTTTGAAAAATTTAAGGCATTAAAACCCTTGGTTGAAAATGAAACAGATTTGAAAAGCAAATGCTTAAGATCTTACAAAGGAGAAAAATTCATATCAAATGAATTCACAAAGTATTATGAGCATCATGGAATAAAAAGGCATTACTCTATTGCAAGAACTCCACATCGAATGGAGTTATTGAAAGGAAAAATAGAACCGCACAAGAAATGGATAGAATTATGCTAGATGAATTCAAAGTATCGATAGATTCTTGAGAGAAGTAGTCACTACCATGGTCTACATTTTGAACAGAGGGCGAGATCGAGTTAATAACATAAAAACCCCTTATGAACTATGGAAGGGAAGACCCACAATAGTAAAACATTTCAAAGTTTTTGGAAGTAAGTGATATATCAAGAAAGATGATGAAGACTTGGCCAAGTTTGAAGTTAGAGATGATGGCGGTATTTTTCTTGGTTACTCTCAAATAAGAAAAGCTTATAGATGCTACAATATGAAAACATTCAAAACTATTGCAAGTGCTAATATGAAGGTAGATGATATCAAGTACAAGTAGAACAAGGTACAAGAAATTGATTATTCTAAAGAATCTACAAATGAAGATGAAGATGAAAAGGAGGAACTTGAGATAAAGGAAACAAAAACACTATCCAGGTCAATTTTTAAAAATCATTCAAAAAATCAGATTATAGGTGACAAAAATCTTGGGGTACAAACTAGAGAAGACTGAAAAATGTAGAATAGTATACAAATCTATCTTTACTATCCAAAGTTGAACCAAAAGGTTTTACTAAAGCAAGTGAAGACAAGCATTGGATTGGAGCTATGGAAGAAGAACTAGATCAGATTGAGAAGAATGAAACATGGGAGCTTGTTCCAAGACCTAAGGATAAAAATGTGATTGGCACCAAGTGGGTATTCAGAAATAAGTTGAATGAAGATGGGAAAGTAGTAAGAAACAAAGCAAGGTTAGTATGTAAAGGTTATGCACAAGTTGAAGGTATTGATTTTGAAGAAACTTTTGCTCTTGTTGCACATTTAGAATCCATTAGGATGTTTTTGGAATTTTCTTGTTATAAGAACTTTAAATTATATCAAATGGATGTTAAATATGCCTTTCTGAATGGAAATTTAGAAGAATAAGTCTACATTGAACAACCAGAAGGATTCATATTATCAAATAATAAGGACTATGTATGCAAGTTGAAAAAAGCTATTTATGGATTGAAACAAGCCCCCAAAGTCTAGTACTCAAGACTAGACAAATATCTTCAACAACAAGGGTTCAAGAAAGGAATTGTTGACAATAATATGTACATCAAAATTGAAGGTGAGAATTAGTTAATTTTTGTTGTTTATGTTTATGACATTATTTTTGGAGGAAGCAAGGATAAGATGTGTAAAGAATTTTTGAAGAAATGTAAAAAGAATTTGAAATTTCCATGCTTGGTGATTTGTCATTTTTCCTTGGATTACAAATTTCTCAATGTGAAAAAGGCATATTCATTTCACAAACTAAGCATATTTAAGAAATGTTGAAAACATTTAGAATGATATATTGCAATCTTGTAAGTACTCCCATGATCATAGACTATAAGCTTAGAAAGGATGGTGAATCCTCAAGCAAATCAAACTCTGTATAAATCCATGATTAGAATTTTTTTATATGTAATTGTTTCAAGACCAGATGTAATGCAAACAATAGGAATGGTAGTACACTTTTAGGATGTCCCAAAATAAACTCATGTGCAAGTTGTCAAAAGAATTCTTAAATATCTTAAAGGTACAATGGATTATGGTCTTTGGTATCAAAAAGGTGAAATTTTCTCTTTAACAACATATACATATGCAGATTGGGTTGGTTATATAGATGACAGAAAAATTACAAGCGGTGGTGTTTCCTTCTTAGGAAACAGTTTAGTATCTTGGCTAAGCACAAAACAAGATTTTGTTTCTTTATCTATGGCTAAGGTGGAATATATTGTTACAAACTCATGTTGCACACAATTTATTTGGATGAAACTCGACACTTACGGATGTCAAAGTATACTTTGATCCTCCCATTTCAATACTATGTGACAATAGTAGTGCAATAGATATCTCGAAGAATCCAGTTTATGCATTTTAGAACAAATCACATTCCCATCAAGTGTCAATTCTTGAGAGATAAAGTTACACATCAAGTAGGGTAAATTGGACTACATTACCACAAAATAACAAATTGTGGACATTTTTTTACAAATCCTCTTCCAAAAGAAACATTTAAATATTTAGGACAAAAGTTAGGTGTAATATCCTTTTCAAAGCAGTCATTAAATGGAAGCATATTTTCAAGGTAAGTATCGGTGAGAGTGTTTTCCTTTTTGTTGATGACAAATGGGGGAATTGAATGTCATAAGAAGTAATTCATCAAGGGAAGTGCTCAAAGTCGGGGGAGCAATTCAAAGAAAGATTTTAGAACAAATGAAAGGCGCGTGAAATTGATTTGGTTGCGGTTGTCATCAATGATAAAGGAGGAGATTGTTGGAAATATTTTCATTAATGTCATATTGTGTGTTAGTTTGAATTATACATGCCACGTGTTGAAGAAAAATAATTTCTAGTGTTCTACAAGTTTCGGTAGTGTTCCGCGGTCAGTTAGTAGAGCTACATAATCGTTGATATTGCTTCACGCTTTTAATATTGGTCTGTAGATTATGATAAAGATCCATAGACATTGATAGGATATTTCAGATGGTGATAATAATCCACAAGAAGTGATAAGTGTTCGGCAGTGGTGATTATGTTCCACTAGTGATGATTGTGTTATGCGGGTAGTGTTTTTCCTCCACAAGTAATGACAATGGTTCGCATGTGTTAACAAAGTGATCTCGGGTGTTGGAGAAAGGGCCAAGAAAGTCGAAGTACCACATTATGAAAGGATGAGCAAGGAAGTTGAGAGAGGTATATTATGCCACACATTGAAGAAAATTCCGTAAAAATCAAAGTGTGTGTCGTGCAAGCTATAAAGGAGGACAGTCACACAACAAAGAATTTACTCCAGAATGTTCAAAAGTTCCCTAACCATCCCTAAATGGTATCGGGCGAGAAGATCATCTTGAGATATTTCCAACGACTATGAGAACGCGACAAACGGACATCGGGAGCTCTAGATATGTTTGGTCAAAGTTCAGACAGCGGGAAAGTCAACTCTGGTCAACTGGTCAATATTGGACCAATCACACTATGACACGTGGCTTGCCACCACTCGTCGAATTCACTCGATTTGCCTATCAAGAGATGACAAGTGGACTACATGATGACCGAGTTAATTAATTTCGATACCCCATGGTATGGATCGAATTTTTATTTACTTGGTAAATCCACTTACACACCATTCCAAATGCCACATATATATATTAATGTTTAAACATTAGTATAAACCCCCAAACTAAATGCATATGCTATGACCACGTGGAAGGTGGTGAAGTGGTTGTTAGGGGGCATTAACCCATGCGTGGATGTTTCCACATGGAAGGATGGAGGATGAAGCGGTTGAGATGGGGGCGGTTAAGCCTAAGGTGGTCCTTTGACCACTATAAAAATGCGTGGAAAGGATTTAAAGCCTAAAACATTACAAAACCCCAAAATGTGTGATATACCCACTTCTTCTTAGCCGCTTTTTTGAGATTTAATCCCATTTAAAATGTTAAGCGCCCATTTTAGAATATTATATCCCTTATCAACATACTACGGGCTAAAGGTTTAAAAATAGCCTAAGGGATGATATGGTAATGCATTACTCAAGGACCCTAAAAATGTATAAATAGGGTACCTATTTCATTGTACAGGGAACCCGAGCTTATTATTTGTTAAGCTTATTGTGGGGACACACATGAGTCCAACAAGCTTATTATTTGTTAAGATTTTTTTGTGAGGTGTGTCAACAAATATTGTCTATTGGCCTATTATTTTAGGCAATAGTAGACAAAATATTTGTGATTGGGAGTAAATTATAAACTACCCAATAGGCCCATTGAGCCACACCAATTACTTGCAAATCCTGGATTGTCGACCGGAGTGCTAGCGTCGCATTGATAGCGTCGGGAAGGCCGATCGAAGCCGAAGGAGATTGTGCATCAGGAAGGTGAAGAACAATTCGACTGATCATCGGAAGTTTTCGAAGAATTGGTGTACTAATAGGAAAGTAAAATTCCATTAGGTTTTCTTGTGAAAGTACTATTGTAACTTACAAGTTTTGACTAGTGGAACGGTTCGACCACGAACCCGGAGACGTAGGCAATTGCCAAACTCCGTAATCAATCTTTGTGCAATTATCTTATTGTCTTGCATTAATTTTTAAATTGATTACTTAAAAGGAGAAAATCATCGGCAAATATTTAAAGCCTACAAGGGTCGAGATCAGGTAGTAATAATCTGATTATTTTCGGATCAAGTTTGGTATCAGAGCTGGTTTAGCTCCATATTTGTTTTTCAGTAAATCTAATTAACAAAGTGATTGCTTCAAGATTGGTGCAGTTAGTTCAATTTGTGTGAACAGGGTACAAGTGCACTATGGGCAAGATTTCTAAACAAGCAAAGCTCGAGGAAATTGAAGCTTATAATCACCAGATCCAGGAAGATAATTCTCTCCTACAATCAATGTATTACTCCTTGGAAGAGGAGAATGCTCGTTTGAAATCAGAATTGCAAACCAAGGATGAGCTCTTGGCAAGGTTGCAGTGTGGTGATCAGAGGAAGGAAATACCTTCAACTTCAGATGCAAAGTGACCATGGTAGATGACTACACTATAAGTTATTCACCACGGGAATCTTCTTCTTCCTCCCATTCGGTTTTGGATTTAGGTAATGAAGTATTTGGTTTGTTTGAAAAGCATACTAGAGGCATTGGATCCAAGTTACTAGATAAAATGGGATTTGATGGAAGAGGCCTTGGTAAAAATGGCCAAGGTATTGCTAACCCAATATAGGTCGAGGATCGTCCTCATTTTGTAGGTTTGGGTTATCCTAGTGTGGGAATGGAAATTGGAGAATGCTCAAGAACGCTGACGGGAGACAAGCTTCGAAAGCAAAGAGAATACCCCACTAGTCCTGCAAGAAGATTCTAAGCAAGAAAGTTGTGCTTCGTCATCACAGGCAAGATGTGGTAAGAGAAATCAGCGAAGAGGTAATGAGATTCCACCTCCAGTTTCTTACCATAATCATAAGCACAATAAAACTTCTGATCCACTTTTTCAGCTTAAGAAGTATGGTTATGATTTTCAAAAGATGTGGAATTCCTTTCCATGTATTTTTGTGGATTGCATAATCACTCAATGGCTAGATGCTGGAAGAGAAGGACACTGATGAAGAAGTTGATGCCATTCATCAGGAACATGGAAAATCAAGAAAGACCAATCTCGTCATGCAGAGTCGAGAAATGGTAGAAAGAGTTCCTCATCCCAGAAGAAGGAGATTAAGAGGAATTTTTGTGCTCATTGCCAGAGGAATGGGCACTAGGTGGAAAATTTTTGGAAACTGCATCCATCTCGCCATCAGAGTAATGGCAAGCCAAAGATGGAATGGAGGCCTATTGTAAAGGCAAAGGAGGTTTCTACTTCACCACCAGTTGACAAGTCAACCCAGGACCAGGTAATACCTAAAAGTGAAAGTCCTTTAAAATGGGTAAGTCAACAATTTTTCAATTATATATTGCATAATTCAGATTGATGAATCATATGGAGTATTAAGTTTGGAGATCAGATATTGTGAGAAAATGCTGAGAAAAAGGTTTACAATACTCGGTGGATTTTCTTACTCTGAAAATTTGATTAATGCTCCAAATATATCTCCTAATCAGCATGTGAGTACCTGTTACAGCTTGGACACAGGAATTAACTCATATAAAGCTTGGAGATTGATATGCCATTTGTATAGACAGTAGAGTTCACAGAGATCAGCTCGGAACTTCATTCTGTGTAGAGGCATTGTGACCGTGCAGCAGAATGGTAGCTGAATCACCGTTGGCATTGACATCAGGTCAGAACTTCATTCTGTGTAGAGGCATTGTGACCATGCAGCAGAGTGGTACCTGATATTAGTATGTCAACAAGAGGATCTCTCAAAGGATTAGCTCGGAACGTCATTCGGTGTCAAGGCATTGCGACCACACATACAAATGGTAGTTGATCAATAGACTTAGCATCATGCATTGGAGGCTCGAGGTCTTGCAAGAGGCTTAGCATCATGCATCGGAGGCGTTGAGGTCTATAACAGACTTAGCATCATGCATTAGAGGCTCGAGGTCTTGCAAGAGGCTTAACATCATGCATCGGAGGCATTAAGGTCTGTAACAGACTTAGCATCATGTATCGGAGGCTCGAGGTCTTAAAAGAGGCTTAGCATCATGCATTGGAGGCATTGAGGTCTGAAAAGGGACAAGTCATTGTCCATCATTGACATTGGATCAATCAAAGCTCTACGTAACATGGAGTTCCTTCAAACTAGTTTGGATTCTACGGAATCAACTCGAAGCTAGGAGCTGTGTTATAGAGTCAAAGAAGATCCTTGTTGTCAGATATCAAGAAGCTTAGCACCGCACAGAAGGAGCGTTGAGGTTTCATTCAGAAACTTAGCACCATAAAGTGGAGGCGTGGAGGTCTTCTTCGGATATCAGAGTGGCGCAGCGGAAGCGTCGTGGGCCCATAACCCACAGGTCCCAGGATCAGAACAGAGTTGTCGAAGTGAGAAGGTTGGAGGAGAAGACCCAAGGGTCTACTACAGCAGCACTTCCGAGGTGGCAGCAGAGTTTTTCAGATTCAGGATAGTATGGAAGCTTTTTGGGACAAAAAGCCTTTCTCAGTGGGGAGGTGTGATCAAGGATCATTTTCAAAAGTTCCCTAAACATCCCTAAATGGTGTCAGTGTAGAAGATCATCTCAATAGCTTTCCAACGACTATGAGAACGCGACAAATGGACATCGGGAGCTCTAGATATGTTCGGTCAAAGTTCAGACAGCAGAAAGTCAACTCTGGTCAACTGGTCAATATTAGACCAATCGCACTGTGACACGTGGCTTGCCACCACTCGTCAAATTCACTCGATTTGCCTATCGGGAGATGACAAGTGGACTACATGATGACCGAGTTAATTAATTTCGATACCCCATGGTATGGATCAAATTTTTATTTACTTGGTAAATCCACTTACACACCATTCCAAATGCCACATATATATATATATATATATATGGTTTGGCGGTTTATACTAATGTTTAAACATATATATATATATATATATATATATATATATATATATATTAATATATATATATATATATATATATATATTAATGTTTAAACATTAGTATAAACTGCCAAACCAAATGCATATGCTATGACCATGTGGAAGGTGGTGAAGCGGTTGTTAGGGGGCATTAACCCATGCGTGGATGTTTCCACGTGGAAGGATGGAGGATGAAGCGGTTGAGATGGGGGCGGTTAAGCCTAAGGTGGTCCTTTGACCACTATAAAAATGCGTGGAAAGGATTTAAAGCCTAAAACATTACAAAACCCCAAAATGTGGGATATACCCACTTCTCCTTAGCCACTCTTTTGGGATTTAATCCCATTTAAAATGCTAAGCGCCCATTTTAGAATATTATATCCCTTATCAACATACTACGAGCTAAAGGTTTAAAAATAGCCTAAGGGATAATATGGCAATGCATTATTCGAGGACCCTAAAAATGTATAAATAGGGTAC